>OV816026.1:106666540-107266540 GCA_929113105.1 Agrypnus murinus | reverse complement strand
AATTTACAAAATTATCGAATATGAGAAATTAGCATTGAAAACATTTCAATTAGGAATTTTAGAATCTTACCATGGATTCTTGCTACATTTTGACTTAAATACTCTCGAGGAATGTCTCAACAAATGCCGATTTTACGATAATAGGAAGCGAGAAGAAAAATTTTATGATTATGTTAGACGAAACTTCCTTGCACCGTCCAAAAAATCACATTCACCATTTAATCAAACTAACCAGCAGAGATCGCATAACGAAGTTTCAAATTTTCATAGCCCAACGCGGACCCCTCTGGTCAAACCAGGTATCAACATCAGTCAAATTTCCAAAACTCAACTCAGCCTAGAGCCTTCAAAGGCCTTATAAATAAACCAATCGATCAAGGGCCCCGATGCTTCTCTAATAAACAAGTCTTCAATAACCCTAAACCCCATCAAATGGTTAGACAAACCAATTTCTCCGCATCTGTACCAATGTCTGGAGTTAGCACGATTAAAAACAGAGCTGCTAACCAACCAACGTCTAGCCAACAAAATTTCAATCAGACTCCAAGTCCGAATTTTCAATCGCAAGAGTTATTTAATGTAGAATCTACAGAATCGCAACAATCCGACCTTGTGGACTTCGAACAAACCAACCCCATGTTGGAACATGAATTTCAGGAATATCACTATTACGATAATGAGGAGGAAAGTTTTCAGGAACCAGCCTCTCAAGGCCTGACATTAGAATAATTAACCTAAACAACATTAGAACCATGCCAAAATTACCATTCATCTACTTACCTGAATTAAATCGTAAAATCTTGATCGATTCAGGCGCTTCTAACTCGATTATAAACCACAATGCTGCACCACTGTTTCCAGAATATACGTATAAGAAACCGTTTATAGTCCGCAGTCTTAACACCGAGATTTTTTCAGACGACAATGTATACATCCCTTTGCTTTCCGAACTAGGCATTGACAATTTTATACACATGCACATAGTGCAGTGGCATTCTAGATTCGACGCCCTTATTGGCAATCACGATTTAATGAAACTTCAAGCCAAGTTAGATTATTCCAACAACACTCTAAAGATAGGTAACCAAAAAATTCCGTTTTTTGTTAAACTTGCACCAGATATTAACGAAAGTTCGGATACGAACATCAATAACGTTTTAAAAATTCCAGTAACCATTGAAGATGGAGACGTTTTAATCCCATCGTTTAGATTAGCCAATAATTACGTAATCCCAGAATCCATTGCTACAGCTCGTGATGGATACTGCATGCTTCCGCTCGCGGAGCCTTTAAAATACGAAGTTAATTTTAGTCAAAGATTAGATGTAAGTCCCCTTCGTGAAGAAAAAATTGCTAATCCGCCAAAAATCAAAAATAGACCTCTAAACACCGCGACCACTATCAGAACTGAACATCTCAACCAGGAAGAAAAAAAGGTACCACAGAGCTATGCAGACAATTCCAGGATGTCTTCTATAACGACGACTGCGACCTAACATTTACCAATGCAGTCAAACACCAGATAAGAACAAAAGATGAGGACCGAGTTTACGTTAAATCATTTAGGCACCCACACAGCATGAAACTAGAAATCGAACAGCAGATACAGAAATTATTACACAATAAGATTATTCAACCCTCAATATCCCCATACAGTGCTCCAGTTTGGATAGTCCCAAAAAAGGCTGATGCCTCGGGAAAAAAGTAGTTCAGAATGGTGATAGATTATCGGAAACTGAACGAAAAAACCATTGAAGACAAGTATCGCTCCCTAGGATAGACGAGATACTAGACAACCTAGGAAGATGCTGTTACTTCACCACCCTTGACCTCGCCCAAGGCTTCCATCAAGTGTAGATGCATCCAGACTCCATAGAGAAGACAGCCTTTACGGTAAACCATGGCCATTACGAATACTTGCGTCTCCCATTTGGGTTAAAAAATGCCCCAGGCAGTTTTCAAAGAGTAATGAACAATATCTTGAAAGAGTACTTCCATAAATTCTGCTTTGTCTACATGGACGATGTCGTCATATTCTCTAGGTCATTACACGATCATCTTGTTCACATTAAAGCAATATTTAAAAAATTTAGAGAATTCAATCTCAAAGTCGAACTAGATAAGTCCGAATTCCTTTGTAAAGAGGTAGCTTTTCTAGGCCACCTTATAATCCTAGACGGTATCAAACAAAATCCTTCCAAAATAGACGCTATCCAAAATTAATCCATACCGAAAACCCCTAAAGAAATAAAGTCATTTTTAGGCCTCATCGGATATTACCGACGTTTTATTTCAAACTTTGTGACAATAGTCGCCCCACTCACTAAATGTCTTAAGAAAAACTCCAAAATTAATACCTAAGACGAAGAATATGTGTCTGCCCTTGAACTTTCAAAGGAACTCATTTCTAATGCCCCTGTATTAACTATCCGGATTTTAACAAGACATTCACGCTAACAACAGACGCTTCGAACGTCGCCATAGGGAGCGTATTGTGACAATCAAACCGCCCCATAGCCTTCTACTCTCAATCCCTAAACACAGCGGAAAAGAACTATTCCACTATAGAGAAAGAACTCTTAGCTATATTGGACTCTACGAAACATTTTCGGCTCTATTAATTGGGGCAGAGATTTCTAATTGAATGTGACCACCAACCCTTAGTATGGTTATATAAGATCAAAGAACCAAACTTTCGCCTAATCCGCTGGAAATTGAAATTAGAAGAATTCGATTTCACCATCCAGTACAAAAAAGGGAAAGAAAACTACGTGGCAGACGCCCATTCCGAATTGAGGTTAACAACAATGAAGACAACATCTCGATAGTTCCAAATATCTCCGAAAACCCAGAATTAGACGACCAAGACTTCGATGAATGGGCTCCATCTGAAGAGAAAGACTCTGAAACAATACACTCTGTAGCAGATGAGGACAACGGTAAGATCATCCCAATTACAGATCGACCCGTTAACGCATTCCCTAACCGCCTAATAATCAACACTCACGAAACCTTCGATTACAAACTATCAAAGCCCTTCGACAAAAATCATTACGAAATCAAAATCCGAAACAGTGCAATGGAAGAAGACTTTAAGGAGCTAGTAAGAGAAATCCTTCAACCTAATCAAACTTACTGTGTTTATTTCATCGATAAAAGACTGGAACAACCTTTTACCCGAATATGCAAAAAGCTTTTTAATCAAACTTTCCGAATCCTCATTAGCAACAGATATCTAAAAGACGTCGTCAATAACGAACCGCAAAAGGAAATCATCTATGACTATCACGAGGAAACCCACAATGGCATCTCAGAAACCTACAATAAATTAAAACTCCAATATATTCGGCCAGTAATATTGGAGACAAACCATCACCGCTGTAATTAATAAATGTAACGTATTATAAATGGGAGACTCAAGGACCACGTTAGCGAAAAGACCCTTTGAAGTCATACATGTTGATACATTCTCCTTTTTAAACTGCAAATTTCTTACCCTTATCGATCCGTTTTCACGATACGGTCAAATTTACCACTTGAAAGACGGAACTGGCATTACCATGCTCAATAAACTCCGCCATTTCATGGCACAGCACAAAAAACCCGAGACAATAGTAGGGTCAATATGCCAGTAATTGACCACTTAAGAGATTTTTCAGAAATATAAATTTATAACTTTGTAATATATTTTTTTTAAACAAAATAAAAAATGGTATAAAGTGCAGTTATAGTCTAAGACTCTAAATATCAATACAGTAGACTCCCGATTATCCGGATCCCGATATAACGAAACGCCTGATTATCCGAAACGAACGGAAATTTTAGATTCGCCGTTTTAACCGAAACAAGTCTAGACCCAACTCCGTATTATCCGAAATTTGCCTGTGCAGTTCTTAGAATTAATAAAAATCTGGTTTTTATTCATTGCAGTTCTAACAAAAATGCATTGTGTGGTTTATTTGTTTAGTTTCGAGTTGCCATTACCATGAGCGATATAATAAAAGCCAAGAAGCGTAAACGTGTTGTTATCAGTGTTCAGGAAAAATTAATTGCAATTAAAAGACTCGATAAAGGAGAGTCACTGCAAAGTGTTGCCAAAAATTATAGTGTCGGGATAAGCACTGTTTGCGAATGGCGAAAAAACCGCAAAAAATTGAACAATGGTGTAGTGTATTAACATCCCCCGCACCAGAACGAAAATCAATGAAAAAAGGGGAATACAATAAAATTGATGACGCACTATATTTATGGTTTACACAACAACGCGACCGAGGTATTCCAATCTCAGGCCCTATATTACAGCAAAAAGCAATTGAAATTGGTGAAAATCTTCCCGTACTCGAAGCTCCTGATACATTTACAGCAAGTGACGGTTGGCTATCGAGGTGGAAAAAACGCCATGGGATACGTCAACTGAATATCTGCGGCGAAAAATTATCTGCTAGTCAAGCTGAAGTTGAAAATTTCAAACAAAAAGTGAAGCTAATTATGGAAAAAGAGGAATATACGCCAGACCAAATTTATAATTGTGACGAAACTGGTCTATATTACAAGATGTTGCCATCGAAAACTTTAGCTGGGAAAAATGAACATGCTGCAGCCGGTTACAAAAAAAATAAGGACCGGGTAACAATTCTTGCTTGCGGTAATTTCTCAGGACGGCATAAGCTGCGATTGATGTGCATTGGCAAATCGGCGAAACCAAGGGCTTTTAAAAATATGCTGCCTAATGTTTTACCTGTTTATTACCAAAACCAAAAAAGTGCTTGGATGGACTCAACACTATTCAAAAAGTGGTTTTATGAAGAGTTTGTTCCTGGAGTTGAGAGGTTTTAAAAAAAAAATGGTCAGCCTAGAAAAGCTCTTCTCCTAATAGACAATGCACCATCTCACGCAAGTGAAAATGAATTAAGAAGCAACAATATTAAAGTTATGTTTTTACCACCGAATGTAACAGCTTTAATCCAGTCTATGGATCAGGGCGTATTAGAGAATTTTAAAAGGCATTACCGACGAAACTTACTCGAATCAGTTCTGGAGAAAGTAGAGGATGGTGGAGGGCTCATGGATTGTTTAAAAGGAATAAATTTAAAAAACGTTGTTTACTGGGCAGCAGATGCATGGAATAAAGTGAAAAGTTCAACACTGCAAAAGTCTTGGGCAAAGATCATGCAGCAGGAAGAGCTCCCCCCAGAAAATGAAGAAGAAGAGGAAGTTCCGCTTTATGAAATGGTAAAAAAGTTAGACGGATGTGAAAATATTGGCCAAGAAGAAGTTGAGGAATGGATAACATTTGACAACAAAGAACAAGAGGAACTCACAGACGTTGACCTTATTGAACTTATTAATGAAAGAGAACATGAAAAAAACAGTGACACTGAATCAGAAGGAAATGAAGAAGACGGAAAAAAAATTTCACATTTGGAAGCGTTCGATGCGTTAAATACAGCATTATTGTACGTAGAGCAACAGCCTGAGGCCACAGCGAGTGACATTTTACTTTTAACAAGGTGGAGAAACATTGCATCTAAAAACCGAATGAGTTTAAAACAATCGAAGATTGATTCTTTTTTTTTGAAGACAAGAATATGTACTTAACATAAGATAAAGTCATAATTACATATACATATGTATTACAAATTATACATAATGTAATTTCTTTAGGTATATACAGTGTGTTTTTTGTAAACGATAATATAGGAAATCCAATGGAATTTTATCATTTTCCTCGTAAGTTTGTACCCTTGCAAATGTAAGTAGAAATCTTGGTATCAATCGAAAGAAGAATTCATTTTACGTCAAAAAAATATTAAACTTTATGAAGAAAACCAAAATCGATTTAGAAAAAGACTTAAAAAGCTTATGGATTTATTGCTTTTTGTAGTAAGCTATTTAAAAAAAGCTGGAAGCTGAACGCCGATTGGTGTAGCGGTTAACGCTTCAGATTTCTAATCAAAAATCGCGAGTTCAAACCCCATCATCGTATACTTTTTTTTTTAATTGTATTGCTTACTAATTATTATTTTTAGTACTTTATTACAACGATTATTAATTTTATGCCCTTTTTTCATTTGCCTTTTTGATGGGTAGTTAACCCTTTCAGTCACCCTGTCCTATAAATAGGACGTCTGTACAAGAATTTTTTTCATGGAAAAAATTGCTAAAATTTTTTATGTGCCGCCATCTATAGTTTAAACACATCACTAGCTTTGTTTCACACCAGTTTCATCCAGTGTTGCCAGATCTACTGCTAAAGCAGTATTTCTACTGCTTTCAGCTTTCATCTACTGCTCTTCTGCTTTGGGATTACAATCTACTGCTTTTTACACTTTTGCTGTAATGTTGAAATAAATTATTGTAAAAACAAAATATTATGAGTACTTATTTTCTTTTGTCGCCCTGCTTTCTTTGATGAAAAGCGTGTTGCCTAATTAGCCTGCATATTAACATAAGAGGTGGTGCTGCCATCTCTTGGTGCTTAACGGAACTATAATTTAAGAACAAGCATGTGAAACCCCGAATCGAACAGGGGATTTACCTAGGAAAATGTTTACACCGAGGTTATAAAAGGAACCCGGAGTGGATTTTGCAATAATTGCAGTTTGGTAATTCTCAATCTCATTCAAGTCGGATTGTGCTTGCGATTTGTGGCAGTTTTTAATAAAGTTATAGCACTTTCAACCCTTGTAAGTGGAATTAAAGGTAAGTTAATTTCGTTAGTGCATGTACTTTGTATTAATTTTGCAAATTTAAAAAATTACAAAATTATTAATTCTTGTTTTTCAAATTGGATAGCTACTCCATGGCAGATCCTGGAGCTTCTTGTAGTACCCAAGTGAGCTCGGACGAGGAAGACTCTGAGAGGGCCGAGACACCTCCAAAAACAACGAAGCTGAAATATTATCAGAGGTATAATCACCGATGGGAAGAAGAAGCTGGTCTACGGGGATGGCTTCAGGCTAGCGAGAAGGTAAAGTTTTAAATTTTTCTCAGGCATAAATACTCATTTTATGTTCAACTTGCAGGGAACAGATTTTGGATACTGTACTGCATGTAACATGGATATCAATATAAAAAATGGGAAAATTCAATTACATCGGCATGCCCAAAGAGAGAAGCACAAACTAGCTTGCCGGAGCAAACTGAAGCAACGGTCCCTAAAGCAGATGATGCCCACGGGACTGGACACTCAAGTGAAAAATTCCGAATTGATGCTGACTGCATTAATTGTAGAACACAATTTACCAATGGTGCTGATGGATCATCTTCCGAATTTAATACGAGCGGTATGTCCTGATTCAAATATCGCGAAATCGATTAAATCAGCGCGAACAAAAACAACAAATATTATTAAAAATGTTTTGGGCACGTATTCTTCTCGCACGCTTATAGAATCTTTAAGAAATAATAAATTTAGTCTCATTATCGACGAAACAACTGATAGAACTACTATGAAACACTTATGCTTGGTAGCGAGGGTAATGTTCAATAATAACATTTCAGATTGTTTTTTAACGCTTCTTCCAGTGGACAGTGCCCAAGCAGAAGTGTTATATCAACAAATAATTTCTTTTTTCATTGAAAACAATGTACCATACCGTGTTAATCTTATTGGTTTTGCTGCGGATGGTGCATCAAATATGATGGGGCGCCATAATTCGGTAGCATCTAGATTTCTAGAAGTCATTCCAAATATATTTATATTAAAATGTATTTGTCATAGCTTCGCTTTATGTGCTTCATATGCTTGTACAAAACTCCCTAACTTTATAGAAGTTCTTGCAAAAGATGTGCATAATTATTTTAGCAATAGTCCAAAAAGAGTTGTAGCGTTTAAAGCTTTTCAGGATTTTTGCAATATTAAAGCCCACAAAATTTTACATCCCTGCCAGACTCGCTGGTTGTCACTATTGAGTGTCGTTCAAAGACTGTTGGAGCAGTACGATGCTCTTGTATTGTTTTTCACAGATGCTTCTTTCAATAACAGGGATGATATCCACGCCAATAATATCTTGACTTTACTGAAAAATCCGAGTTCCAAATTATATTTACAATTTTTAGACTACGTTTTACCACTTTTTGTAAATTTAAACAGACAAATGCAATCGGAAAATCCTCAAATTAGTAACATTTACACATCTGTAACAACTGTAGTCAAAACAATTTTAGATTGTTTCGTTAAAGATGAAGTTTTGAGGAGCAATTTGATATGTGATATTGACTATAAAAATCCAAGAAATATGCTCCCTTTAGAAGAAATGTATTTTGGAGCGGCAATAAGTTCAAGTTCCTTAGAAGGGCCTGAGTTGCAAATTTTAAAAACAAATTGTCTTTCATTTTATATTGAGGGAGTTAATCAAATTTTGCAAAGGATTCCTTTAAAAGATAATTTGTTGCAAAATTTGTCGTTCATAAATCCAGTATGTGTGCGACAAAAAACGATTAATACCATTGCCCGTATTGCAACTGAATGGCCCGCTTTGGCGGATAAAAATAAACTTCAAATTCTGGACAATGAATGGCGGCTTCTTAAAAATTACGATTCACTTCCTGACACCGATGATATATTGGAGTTTTGGTCCAGTGTCTCCAAAATAAAATGTGGAGACAATACTAAAATGTTTGAAAATTTAACAGATTTTGTTTTTAAGCTACTAACTTTGCCTCACTCAAGCGCCAATGTTGAAAGAGTATTTTCAACTATCAATTTATTAAAAACAAAACAGAGAAATAAATTAGGCACAGACACTATAATAGGATTACTTCACAGCAAACGTCTAGTAACTGACACATGTTTTAATTTTAAGCCAAATAATGAATTACGGCGTTTGATGACTAAGGACATTTATAAAGAAACTTAGTTAAGGTGTTTAATGCTAGGTAGATACCTAAATTGCAGTTTTATTTTTAATTTGTATTTCTTTAGTTATTTTTTTGTTAGCAATTGTTTTTGTTTTATTTAATGTTTATTTTTGTAATAAATGTAATAAATTACTTTGTGGAATATCATTTTATGTCAAACCCAAAACTATCCAAATTTTAAAACAACGTTTACGGTAAAAATTTAAATTCTACTGCTTTGGTGCTGCCATCTACTGCTATTTTACGTTAGGTTCTACTGCTACGAAATAATTTCATCTGGCAACACTGGTTTCATCACTTTGTTGCGGTAGGTAACGGAACTGTGTTTTTTTAGTTCTCGACTGTCACCATTTTGCGCACGTCTGCTTCATTCAAAGACTTCGTTGTTTGTTTTGTGCCTTTGGCGAGGTAGATCCTATTGCAATTTTTTTTATAGTTTTAGTGAATGTTTATCCACAATTTAGAAACAATTGTAAGAGTGTTTGTTGTTTAGTTTGCTATTTATGGACAATTGAAACTTGTACGATTTATAGGACATCGTGAGTCAACGGTTGTAAATGAAAAGGTAAACATAACCAAATTTTTTTACTTCATTTGACTCAATTATTGGTAGTTTGAATTGCGAAATGGATCGGAAAAGGCCATTAACGGAAAAAGAATTGTACGAGATACTTGAAGGCGGTTTGTCCGATGTTGAATACCTGAGTGATGAGGACGATCAGGGTTGGGAACAGTCCCCAGCTTCGCCGCAGGGTAAGTGTATTATCATTTTTAATTGAAATAAAATAATCATTTATCAATCTTCAAGAATGCAGCGAAGAAGAGACCCAGGAAGTAGTTAGAGAGTCCACAATAGAACCTGGTCCCTCTACTGCTTCCGAACCTCCCCATACATCTAATGAACAAAGTGTAGATCAAAGACCACGACCTACACAGGCACAAATCAATAATTTTTTTTATGAAAATGAACTTACAAGAAAGGAGAATATTACATGGAAAACAGATGTAGAATTTATAACTCCAGACATTGATTGGGTGACAAAAGATTCAACAGAAGCCAAGACGCTTGAAAGTCCAATAACCTTTTTTATGAGGTACTTTACTGAAGAAATTTTTGAAACAATGGCATACTACACTAACATGTATCATGTGCATAAGCAAACAAGATTCGAGGCTACCAATAAAGATGAAATGAAAACTTTTGTGGGGATACACATTATAATGGGCAATCTCCATTACCCAAGAATGCGTCTTTATTGGCAACCAGAATTCGTTGTCCCTCTAATTGCTAACCATATGCAATTCAACAGATTTTCGAAGTTGAGGACGCACGTCCATTTTGTGGACATCACAAATGAAAACCCAACGGATCGGTTTTGGAAAGTGCGTCCACTTTATGATTGCATAAGGAAAAGATGTAATGCATTGTCACTAGAAACAAAGCTGTCAATTGATGAGCAAATAATTCCGTTCAAAGGTAATTTGAACGTGAAACAATATGTAAAAGGAAAGCCTTGTCCATGGGGCATAAAAGTATTTGCCTTGTGTGGTGCAAGTGGAACGCTTTACGATTTTCTGCTATACCAAGGTTCCACAACAGAGCTACCGCTTCTTGAAGCACACGTTCTTGGACAGAGTGCTGCAGTGGTGCTCAAACTGAGTTCCATCATTACAAAGCCAAATCACCAGTTATATTTTGACAACTACTTTTCAAATTACCAATTGCTACAAATTTTACAAAATAGGAATATATATGCCTCATGTACGGCACGGGTAGATAGATTTGGTAAGCCTCCACTGCCGAAAGAATCTGAAATGAAACGAAAAATTAGGGGAGCGTCTGCACAAATTATCAGCGGCGACGGTCAGGTCCTAATGACTAGATGGTACGATAAAAAATTGGTCAATATGGCCTCAAATTTTCAGACCATTGGACATGAGGACCAAAGAGAAAGATGGGACAAAAAAACAAAAAATTCGTCACGGTGCGACGGCCTGAAGTTATTCAAAGTTACAATCAGAATATGGGTGGTGTTGACAAATTATGATCCAAAAAATGGACTTTGCGTATGTTCACGCACGCGATCTTGCCTGCACAAATTCTTGGCTGGAATATAGAAGCCAAGCTGAAGATCTTCAAGTTCCAAAAAGCGATGTTATGGATTTATTCCACTTTCGATATTACGTTGCACAATGTCTAATTCTAGTGAACAAAACGCCTTCAAGGAAAAGAGGCAGACCCTCTTCAACACAAACTACCCCGCAGGGATCCCCCGTTCGTCACCTAGCATGTCACGGTCATCGACACCGACCACGAGTAAAAGAAAAGTGCATGAACATGCACCAATATCAGAAGTGCGACTTGATGGTATTGGCCATTTACCTGAAGTAGATAACAAAACGTCGCAAACCCGCTGCAAACAACCAAGTTGTAAAGGAAAAACATACATATTTTGTCAAAAATGCAATGTCCATTTATGTATCCAGAAAAAACAAAATTGTTTTTTATTGTACCATAGTAAATTTTAATAAATTAGCTAGCTATTTATATTTTGGAGAAACTTTTCTGGTGTTTCGTAATTATGTACTGTTCAACGACCGTTGAGTCACGGTGTCCCATATATCGGACATCATTTTTTTTTTGAAAAATATCTATCATTGGCACTAACTAATAATGCGAAAAATTTGTAAAAAAATCGTTTCTTATGGTGACCAATTTTGAAATGTTTTTATAGAAAAACAAAAAATCGTGACTGAAAGAGTTAAAATTGTACAAAAAATAACGGTAAACCCCCGTAGCAAAAATATCTAACAATAAAAAAAATTAATAATCGTTGTAGTAAAGTTCTAAAAATAATAATTAGTAAGCAATACAATTAAAAAAAAAGTATACGATAATGGGGTTTGAACTCGCGATTCTTGATTAGGAATCTGAAGCGTTAAACGCTACACCAATCGGCGTTCAGCTTCCAGCTTTTTTTTAATAACTTATTACCAAAAGCAGTAAATCAATAAGCTTTTTAAGTCTTTTTCTAAATCGATTTGGGTTTTCTTCATAAAGTTTAATATTTTTTTGACGTAAAATGAATTCTTCTTTCGATTGATACCAAAATTTCTACTTACATTTGCAAGGGTACAAACTTACGAGGAAAATGATAAAATTCCATTGGATTTCCTATATTATCGTTTACAAAAAACACAGTGTATGTACATAATAGTATGTATTGTGTACTTATCTACATAACTTTTTTATAGAAATTTAATTTAATTTATGTAATGTAATATTATGTTCTATGTACGTTCATATACTGTACTTTTGCTTTTTTCTAATAAAACTCCGTATTAACCGAAATTTCGTTTATACGAAACGGCTCCGGTCCCGACTGTTTCGGATAATCGGGAGTCTACTGTAATACACAAATTAAAAAACATTTTCTTTCATAGAAAAAAAATATAAGAGTAAAAAAGTTTGACCAAATTTTTCCCAGTAATTGACCAGTGTTATAATATAACGAATAAAACATCACTTTTTTATTATTTTATTATATATTGTTATAGAGCCACGTAGTATGTATTCCATAAAGAAAAACAAACATTTTTAAAAAATATCAAAATATACGAGGGGAACTAGAATAATTATCTACCTAGCCATGACTGAAACAACTGACAATCTTCAGCGTTTAATGTCAAATAGTGGCAAGTCTTTTATAATTGTATCTGAAGTTTCAGTGAAATTGACCTGTTACTTTTTGTTTTGTGCGCGATTAGTCGACAAAAAATGAGTGTTTTGAAATTGGAGCGTAGGAGTGTGATTAAGTTTCTCACAAAAGAAGGCAATGGTCCAAAATTTATAAGAGAACGTATGATTGCCGTATATGGAGATGATGCCCCATCATATTTTATGATTAAGTTTTGGTCAAAACAGTTTCGTTGGGGACGTGAATCCATAGAGGATGACCCTAGAAGTGGAAGGCCACTTGAGGCAACCAACAGTGAAATGTGTGACAAAGTGGAAGCTATGGTTCTTCAGGATCGCCGCATGAAGGTCTCCACCATTGCTACTGCTCTGGGAATATCAGAACCTAGCGTTTTGACCATATTGCACGAAAAGTTAGGCATGAATAAAGTCTCAGCGAGGTGGGTTCCCAGGTTGTTGACTCCAGAGCAAAAGACGCGAAGACAGCAAATTTGTCAAAACAATTTAGATCTTTTGGAAGCTGATGCTGAATTCCTAACGAGGATAGTGACTGGAGACGAGACCTGGGTACATCACTGGGACCCTGAGACAAAGCTGGAATCTATGCAATGGATTCATAAGGGTTCTCCACCCCCAAAGAAAGCTCGCACACAGCCCTCAGCCGGAAAACTTATGGCAACAATTTTCTGGGATTTGCATGGAGTTCTTCTGATCGAATATATGCCTAAGGGCACTACAATAAATGCAGAGGTTTACGGTAATACGCTCAAAAAGTTACATTCGGAAATTACCAAAAAACGTCCCCACTTGAGGCATAAAAATGTGCTCCTTCTTCATGACAATGCGACGGTTCATAAAGCCGCCAAAGTTCGTCCAATTCTGAACGAATGTAACTTTGTAGAGTTAGACCACCCACCTTACAGCCCAGATCTGGCACCCTCGGACTTCTACTTATTCCGAAATCTGAAAAAACATTTGAGAGGCCGCCATTTTGAAAGTGATGACCATTTGAAACGAACCATCAATGACTATTTTGGCAATCAGGAAGAATCATTTTTTTTAATGGTATGAATTCATTGCAAGACAAATGGCGAAAGTGCGTTGAAGTTGGGGGAGATTATATTGAAAAATAAAATTGTTTAAAAAATCATGCGTCATTTGTTTCATGCTTAGGTAGATAATTTATCTAGTTTCCCTCGTATGTATATTATTTTTTATGACATTATGCTAAAAACAAAAATGGAAAGAAAAATTACCAGTAGTTGACCACTTTACGAAGCCAGTAGTTGAGCAGTAGTTTTGTGCGAACAAATACTGGAAACAGCTATTTATTTGAAATTTTAGTAAGAAAAACAGGAACAAGAGTAATTTACTAATCTTGTAGGGGTAACAAAAAACAAAATTCTTTATTTTTCATAAAACTAGTGGTTGGTCAACTACTGGAAAACTGATAAGACTTCAAATTCAGTAATTGACCACCACATTTTTTGCAAAAAAAGTGTCAAAAAAATATATATAACAAAAATTTATTAGTTCGACCTTTCCATTACTTGCACAATAGTAGGTATTGCTCCACCTGAGGCAGACAGTTCTAGGGACCCTAGATTCTCTGTCTCTCTCTAAATCTGGTGACTTTTTGTCTGTCTCTCTGTAGGTGGTTAAGTACGGAATCTGCATTACCGGCATTCTGTATTACCGGCATTTGGTTCGTCACTTGGCTAAATGGTGTTAGTGTTGCTAGGGGAAAACAGGTGGCGCCAGTGTCGTTTTTGTACCGACATTCTGTATTATCGGCATTTGGTTCGTCACTTGGCTAAATGGAGTTAGTGTTACTAGGGGAAAACAAATGGCGCCAGTGTCGTTTTACGTGATTTTTGTACCGACATTCTGTATTATCGGCATTTGGTTCGTCACATGGCTAAATGGAGTTAGTGTTACTAGGGGAAAACAAAGGGCGCCAGTGTCGTTTTACGTGATTTTTGTACCGACATTCTGTATTATCGGCATTTGGTTCGTCATCATGAAGAAAGTTGTATTACCGATTACGGGCGTTCTACTGATTGTTAATAGGGGGAGCCAAGGTTTATCATTTTATATTAATAAATTTTACCGATTTCTTAAAATAATTATCGTCGTCATTAATACTTTAATTACATATAATAATTTAAGATAATTAATTCGGCATTAAAATTTTAAACGAAAATCACGGAACAATTTACGGATAATAATAATAATAACAATAATTATAATGTCTTTATTTCCCTTACAGGCTTACACCCAAATAGGGAAAAATATGAATTTACAAATGTTTTCATCGTTTATGCTATTCTCCTGTAATATCTCATGGGTAATGTGTAAAGAGCGGAAAATATGCAATGTGCATTTTATGATGTTGATGAAATAAGAATTATTTGTAGATTCAATTAAAATGCCTAAAACCTAAAATTTAAGGCTTTAATATTATTGTTTATTGTATATTTTATATCAATAAATGCGAAACTCCGTGTAATGCCATGTAATAATAATGCAACAATGTAACATAACTGTATACATCGGTGTATACATAAAATAAACTTGATGTTGATGAAATAAATAATAGAAACAAAATTTAATTTATGATTTGATTTATTGAAATTTCCTTATTCTTATAACAAATAAGTTTTTACTAATAATATTTAGTTATTACTAGTTAGTTAATAGTATATTATATACATATTTGTTGCATTTTTTTTGTCGAAACCCATGCATTTTTTGTCAAATTTCGTTGCATTTAAATGTGCATATGTTTTCTTTTTGCCTTGCATTTTTCCGCTCTTTAGTAATGTGTATTGTGGTGACAAAATTCACTTGGTATTGTTATGTCTGTTTGTGTTGGTGAATATTTCACCATTTACAACATAATCATGAATAAAGTGGTTGGTGTATTTTTGCATACGAAACAATGGAACATTTATTTACGTTTAAATTTAGGCGATTAGCTTTACACCAATCACATAGAAAGTTAATGTTAGACTGCAAATATAAGCAATCATTGATATCTCGTACTTGATGATATATTTTTAAATCGTCAGCAAATAATAGTTTCTCGCAGTGTATAGATTGATGATGATGAATACCACGTAGACACGTCCATTCGTGACGGGTATCTTGGAATACGTTCTGCTTGGTTCGGACATCTTGTATCCCAACCCTCTGGCGTTTAATGTCATGCTTACCTTGCTATCTCTCTCTCTCTCTCTCTCTCGCTCTCTCCTTCTCACTCTCTCCTTATCATCTATTAGAGAGGACGCATTAAAGAGCCTTCTCTCTCTCTCAATGTCTCCTCTCTCACTCTCTTGCTCTTTCGCTCTCTCCTTATCACCTATTAGAGGACGCATTAAAGAACCTTCTCTCCCTCTCTCACTCTCTCGCTCTCACGCTCTCTCACTCTCTCTCTCCCTTCAACCTAATGCTAGTAAATGAAACACCATTGGATAGAGGTAACCGTTAGGTCTACTGTTCTGGGATTGGTTCGGACGGCTTTGTTATTTCATACGTGAAAATAAAAAACATCGATAAATGTTTTACTGTTTTTATTATTTTTCGTATAGTTACACAATATTACTAATATTCTATTGTAAATCAGCTTAAACTAGGTGATTATAGTTTTATATAGTATATTACTTTATTACTCAATATCAGAATGTTACAAATTAATTTTCTAACAAAATAACTTAGAGCAGCTTATAAATATATATATATTCTAACACTTAACATTTACTTAATAGAATATTAACTATATATTAAACTTAAACCTCAACAACATACTTTATTTAATCTAGTAATATAAACTTTATATAGGCAAGAACTGTCATTTAACAACATCTTCCGCCTTTATCCAGGACTTTTCATTCAAGCCGAGCCATTTGACGTACATGTCACCATTGCTGCGGCGTTTAAGTACTTTTTCAACTAAGTAAACGTCTGGCTGATTGGTTTTCTGTAGCTCGAACTCGTAGAAAGCTCCTCGAACAGCAACCCCATGAAGATCTTCCAGCAGATATGTGACAGGTTTAAAAAAGCGTAAAAGCATACGATGTTTACTAAATTAAATGCGGGCTGATTACGAGAAGTCTCAGTACCGTCTACGATTATGTCTGAGAACACCCGACGAACTGTATAAATCTCATGACGTATTGAAATATGTACATCATTGCGCTATGAAGATCTCAGCTATAAATACTGTGTATTCTGTTCATGCGTGACAGTTATTTGTCATACGTCATCATGAACACAATAGATCTCTTCGGTAGAGCTATGATGAGTATGACAGATGAAGCAATGGCTGCAACAAAACGTGGACCGAGAGGTTATGGTTTCAAATTAACACCAGAGGGTAATTTCGATGTTGAGAACCGTCGTATAACTAATGTAGGCGCTCCTATCAACGATAACGATCTTGTCACGAAGCGTTCTGTACTAATGTTATCAGATAACGATGAAGGTGTAATTGATGTTAAGAAAAGAAGGTTAGTACACGTTAAAGAACCGCTTGACAACCACGATGTTTGCACGAAAAAGTATACCGACGAGCTGGTGGACGATGTTGAAAGAAAATTACTCTCTAATTGTTTGAGACGACGACGAGAGGATAAAGGACAGGGGTCGTACTATGATGCTAAAGATGGAAGAATTTGTAATATAGGGGAGCCTCTAGAGGATAAAGATGTAATCTCTAGGCAGTATTTTAACAATCGGGCTATGCATACAAACGATCAAATGCAGTTTAATGAAGATGGTAAAGGTATTGTTTCAGTAAGTTACCCTATAGATGGCACGGATGTCACTTCTAAAGCTTATGTAGATGCTCAATTCGACTCTGCTGTACAAACCTTCATTACAATGACTACCGACACTCAGAACACTATTAAAGATCTAAAGCAAAAGGTAACAAAGGTTGACATTGAAACTAGTAAACTTAACAGTTTGCTAACAACGTTGGAAAAAGAAACAAAGAGAAATCACCTAATAGCGAATGATGAGATGGAAACTAATCATTCGAGTGTGTTGACAAAGATAGAAGAAACGAATAATACCCTAGATAGTAATTATAAAAAATTATTAGATAAAGTACAAGTGCTCGAGGATACTCAAAAAGTTATGCGATCATCGTTTGATGCCCTAATAGCCGAATCTGCAACACGTACGAACTCTTACAACATAAAGAGAGTGTACAATACCGACTAATAACGGAATTTACTACTACTATCGGTAGACCTAATCATATTTACACCGTTTTTTATTCTAGTTTTAAGTGTATTATATCAAATGCCTGATTAGCGCAGATAGGAAATGTGGTGAGCCTTACGGGAATGCTGCGCAAATGCTTAGTTTGCTTATATCTACGCTAATCAGTTATTTTTTTTCTATCTTAGCCTAAATGTATCGTTGAAGAAATAAAAATGTATTTAAACAAAGTTTTTAGTTTTACTAATGTCAATAACTCTCCAAACATAGCGATTTGTAGCAACAGCAGCAGCAACACATCGATATGGTAAAGAAAGTAAGTTTCGCCGACGCAAGCATGAATAATATACATCATATGATAGTATGGGAGTATGCATACAGACAGGCGAGAAAGGGAGACTGGCAAACATTAGCTCTGGACAGATACCGTTTTCAAACAAGAATACATAATGTTGAAAAGCATCTGTGTGAAATTCTACAAGCTGATCATAGAGACTTTATCTATACGCAGAGATTTCAGAACACAGATTAGTCCGGCTGCAGTGGTGACCGAGTATAAATACAGGTACAAGCAGTCTCTTCTCTCAGTACCAGATGTTAGTTCACGAAGGTAACGGCTTTGTTAACAAGCTCATAGACAAGCTGCCTATTGAACTACATCTTCCTTCCTATCAGTACTGTGGACCTGGTACTAAATTATCTAAAAGATTACAACGTGGCAATAAAGGTATAAATCCTTTGGACCAGGCGTGTATGCAGCACGACATCTCGTACGCTCAAAGCTCCGATTTGAACAGTAGACACCAGGCAGATCGTGTATTAGAAGAAGCCGCTTGGAAGCGTGTTAAGGCTAAAGACTCTAAATTAGGGGAAAAAGCATCAGGTCTGTTTGTAACCGGTATAATGAAGGCTAAAAGAAAGTTGGGAATGGGCGTAAAGACAAACAAACCGTCGGCGAAACAGGGTCTCGCTAAAAAGATGATGAAGAGGAAAACTGTCACTTTCAAAGGTGGCGTTTTAAAGAAGCTTGTTGGTGTAGTGAATCGTGCAAGCAAGAGACTCACGGGTAAAGATTTAATACATCATGCCCTGAGCGCTGCCAGAAGAATCATTCAAAACGTAGACGGTCGAAAAAACGTTAAAGTACCCCGAATAATTCCTGTGCCTACAGCTACAGGGGGTATTTTACCACTCATACCAATTTTTGCTGGCCTCTCGGCTCTCGGTGCAATTATAGGAGGCGCCTCAGGGGTAGCAAAAGCTGTTAACACTGCTAATAGTAATAAGAGACAGCTAGAAGAAACTACACGGCATAATAAAAGTATGGAAGCTATCGCTTTAGGCGGTAAGAACGGGAACGCCCTTTACCTGAAGCCGTATAGAGCTGGCGGAGCTGCATTGTACTTAAAACCATATGTTAGGCGGTCAAAAAACTGAATAACTTGCCTCGGAGACCACTTACAGACCTAGATATAATAAAACATGCTAAAGACATTCCCTATTTTAGAGGTGTCTATATGAGAACAAGTCTACCTGCAACGAAACCTTTGCAATTCGAAAGAGCTATTGTTAATCTTGACGACGCTGGAGGACCGGGTACTCATTGGGTTGCCTATAGAAAGGATCGAAACGTGGTTTTGTACTATGACCCCTTCGGAGACCTGAGACCACCATCTGAACTTGTGAAATATTTAGGACCTCGCTGCTCCGTATACTACAACGTAGCCCAAGAACAAAAGTTCAATACATACAACTGCGGACATCTGTGTCTACGATTTTTGTATAAAAGAGAGGTGAAAGTGTAAATCGGTTAAGTATGGCTAGGACCATCACGGTGTACGGTACAGGAAACAGGCTTTCTACGGATCGTATTTATCCACCTATAACACTAGATCACGTGCGTTACGAATACTCACTAGGTTTAGTCGGCTTATATACAAGTCACACGATACGGAATATATACCCAGGCAAAAATAAATTTTATTACGGAGAAAAGGCGATAACTATTGAACCGGGTAGCTACGAGTTGTCTGAAATCGTTAACTATATAAACAATCAAATTAGTGGCGATCCCGAAGAGGGAGATCTACTACTACTACAAATCAAAGCTAACACTAATACGGGAAAGTGTGAGATTGAATCAGCTACCGAGTTGATTGATTTTACCAAACCCGATAACATAGGATCACTACTAGGATTTAAGAAGCGCGTGCTAGAACCCGGTAGTAGACACGTATCAGATCGAGTTGTCGATATACTTTCAACTCCAAACATCTTTGTAGACACGAATATTACAGGCGGCTCATATAGAAACAATCAAGCAGGTCATACAATCTTCGAATTTGGTGTTTGCGTATCACCCGGTTATCTGATTGAAAAGGAGCCATCGCATGTGATTTACTTTCCCATCACTGTCACCGAGATCGAAAACATTACCATTAGACTGGTAGACGCGAGAGGAGAGTTGATAAATTTGTCTGAAGACACTTTCACGAGCATCAGGCTAGAACTTAAACGTGAAAAATGGGAATAAACTTTAGCTATAAAAACATCAGCATATGTCCATCAAAGGTCATTCACCGTCGAACGTCGGCACGTGCAGACCTTCGATTAAAACTAACTAAAGCTCGTCGCCTTTTTCTTGAATCTTTAGGCTTTAAAGTACGATAACAGCAGCAGCAGCAGCAGCATGTCAAAACGAAGTAAAATGCATATTAACACCGACACCTTTACCATTGATAAATTAAACATATTTGGGAAGCCTCGCGTCGATACAGATATAATAAAAGAGGATTTTTATACCTATCTGCCGTTTACGCTAAATGCCAATCATTCCGACACCATTAGAATCAGCATACAAAATTCCGATAACGTTTTAGCTTTGTATGACAGCTATGTACTTGTTAAAGGTAGCATAACGCGTGCAGAAAACAAGCAATTCCTTCTGGTAAACAATTTTGCCCACTTTCTGTTTGATGAAATTCAACTAATATTAGGCACAAACCAGCTCATAGATGTCTGTAAACAGCCCGGCATTACAAGCACTATAAAAGGTCTCGTTTCACATGGCGCCGTGGATAGAGCTTTAACCAGCACAGCATGGAACTTAGGGATTACTAGCGATAATGATTTGTTACATAACCAAGGGAATAACGTCTTTCATTTCACGTGTAGAATACCATTAAAAGATATCTTTGGATTTGCAGACGATTATAAAAAAGTAATACCTCATATGAGTTGTCAGCTAGTTTTAATTCGCGCCAAGAACGATTTTAATTGCTATAAAAGCGAAGCAGGTGATGCAGGTACCGACGTAGATATCAAGATTGATAAGCTTTCGTGGGAAGTTCCGCATATACTGTTATCAGATGAAAGCAAAGTGAACCTGGTGGAGAGTTTAAGAGATAATTCTTCTATTATCGCTCCGTTTAGACGTTGGGAATTACACGAGTTACCCTCGTTGGGAACTACTAAAAACCAGGTTTGGCGCGTAAAGAACTCCAATGATCTAGAGAAACCGAGCTGGGTCTTTGTAGTTTTACAAGACGAGCGTCAGCTGGGTATAAGAACGGGTAACCCGACTATATTTACTCATTCGAACTTGGTCGACGTTAAGTTGTATTTAAATTCGCAAGTGTTCCCGCATCAGCGTTTAAATCTCGATTTCGACCGTAAGGACTACATTCCTGCGTATCTGAATTATACTCGTTTTCGCGAGAACTACTATGACGGTATAGGTAGAGGTGCGGCTGAGAGCTGTTTACTCAGCTACAAATCGTTTGAAACGTATCCCATTTTTGTTATTGACTGTTCAAGACAGGTAGAGAGTTTTAAGGATTCCACTGTCGATATTAGACTAGAGCTCGAGTCTTCAGCCGCATTTACGAACACAACTAAGGCGTATTGTTTGATCCTTCACGACGCATTAATCGAGTATAATCCGTTTAACGAGACCGTGACTAGACACGTACGCATACCGTAATGAAGGTCGTTAAACAAAATAAGTCACTAAACATATGTAACCTAGACGACTGCGATGATACATCTTTACAACGACGATCAGGCGAGGATGTTAGGAAACATGGCGATCTGTTACCTGTATCATGTAGAGCAATATTGAGCGGTCCATCTTCCTGCGGTAAAACTAATGCTATGTTAGGTTTGCTTATTAGCGAAAACGGATTAAAATTTGAAAATATCTACCTATACGCCAAGTCTTTATTTCAACCTAAATATGAATTCTTAAGACGTGTTATGAAACCACTTACGGGTATGGGATATCATGAATTTAGCGAAAACGATGACGTAATCAGCCCCGGTGATGTTAAACCTAATTCAGTGTTCATTTTTGATGATATAATTTGCAGCAAGCAGGAAAAGATTAGAGAATATTTTAGCATGGGTAGGCATAAGGGTGTCGACTGTTTTTATCTAGGCCAAACGTACGCCAAGATACCGAAACATCTGATTAGGGACAATGCAAACCTAATTATTCTCTTTAGACAAGACGAGTTGAACTTAAAACACGTGTTTAGCGATCATGTTGTAGGAGACGGTATTAGCTATGATCAGTTCAAAAACATTTGCTCTCTGTGTTGGAAGGAGCCGCATGATTTCCTGGTAATTAATAAAGACAGCTCTCTAGACCGTGGCAGATATCGGAAGGGTTTTGATTCATATATAAGTTTATAATTAGAGTCGATTCGTTTAGTAGTCTCTGCATAGCCGACATGTCCAACACGTATGATCTGAGTTGAAAGCGTAAAATAATACACGCTCGTAATGCTATACGTAAGAAGTTTGCATACTTTCGTCGTGATAGAGCAGAAGCAGAACGTATGTATCGCGTCACGCACAATCCAGTTATATCGCCACTGGAAACCATTGCTAAATCAGTTAACACCTCTAACGTACCCCTATTGAAAGTTAAAACACAACCATCTGCTGCTACTACTATTACTACTACTGCTAGTTACATTCCCCAGTTGAAAGTTAAAAAACAACCTGCTACATCATCATCATCGGAAGCAGACGAAGAAGAAGAATCTAATAAAACTCTTGATCTCCCTACTCATTACGGTATGCTGATAGCTAACGCTGTCGGAAACAAAAATATAGATAGAACTAGATTCGGTATTAGATATAAAATTGATCGAGACGCGTGGACATTTGCATCTTCCCCTGTGACTATGCGTGATACAAACATCATAATTAAAAACAACGTTTTCAAAGCAACACCCGGTCTGTTTGACTTACTCACGTTTAGTGAATTAGAGTCTATACCAACGCAAGCTGATATCAATAATTATATGCAGATAATAGCCCTTACTAATGCGCATAAGAAATCATATAGACCACAGGGTAAACTAACAGCTGTTAAACATTGGAAGTATGATTATATAATTAAACCGAACTTACCCAGAATCAAAGGTTTAGGCATTAGACTATCATCATCATCATCGTCAAATTTTAAAAAATTAAGCGATTGCAAAGTCGAATACGTCTACTGGAATAAGGCTAACGAGCTAGTCGACCGGCTTCGTTTGTTATATGCTGTAAAGAGTGCCGGCAACACTAGTCCACAGAATGAAAACGAAATAATATCAATTATAAGCGAACTTAAGGAGGAAGGCATCATAGAATAGAATATTTCGGGGGTATATAATGATATATTGCTTTAACATTGTTCAGTATTCATCAAACACGGCTGCTGCCAATATAATTATTTGAGACGTTGCTCTCTCGGTGTCGTTGAGATTAATTGTATGATAATGACTAGTGCTAAACAAACCGTTGTTGATGAAATACACAGGGCTGCTAGAAAAAACTTTC
The DNA here is from genome assembly GCA_929113105.1 of Agrypnus murinus. Taxonomy (NCBI): domain Eukaryota; kingdom Metazoa; phylum Arthropoda; class Insecta; order Coleoptera; family Elateridae; genus Agrypnus; species Agrypnus murinus. The sequence goes on along the minus strand of OV816026.1, from coordinate 107,242,923 downwards.
AAAGACGTCGCACTATAATAAAAGATTTCCAGGACTTGTTCCAGGCTGACTTAGCCGAGTTTATACCCTATGCTAAAGTAAATAAGGGGTATCGTTACATACTGCTGATGATAAACTGTTATTCGAAATATCTGTATGCACGACCGTTGAAAACTAAATCCGGAGAAGAGGTGACAAAGCAGGTCCGCAGCATCTTTAAGAGTTCAGTCATACCCAAGAATCTTCAGACGGATCTCGGGAAAGAGTTTTACAATAAACATTTTAAACGATTAATGAAAGAGCACACTATAAATCATTACTCTACATATTCCGTAATTAAGGCTTCGATAGTTGAACGCGTTATCCGTACAATTAAGCAAAAGTTGTATAAAGAGTTTAGCTACCGAGGATCATTTAAATGGATAGATATATTACAGAGGGTAGTTGACAGCTATAACAACACCAGACATAGAACGATAGGTCGAGCTCCTGCTACTGTTACACCTACCACCAAACTAACCGTTTATGACACTAATGTAAAAGCAGATGTCGCTGCAGGAAGTAAACGTAAACTAGACTTGAATGACCTCGTACGTATTAGTAAGTTCAAGGGGGTCTTTTCTAAGGGATACACGCCCAGCTGGTCAACTGAATTATTCAAAATAGTTAAAGTTCAATTTACAAAACCTGTCACATATCTGCTGGAAGATCTTCATGGGGTTGCTGTTCGAGGAGCTTTCTACGAGTTCGAGCTACAGAAAACCAATCAGCCAGACGTTTACTTAGTTGAAAAAGTACTTAAACGCCGCAGCAATGGTGACATGTACGTCAAATGGCTCGGCTTGAATGAAAAGTCCTGGATAAAGGCGGAAGATGTTGTTAAATGACAGTTCTTGCCTATATAAAGTTTATATTACTAGATTAAATAAAGTATGTTGTTGAGGTTTAAGTTTAATATATAGTTAATATTCTATTAAGTAAATGTTAAGTGTTAGAATATATATATATTTATAAGCTGCTCTAAGTTATTTTGTTAGAAAATTAATTTGTAACATTCTGATATTGAGTAATAAAGTAATATACTATATAAAACTATAATCACCTAGTTTAAGCTGATTTACAATAGAATATTAGTAATATTGTGTAACTATACGAAAAATAATAAAAACAGTAAAACATTTATCGATGTTTTTTATTTTCACGTATGAAATAACAAAGCCGTCCGAACCAATCCCAGAACAGTAGACCTAACGGTTACCTCTATCCAATGGTGTTTCATTTACTAGCATTAGGTTGAAGGGAGAGAGAGAGTGAGAGAGCGTGAGAGCGAGAGAGTGAGAGAGGGAGAGAAGGTTCTTTAATGCGTCCTCTAATAGGTGATAAGGAGAGAGCGAAAGAGCAAGAGAGTGAGAGAGGAGACATTGAGAGAGAGAGAAGGCTCTTTAATGCGTCCTCTCTAATAGATGATAAGGAGAGAGTGAGAAGGAGAGAGCGAGAGAGAGAGAGAGAGAGAGAGAGAGAGAGAGAGAGAGAGAGAGAGAGAGAGAGAGAGATAGCAAGGTAAGCACGACATTAAACGCCAGAGGGTTGGGATACAAGATGTCCGAACCAAGCAGAACGTATTCCAAGATACCCGTCACGAATGGACGTGTCTACGTGGTATTCATCATCATCATCAATCTATACACTGCGAGAAACTATTATTTGCTGACGATTTAAAAATATATCATCAAGTACGAGATATCAATGATTGCTTATATTTGCAGTCTAACATTAACTTTCTATGTGATTGGTGTAAAGCTAATCGCCTAAATTTAAACGTAAATAAATGTTCCATTGTTTCGTATGCAAAAATACACCAACCACTTTATTCATGATTATGTTGTAAATGGTGAAATATTCACCAACACAAACAGACATAACAATACCAAGTGAATTTTGTCACCACAATACACATTACTAAAGAGCGGAAAAATGCATGGCAAAAAGAAAACATATGCACATTTAAATGCAACGAAATTTGACAAAAAATGCATGGGTTTCGACAAAAGAAAAATGCAACAAATATGTATATAATATACTATTAACTAACTAGTAATAACTAAATATTATTAGTAAAAACTTATTTGTTATAAGAATAAGGAAATTTCAATAAATCAAATCATAAATTAAATTTTGTTTCTATTATTTATTTCATCAACATCAAGTTTATTTTATGTATACACCGATGTATACAGTTATGTTACATTGTTGCATTATTATTACATGGCATTACACGGAGTTTCGCATTTATTGATATAAAATATACAATAAACAATAATATTAAAGCCTTAAATTTTAGGTTTTAGGCATTTTAATTGAATCTACAAATAATTCTTATTTCATCAACATCATAAAATGCACATTGCATATTTTCCGCTCTTTACACATTACCCATGAGATATTACAGGAGAATAGCATAAACGATGAAAACATTTGTAAATTCATATTTTTCCCTATTTGGGTGTAAGCCTGTAAGGGAAATAAAGACATTATAATTATTGTTATTATTATTATTATCCGTAAATTGTTCCGTGATTTTCGTTTAAAATTTTAATGCCGAATTAATTATCTTAAATTATTATATGTAATTAAAAGTATTAATGACGACGATAATTATTTTAAGAAATCGGTAAAATTTATTAATATAAAATGATAAACCTTGGCTCCCCCTATTAACAATCAGTAGAACGCCCGTAATCGGTAATACAACTTTCTTCATGATGACGAACCAAATGCCGATAATACAGAATGTCGGTACAAAAATCACGTAAAACGACACTGGCGCCCTTTGTTTTCCCCTAGTAACACTAACTCCATTTAGCCATGTGACGAACCAAATGCCGATAATACAGAATGTCGGTACAAAAATCACGTAAAACGACACTGGCGCCATTTGTTTTCCCCTAGTAACACTAACTCCATTTAGCCAAGTGACGAACCAAATGCCGATAATACAGAATGTCGGTACAAAAACGACACTGGCGCCACCTGTTTTCCCCTAGCAACACTAACACCATTTAGCCAAGTGACGAACCAAATGCCGGTAATACAGAATGCCGGTAATGCAGATTCCGTACTTAACCACCTAGAGAGAGAGACAGACAAAAAGTCACCAGATTTAGAGAGAGACAGAGAATCTAGGGTCCCTAGAACTGTCTGCCTCAGGTGGCGCAATACCTACTCACAATATGTATAATATAACAATTTTTATTAAAATCCAGGATGATTGCAAATTTCAATAGAGTTGTTTACTTGCCATGCTTACTGTAAAAGCACAAATTTAGCTGTCGAATAAACGAATACAAATTCCACATGTACTTATACAACCATTTGACCAAGACAATGCAGCAATGTGGCACCATATAGTAATTAGAGGTGCAATAATCGCATGAGAAACATAAAATATTCATAAAGATGTACAGGTATCTTATTTTTTTCTTTTAAAATGAACTTTGGTCAACTACTGGGTGATGGTCAATTACTGGCTTACTGGCCCATGTGACGAAGGACGCGAGTTTCAAAACAAAACCGTCCAGGAATTTTGCAAACTTCACAAAATAGAGCTACATTATACCACAGTTAATAACCCAAGTTCCAACTCTCCCATAGAACGATTCCACTCAACTATTTTAGAAAAACTTAGGATAATTAAGATTAAAAACACAAAAGAATCGCCAGAAAATCTAATGATATCAGCCGTGACAATTTACAACCAATCCATCCATCCATTCGAGTACCGGATTTTCTCCTGTTTACCTACTTTAAGGTCCTTACAATGTACAATCGTCTATTGATTTACGAATGACGATTTATGAAAAATACAATAAAAAAAGAAAAAATGTACTTCTACCATTCTATGACCAAAACCAGAAAAACTTAGAAAAATCGACAAAAATAATAAACAAAATCAACCGACAAAAGGAAGACACCCCTGACCTGGCAAACAAAACGATACTAATACAAAGAAACCGTGTTAGAAAGACAGATCCCTTGTTTGAGACAATACAAGTATTAGAACAAGATAAGACAAAAGTCATTGGCTTAACTAATAATAATAAAATAACAACGTCAAATGTAAAAAGAGTAAAGAGATTAAGGCAACCTTTTTCGTTACAGGTTAACTCTCCTGTTGAAGGCGATTCACGCGCAGGCTCTTCAAACCAACCCCATCCAGAGTGATGGATACTCTGTAGAACCTCTAGGCTTAACTAGAATATTCCACTAACAAAATCAGATTTTAGCAAAGAGATATCAACCATTAAACAACTAGCACATGCAAATCATTATAATCCGAACATGATTGACACTTTAATTAAACAAAAAGATTATAGGTTAGCTATCAAAAGAATATATCCCATTGACAATCAAACAGAAGACACAAATTACATATCTATACCATATTTTGGCAAAATATCAGAAAAAATTGCACATATACTAAGAAAAACCAACAATTATAAAATAACATTTAAAACCAACACTAACACTTTTTCATTTTTATTTAATGCTAAAGACAGAACACATGATATCATGAAATCGGGCATTTACCGTTTAAATTGTTCTTTTTGTAGTTCGGTATATATTGGACAAACACTTCGAAATTTTGACATAAGATATAAAGAACACGTACGTCATTACAAAAATAAACATCCTGAAAAATCGAATTACGCCAAACACCTTTTAGAACAAAATCACACAATGACTCCTCAAAATAATATTAAATTCCTACATTTTTGTAATAACAAACGCAAATTAGACATTTTGGAAGCCTTTGAGATATACAAACACAAACTCAGGGTACCTTTAATGAATGAACAACTTGAGCTCAGTAATTCTCCGTTACTGGAAGTATTAGATGTTTAATTATGATTTTTATTATTAATTTTTATTATTATTATTATTATTTTATCTAGTTACCTATTTTGTATCTACCTTAGCGACGTGTTTGTTTATAATTATATTACCTTTGATAATGACAGCATAGCTGTCGAAACAATATTGTCAGGTATATTTTAATAAAACTGTGAAACTTTTAATAATCTTTATTTATTTCATGATTAACTAGAATAGTAGATCATTATCATAATTTCATTTTTTACGTAAATATTTCGCGCATTGAAACCAATTAATTACCGTAAATTACTAGCTAATGCAATGATCCTCAAACACAAAACTACAAGCGACCCATTAAGTCAGAGACTTTCCTTTCAATTACAATCAGTCTGTAAAGAAATCGAAACAATCTCAGGGAAACTGAATCACAGAAAAAACAACCGAGCTCTGGTTGATGTTCTAGGGGAAAGCAATTCGTTTTATAACGGGGAATTTAGATCAAGAAGACCTTATTAAGGTCATTAACGATAACATGGATAAACTCTACAATAATCAAAAGAACACCATTGAAATCCAAAGACACTGAAAGCTGAATTTTCATTATTTGAGGCAACGAACAGAACCACAAACTTACATTTGTTATTTGATGCCCTGGAAAATATAAAACCAAGCTCAGTAGCTAGTGGACGAGTATTTTCAATTTCAAGCAATATTGTGTCCAAAATAAGAACAAGACTTAGCCACCGTTCAGTGGATATTTTATGTTTTTTAAAATCCTATTTTCTTAGGAGAACTTAAAATTAGTGAAATAAATATAAACATTATTTGAAATTTTTGTTTGAGTTTTCGTTATTTTGTGTAACGTGTAATCCTTAATTTTTTTTTTATATTTTGACTTTGATTTCGTTTTTTGTTATTTTATTTATATAAATTAAATAAAATATTTTTCCCTATTATATTTTTTTTTGACAAAAATTCGAAAACCGGCTAAAACCGTTTTTTTGGAAATCTTGAATTCGAAAACCGGTTTTTCAAAAAGTAGGTTTTTGTATAAACCCTATTCAAAACATATTTTTTATTGTTGTATTTTTTGTAGCCTGTAGGGACATCAGTCCCTATACTCTTTATAACCATTGCTCCGGCAAATTTGCCAGAGTCCATGCAGGTAAATCATGCAACCGGGACTCTGTATGCTACGGTGTATATTTACTTTAACTCCAAGGTGTTATTCGTGGTAAGTGCAGTTTTTTAAATAATTACTTGAAACCTAATTTAAGCTTCTTGTTTCAAAAAAAATGCCCTTGTACGTATTGAAGTTCCTGTCTTATAATAAATGGTATTAATAGCTTAATTTCTCTTTGTTTCAGAAATGCTGAATAAAATGCTTTAAAATTTAATGTTGTTTTATTTCTATAAGAGCTTCAAGACCCTTTTAATGAGATAAAATGATTTTTTAATATAAATGATTTTGTAAGAGAAAGGAAGTTGATAAGCGATTTGAATAAAAACCTGAAACTTCCTTTTTAGTCGAAAGCTAATTACATTATTTTTATAATGATCATATTTAGTTTTTTTAAGGTATAATAATAATAAAATTAAAACAATCACATGCACACAACCTGTTTTGATCATTTTCAACTCCAGTAATGTAATCTGTTTGCTTCTGTAATGTGATTTTTGATTACAAAAATCTAAATTTATTTACACGGCTTTCTATTAACCTTTCAATTTTTTAGGAGGACCGATGAACCCCCAGCAATGGTGACAGATGTGTAAGTAAACAGCCAATTTACTGTTATAAATTTGTTGCTAATAATGAATTATTTTAATTTTTTATATGGAAATAAACATTATGGTGCATTCTGTTTTCACAACAATGGCTGTTCTAGCGGTCCTAATCCTGTACAGTAAGTTTTAAACTCTTATACACTTACAATTAGTTATACTATATTGCTTTTATCAAATTTCCATTATAAAAATTGCATGCAGACTACACGTTGTGATTAATTTCAACTCTGCTAGCATAATGCATATACAATATACATATACATAGTTCTCTTGCTATCATCACAAAAATTTTATTTTTACACGTTGAACACAAAACTATTTTAACTGAAAGGGTAGATAGGTTTAAAACTTGTACTATTCAGCTAAAAGGAACACATATTTATGAGATGAAAACTCCTGAAAATCATCTTACTTGCGATGCACTGCCACATGTGTTGATTGTCTTTGTGGAAAATATAATTTTTACTTTATTGTTATTAACATGCAAGTAAGAAAGAATGTTGTTTTAAAAGTATCACACCAACATAATTTTTGTGTTCTCTCTTCATTTGTCCAAAATAAACATCAATATAAAATATAAGGTTATATTTCTGTTTCAGAGAAACTAATATTGCAGCGAACAGCATGGTGAGTAGTAAACATTAATTGAAAATTCAAAATTAAACTAACACTTTCTCTCAAACAGGAAGCCCATGAAAGCGACGCTTATGAAGCACATCGAAAATATTGTAAGTAGTGCCAGTTGTAAAAATAAAAATATTTAAAATAGATAAACTATCCAAAATAAACAATGCTTGTTCCAGAACGATCCAACGCGGGATAAAGATCTCTTCACGGATATCTTGCAATCGTCATCACCCCAACTGCAGGTAAATCAAAGCAAAGAAAATTGTTTCTTCTCAATAATAATAGACCAAACTGAAATTGTTAAACACTATTACAAAGAAATTCTGTTGACAGTCTATACAGCTTTATAATAATAATAAAATAATAATTGCTACAACCCATAACCTGGAACCAGGCCCCAAAAGCTGATTTGACAAAATAACAAAGCTCCACACTGGTTATTTGTCGTAGGTTAGGGATGTAATAGTAATTATGTTCGTGTTCCGAAAATTTAAGAGAAAATTATAAACTCTTAATAAAAAATATATATTAATTAGTTCATATGTACCTTTTTTTTGTTTATGTGCCATACATGGCATAAGTTTGCTGTCTCTGTCCTAATATGCCCTACAATGAATGCTTGTTTTGTAATTAATGTAGGGCCTACATTAATTACAAAACAAGCATTCATTCACTCATACTTCAGAATTTGTTCATTTGCATTGTCAGAAAAATAACTAGATAATCTTGCATCGCTTGTGCACTTGTTGAAAATTTGCAAAATTTGAAATAAACCTTTGAATGTACGTAGTACAAAAAACATACAACTTGGCTAAAAAAACAGTCACATGTAAGAGAATCATGTTGAGTAGTTTCTAGTTACCTCCCCTACTCGTCCTACTAACCTATAAAATGCAGATTATTAAAGCTGTCAGTTAATTATATAGATTTTTTTTTTCCAATTTAAAACTAGTTTATCGTATAAAATGTTATATTCTGTATTATTTCAAGATTTCACGAAACTTGGCATAAAGTAGATGCAGGGGGACACAACACTTCATTCTAGCAGGAAGGAACGGGCACTTTGGAACAATACGAAATTTTTTGGATGTCTTTTAACAAAAAGAAAAGCATACAAACTAATATAGTTATTTTTGTATCAAGTACCTAAAATACAGTTTTTTCGGACGAATCTTGCTGTTTACGGACGAGGCGAAGCCGAGTCCTGAATAGCAGATGAGTCCGAAAAAACTGCAGTTTAGGTACGTGGCACAAACAACATTTTTTTGTTAAAGCTCCCAAAATTCACAAGAACACATTCAAACCTCTTATTATGGATGATTAATGTGATCAGAGCAAATATTTCTCAAAAACAGTGAGCTTCGCAATGTAATTATAGCAACCAGATTGTTTAATGTAAACACGAAAAAACGTTGTTTTTTTTCGCATAAAATGCAGAATCCAGCGAATATTTCTGAAAAAGCAAAGAAAATTGTGTTAAATTTACTTCCAGTGAAGTCTCGTCAACTATATGAAAAGGAGTACGAAGCATTTATTCGATGGAAAGAAATGAACAACATTGTAATTGTAGACGAAGATGCGATGTTGAACTATCTACATGAAAAGGTAAGTACCGCTATACTTTATACATTCAATATTAATAAGTTATTGTCATAAATATTTTCGTATTTTCCTGTTACAGTCGCAAGAAGTAAAACCATCTACACTCTGGTCAAAATATTCCATGATAAAAGCTGTTTTGTCTGTCAAAGAAAATATTGAAATAAACAAGTTCGCTAGAGTCATAGCTTTTTTGAAGCGAAATTCAGTAGGCTACGAGCCCACAAAGTCAAAAGTTTTGACGCGCCAAGAAATTAAAACATTTTTGATAAATGCAGACTATGAGCAGTATTTATTAATCAAAGTAAGTTTAAAATCATACTTTAATGATAATATGAATCAGTTTCATATTGTAACTTCGTAGGTTGCTCTTCTCATTGGCGTGTGTGGTGCATGCAGGCGTGAAGAGCTACATTCACTAAAAATCCAAGATATTGTCCAAAAAGACGCAGAATGTCTTCTTATAACGATCCCCGATACGAAGAGCAACATCAAGAGAGTGTTTCCGGTGGTAGCTGAAGGTGAAGCTGCTAATTCTCTTGCATTGTACCAGAAATATCTTCGACTACGGCCAGCGAAAATTGAACACGATTATTTTTTTATTTCCTATCGTAAGGGGAAATGTACGGTACAACGTGTAGGAATCCATTCTTTTGCGAAGATGCCCTCTATTGTTGCTGAATTTCTTCAATTACCGAACCCGACAGAGTATACAGGGCACTGCTTCCGGCGAAGTTCTGCGTCCTTGGCGGCAGATGCTGACGTTGATTTAATCTCGTTGAAACGGCTAGGAGGATGGAAGTAAGTTTTATCACAATATTAATGTCTTTTTATTCTAAATAATAATTAATTCCAGGTCGTCTTCAGTAGCAGAGTCATATATAGAAGAATCGATTGAGAAGAAGAAAAAGGTATGCAAAATGTTAATGGGGGAAAAGAAAACCGAACCATCCAGTACCAGAATATCGGTTTCTACCGCTACTACCACAACATCCAAAGAAATTAATACTATACCCTCGAGCTCGGCTATTTCGTTTGGGGGCAACAGTTTCGAAGGTGCCCAAAATTGTTCCTTTCATTTTCATTTTGGGAAATAAGGATTTAATATGTGTAATAATAATTAATGAATGATTTTAATAGGTATTATAGACTAAATAAAGTTCTTTAATTGTTGTATTGAACTACTGTGCTTTATTTACCTAAACGAGTCCGAAAAAGTTGTCATGGCAACTTTTCGGGACTGAGTCCGAAAAAGACTCATTTTACGGACTCAAATGAATCTGTAAAACAGCTAATTTTGGGAGCTTTAACAAAAAATATAATATTGGGCTTTTACAGCTGAAATCTTGTTCTATTCAACTACACAAACAAAATAACTCTACACATAACACCATTGTCCTGTAAACACGCAATGGTTACCAACTAATAGTGAATCTACAGCATTTCTCATTCACTTATAAAAAATAACAATCAAACTCTGTTTCAGAACAGGCAACAGCAGGCCGTGAGGGCGGAGGGGGCAGCGCCAAGGAGGAGGCGGCCGAACTACCGCGGTGGTCGTGGCCAACGTGGCGGGTGTGTCCAACGAGGTGGGCGTGACCAACGAGGTGGGCGTGGTAGCGGTCGACGTGGCCATGGAAATATAACTAATTATAATTTTTATAATTAAATAAAAACAAACAAAAATAAAAATTTGCTTTTTCTTTAGTAATTTTAAGTATACTGTCCAGAAATAAGTGTCCCACTTCAAATTTTAGAGATAGCGTGTTTACTTGGGATGTTGAAAAGGAACAGAAATTATTAGAATGCCTCAAAACAGCACGACAAATTAAAACCAGAAAAAAAATTGATGTCGCAGTTAGAGACGAATTCAAGGGATTTTATCCCAATTGCAAAATCAAATCAACTACGTTATATAAAAATGCTTGCGACTAGGAAAAGGGAATAGTGGAAACCTTGAAATATCTTGATCAATCGCCTAGATCTATACTGTCAGAGTTTAAACGCTTACAGAGCGAATTAAAGAACAAGTTCCAAAATGCTGCGCATAAAGACACGGAAGAAAAAATTCAAGATATAATGCGTTATTGGGAAATGGGCTTTAGAGTAGGCAAAGTTCCGCTCTCTGGTGCATGCTGCTACGTGTGCTCCACCCTATTACTAAAACAAGGAATAACAAACCAATTCAAGACGGTAAAGAACGTCAAAGAAGTGCCGATTTTGAATGCGTACCTTGAAGAGGACGTACAAAACATTTACAAGGAGGACAAAACCTTCTACCAGTGCAACATCTGCAAAGGCAAGAGGTTACTGGAGATATTCCCCTTGGCACCCCAAGGCACGAAAATCTTGATCGCGCCCCAAGAACTGACGCCACTGGGAGAATACGAGAACTCTTGCATAGCCCTGGCCGGTCTGTTGTCCGAGACTAATAAAGAAACCAACCCCATCATGGGCATATACGAACACAAAGCGGTCGACTGGAAACGCCCTTCACAGAACCGACAGGAGATACTTCGACATATACGCCATGAACGCTGAAAAGTCGAAAACGACCGAAGTTGTAGAACCGACAAGAATAGAAAGAGCTCTCCGATGGCTACACGCAAACAACCAGCTGTACTTAAAGGATCCCACAAACCAACGCGGTGGCGGCTGCGGTGGCGGTAGCGGCCGCGGTGGCGATCAGATGTTACAATACCTTGTAGTGTTCATATTCAGACAGGAGCGATCTGGCGATAACTTCAGCGGTAATTTGCAGCGTTCACGATAGCGGTGGCGTTCAAACGCGTCCTGTTACATTTGACCGCTGCACGCGCTGATTGTTTTCGTGATTTTATTGCCCAAAAATGTCGATCACAACCGAAAAACTTATTGAAAATGTGAAAAATTATAAAATTCTATATGATCTTTCTCATCCAGAATATAAAAATAATCGAAGAAAAAATAAAACGTGGGATGAAATAGGAACCCTGTTAAACACTGACGGTGAGTACCTAATTCATTACTAATAAAATTTACAATAGGTATTTTATATTTATTTTTGGAGATGCAAGTAATTTTGTACAATTCAATGCGAAGTGTTAACACGAATTAGCAATTATTGTCTATTGAAGTAATTAGTAAATCTTTCGCGAACTTCAAAAGCGAAATTTGTTGCTCTTCGTCCATCAATTGGTAAGGGAGCAAAACCGTCCACTACTGATTCATACGGGTCTAACAAGTGAAGAAAATGCTGATCAGATTTTTTGACTCGTAAATAGTTGTGTAGAACACATGCTGCATTTACAATCTTTTTTGTAGTCTCCACCTTAACCTCAATAGGCCTAAAAAATACTCTCCATTTCTGAGTAAAAATTCCAAAAGCATTTTCCACTACACGTCTAGCACGACATAATCCCTTGTTGAAGTTCTCTTTTCTGTTGTCATGTCGTACTTGTCTATATGGATATGGAAGCATCAAATATGGAGATAGTGTAAAGGCTTCGTCACCGACAAGTACACAAGGGGTAGCTTCATTCTGCCCTGCTAGTGGTCGACTTGGTGGAAGATCAAATGTGCCACTAGCAAACCTTTGCCCCATATTTGACACCTCGAAAATTCCTCCATCACTATTTTTACCATAAGCCCCGACATCGATACAACTGAATTTATAATCTGGGTTCACAATAGCGAGTAAAACGATAGAAAATTTATGTAAGTAGCAAAAATGATTTGAGCCAGTTTTGTTAGGGCATTTTATGGTTACATGTTTGCCATCAATGCTTCAGATACAGTTTGGAAAGTGCCACTTTTCTTGAAATCCAGATATTGCTTTCTCCCATATTTCTGCAGTAGGTTGAGGCATGTATGTAGGTTGAAGCCGTTGCCAGATTACATCACATACTTCGGCAACAATGCTACTTACTGTGGAAAAACCCATGCGAAAACTATGACCGATAGTGCTAAAAGAACCCCTGTGGCGAGAAACCTGAAATACAAAAACATATGTATAGGTACTAATTTAAATTGAAGATCACTCCCTTGAATTAGGTATTAGTAGTTGATTAATCTCTCCATTAACAGGGACACAGAAATGAAACACACTGTTTCAAACCATCGAAACCGGTCGACTTGAAATATTTCTGGGTCCCTACCCTATTGGATACATTAATCAACTAGGTACTTATAGGTACTAATTTATTTTCAGGTGATACTTTGAAGAAAAAATGGAACAATTTGCGCGATTGTTATGCCAAACACTTACGATCAGAAATTAGTCACAGTGGTCAAGAACGAAAAAGACTCGATCGCTACAAAACATGGCCGTGGGCGAAGCAAATGGAAATATTTAAGCCTTTTTGGCAATTTGCTAGTACAAATACTAATGTAGCTAACGTGCCAGGTGGATATGAGGAAATCCCGTTGCAAAGTGAGGGAGAAGAGGTTCTACGATCTGACAATGCAGGCGCCGATACAGTTTCCGAAAACGAAGACGACCTTTTTCATGGGGGACAACTATCGCCAAACGCTTCCATAACTAACGCTCCAGTAACTAGCACACAAACTGTAGTCACTCAAACAACTAACACATCAGACACTGCTAGCACAAAAACTCCAGTCACTCCTAGAATCAACACTTCTCAAAGAAACAGCACTACTCGAAAGAGGCGATTGGAGCAGCAAACCCAGACGCCATCCTCAATTGATAAAGTTATAGCATATTTCGACAAAAAAACTTGCAACAATACACAAGCGGCGTATGATGACGTAGATCTAATATTTTTAAGTTACGCAAAAACTTTGAAAAAATTTTCGCCAAGACGTCAAACTATGACAAAGTTTAAAATAGCCCAATTGCTCATGGAAGAAGAACTGAATCAACAAGCGGAAGACGGATACAACACCACTACTGTCAGTGTACATCCTGGCCCATCTTCTACGGAGACATATGCTATGACTATAAACTCTCCTATCTCAGAATCAGATCATACTCAAATGACATACTCGTCCAGCGACACCAATGATCCTACTACTCAAGGTGTGGCTACTAGTGCCTCCTTCTACGAGGGATTTTCAGAGTCTCTTCATTATTAATCCTATTAATGTATTGTTTAACCCGACTAATTAATAAATAAGTTGCATTCATCTAAGAGTATATTACGACTACAAAATGATTTTCTACCTTAGTGTGACTGTAAGACGTTCCACTGGTTCGATGGGTTCTTGATAATTAGTGCACTGCTTTTGTATATCATGTTTGATAAGATTTAAAATTTCATCAAAACATTCGAAGTTCATTCGAAAATATAAGAAAAATCTTTCCTCATCATTTCGAAGGAGTGGGTATAATTTGTGAAATTCAACTTCATTCCGGCGGACCATATTAATTTCATGCACCCATTTCCTTGTTTTCCTGAATTTAACAAAACGAAAAAATAATTACATCGTGCAATACTTTTGCTTCGGTACTTACCTTACATTTTCGGCGTCTTCTAATAAGAGTGCAGTCAAAACTAGAAACTCTTCAGATTCACATTCACAGGAAGCCATATTGATATCAACACTTATTATTTATATTAAAACCAAATGCGACTGCGATCCAGCGAGAAAAAATCGCTTTGGTTTGATTGCTACTGATCGCGATCGCAATCGCCACCGCGGCCGCTACCGCCACCGCAGCCGCCACCGCGTTGGTTTGTGGGATCCTTAAAGTTCGTTGCTAACTACGAAACCATGTACAGTTACCTTGGCGAACTGGGCCAGAACGAGCCCAGAAGCATAGCCATCTTCGACTAGAAATACATTGAGCCGAAAAACGATAACAAAGACGACCAAAAACGAACAACTTTCGATGACTTGCTGGAAGACGAGCAGAGCGCTCTCTTCCTCCTCTACTCGGACATCGAAGCCAAAGGCGTTCCGAAACTCAGAGACATGGTCGCCAGTTGATGCTAGACGACCGATTTAGACGAGACAAGCTTTACTTCAACGATCTCATGATGAAGATGAGAATCCAATACTGGAACACCGTCAAGGTGTCCGTCAAAGAGGTCGTAAAGAAACCGAAAAAGAAAGACTTTGTCAATGTAGAGAATCCTTACGACACCAAATTCGGCCTCGAAGTGTCTTGCAACCTGCCCAACTCCAAGAATTACTGGTGGATGAAAACGCAAGAGCTTATGGCAATAGCGCTTTATAAGAAAACTCCTCATCTCATCTCATGGTGATCTCATGATGAAGATGAGAATCCAATCCTGGAACGTACTCGAACTCGAACAGTACGACGCCTGGGTGGAGAAAGTGACGCTGATGGAAGGCGGCGTTCACGGCCGAGTCGAAGACGAGGACAAACGACAGACCGGCTACATAAATGCCAGTCGAAAATCCGTCGGCAAAGTAAACATGCCGTTCGGCGGAAAGCACTTTATCAAGTTCGGCGATACCGCCCAGTTGTCCGCTTTAACGTGCAACATTTGGAACGAAGACGCCTACGTCTTCTACGATTTCGACACTTTAATGTTGCGCCAGAACGTTCGCGCCGAAGACGTCGACTTTCAGTCGACGCTGAACCGCATAAGATTAGGAAAGCAGAGTCCGCGGGACGTGCAAATGATTAAAACGCGCATTATCCAAGAGTCCGACATGGAAGCTCTAGACTTGCTATCTACCTCCTATCTCGTTCCTTATCGTAAAACTAAAACCGACTATGACGAGAAAATACTTAAAAAGCTGCCCAGCGAGGAAGAACGACAAAGTCAAAGCGTTGCTCAGGTGTCGCAGGACGAAAAACCTTTTGCCGGAAAGGTTGGCCCTGAAGTTGGGCGCAAAAGTGATGCTGCTCAGAAACACCAACATGCGTTACGGTTGGGTCAACGGTCGAATGGCCACCGTGGAAGTCATGACCGACAACCACATCGTTTTAGTTTCTATGAACGACCCCAACCTGAAAATGATCTGTACCGGGGTTAGGCAAGTGATTTCGTGGAAGACCTCCACCGTATACTACCGTATACAGTTCCCCCTGGAGCTGGCCTACGCGGTCACGGTGCACAAGAGCCAGGGTCAAACGCTCGAGAACGCGATCGTAGACGCCCCTCGCATGTTCGTCACGGGCCAATTCTATACGGCCGTCAGCCGAGTAAGGCGCCTCGAGAACTTGTACTTCACGGAACTCGACGTGAAAGAGGCCATAAAAGTAGCAGAGGAAATCAAAGAACTGTTACGGTGGTTCGACGAAGTCGACGTGCTTAAAGGTTTCAAGGGCAAAAACCCGTCCATACCTTTCGTATCTAGCAACTGGGACATAAAGAGACCGACCAGTGACAAAGACGGAAAAGGCGCCAATAAAATGATGACTGTCTCTCTATCCGAACTAGTCGACGGAATAATAAGCACCGACGAAAGCGAAAACAGCGACAACGAAACCAAAGGGCAAAAAGGCATATTGAATTAAAAGCATTCAGATTTCCTTGCCATGCTTCAACATGTGGAAGACGGGAACCCAAAGAAAGCCAAAAAGTTGCCAAAAAGTGCACAAAGATGTACAAACAAAAAGGCACACATAAAACGGCTCTATAAAGCAACCTGTCCAAATGTGCGTAACGTGCGGCAAGGGTCTCCGAATGTTCACGGTTTAAAGTAGAGTAACTTGCACGATGTTTTCGCAAAACTGAGATTTCGAGAGTGGATCCGATCGATATTTCGTGTAACCATTGTGCGTTCGTGATACATCAGTATCTTTCAGGAAGGCCACTTTGTCGTAAGGAAATTGAATATTTTTCTAAATACGGATAACACACATAATAAACAAATCGTGATTCGTTTTGCATTCTTACTACACGTTTCTTTCTCCAACACTTCACGGACAAAACTCAAGTATCAAATAAGACGGCTGCTTAAAATAAATATTAAAAGAATACCAAACGCCTTCGGAGAGAAGGATTGCTTTTTTTGCTCTATCTAGGCCTTTTTTACTCAAATTGCAGTTACAGTTTTTTCTAAATATCCATGGCACACAATAAACAAAAATCAATGAAATGAATCATCAAATGAAAATCAATGAAACCCTGTGCAGAAATTTGGAGAATTATATTCCGTCGATATCAACTCTATCCAGAACACTGAGTAAAGAAACTACTAACAATAACATGAGGGAAGAGGATGTACGAATGAAAGAATTGAGAGATGATTTGTTGAAATGCAATTTTCCTCTCAGGTTTTTTGTTAGTGAAGACCAAACAGGTACTCCGAGGAGAATTAAGTACGATTCAAATACCAATAAAATGATTGGCTTTGTTGTTCCCTTGAATGAAAAGACTGGTTTTACTGAAAAAGACCGCTTTTCGGTAAATAATTTGAAAGATTGTAAAGGCATTTGCAACTTGCAAAAAATGTGTACGTTTTCATGGCGCAACCATTAGTGTATAATGCCCCAGCATTCCTGTTATGTATTTTCGGTACAGAAAATAGATGGTGCAGTTACGATGTATTGATAAGATGGAAATATATTATAACTGAAGCAGAAGAAAATGGTATACAGGAAGGAGTTTCGATTTTTATGAATATTTGGTTAATTATTTAATGGAGAATATAATTCACGTGTCACATGGTACATTTTTTATTAATTTCATTGGTGAAAGTACAAAAACAAACTCGCAGAATAGGCTATCAAATCGATGATAATTCTATCACCGCATGTTGACTGTCACCTGTTTTTAATAAATAAAATTGTTTACTGTCAAAGTGACAGAAAGTTTCAGTGTTTATTTTCTTTCAACGTTCATTATATTCTCTCGCCAAATATAACACGTGTTATGATTAATCAACGATGATACCACTCGTTAAAACCTTTAGAAAATTGAACTCGTGCTTCGCACTCGGTCAATTTTCGTCGGTTTTAACTCGGGCTATCACCGATGATAATCATAACACTAGTTATATTATCCCCGAAAATAAAATTATGACTAAACTAAAAACTTCAAGAATTTAATCAGAAGACGTGGAGAAATTGTGAAAAACTTTGAGTCATAATCTAAATAACTTGCTAGGCCCAGGCCTAGGCATCTCTTCTTTCGGTTTGCAGATTAGTTTGCTTGGTTCTTTTCCACAATTCGGTGTTGGCCATAAAATCCATCCGACGAACTTTCGCTACCTTATGCAGGCATCTGTTAACAGAATATGTTTCTATTCTCCTCTGTTCCACCATTTATACTTTATTACGCTACCTAAGTAACAATGGTAGTATTTAATGGTTCATTGTTCCAATTCTCATCACTTTTGTTTTGTTAATGTTTACTTCCAGCCCTATTAAATTAGACTGTTGTACGAAAAGATCTAGTTTAGCTTGCATATCATTATATGTGTGTGTTAGCAAGCATATGTCAAATGCATAGACTAGATCATATAGGCGATTGTTGAGACCCCACGCTATGCCCATATTTTGGAAATTTGCGTTGTCCATAACCCAGTCCTAGGCAATAAACAGAAGAGGCAACAAGGGATATCCTTGTTTAACTCCATTCAAAATTGGGATGTTGTCGCAGCCTTTTCCTTTGTGTAATACTCTGCAGCTGACGTTATCGTACAAAGCTTTAATTAATTTTATTATCTTCGGTGGAATGCCTTTCAGAATCAGTATCTTCCAAATTGCATTATATTACAAGATCATATGAAAATTTCCATATAAGTAGGACTAATTGAAGCGCTCGGGAAAATAAGATACATAAGCCACAATTGTTCAAAAATCTCGATTGCTTCATAACAATTTGGTCCAAGAACGTCGCAAGCCACTCAACAGATACTGTTGAAAAGTAATGAGAGATGGCGCCACAGGGCCTGAATGATGTTCTTCCCCATGTGATATTTTTAGTTTATTTTGAACCAGTAACGGCACAAGCCACACTATCAGCAATATGGACGTTCAACGGGTAGCTATCAAGAAAAAATTGTTCGAAAGTGCCTCAAATAGCAGTGATGTTGAAAATGATTTTGATTCAGACGACAGTATAATAGACAGAGATTATTCTCCTGAACACAGCAGCATTGAATCTTCATCAGAAAACGAAGAATCGGTGAGTGTTAACAATATTGTGGCATGCGTCCTTTTTGCTGTATTATTTTTATGGCATATGCCCTTTTACCTTCTGCAATGAAGTTTCTGAACTGCAAAAAGTTTCCATCTACTTCCTCTACGCTATTAGCGAAAATATAATATATACCCCGGAATATCTTTCCATGATGCTCCATGAATAATATTACGTCTTGATGGTTGAAATTGTTCATTTCATTTCTACTGTGGCTTAAGCCCTTATCGAATCTAAATTTTTTATAATATTTTTGGTGAATAGAATCTGAACTTTTGGTACCATCTTTCAGACATCTTCATACGAGATCGAAGATAATAACATCGAGAGGGATCTTACAAACACCAGTCAAAGCTACCCCGTCTCGATGGCGAAAAACCAATATAGAATGCAGGAAGAAGCAGAAAGCCATAACTAAGAGAAATTTGGGGCATGTCTATGAAAGCAGCCGAGGAAAAACGAGAGCAGTTATTGCAGGGACGGGAAGCTATAATATATTTAGTGCCTTTTGGGACTTGGGTTCGTACACAGAACAAAATACGTATTTATTTGCCTCCATAAAAGCTGCACCTAAGAATCACTCATACAAGAGAAGACAAAGAAACGAGGATCATCTAGGAAACTAACATATCAGTACTTTGCTAAAGTAATTGGAATCACCAAAATATGTAAGCAAGAATTCTTGTCAGTACACGGATTACAGCAATCTTCCAAACGAGTCCGGCTCATTTGCGTACAAATTTCAGAAGAAAGAAGTGTTCCAAAGTCTGATGAACGCGGAAAACACAGCAATCGACCCAATAAACTACCACTGGAACAAGTGCAGTCCGTTCATGACCACATAAAGGTCTTTCCTAAATACGTAAGCCACTACAGTAGGTACAAAAATCCAAACCGAGTTTACCTAGATCATGTTACCATTTCTAAGCTGTACAAGGATTTTTACCTAGGCTGGTGTAAAGAGAGAAAGATTCTAGCAGTTAAAGAAGATAAATATCGATGAATTTTCTGCAACGACTACAATATCGGTTTCAAATTACCGAAAAGTGACACATGTCACACCTGTGATTCCTTAAATATCTTGATTCAAACTGCACAGACTAATAATCATGACGAAGAAGCAAGGAAACAAAAAACAGCTAAAGTTGCATCAGAGAAGAGCGGACGCGATGCAGAATAGTTTGAAGGAAGCGATAAAAAACACTAAACTCGACAATAATAAGTTAGTTGTTACGTTTGACTTACAACAAACTCTTCCTACATCATGCCTCACTGTTGACCCTGCTTTTTATTTACGAAAGGCCTGGACATACAATTTGGGTGTTCACGATTGTGTGGCAGGAAGGGGAACGATGTTCATGTGAACTGAAACTACGGCGAAGCGAGGAAGCGAAGAAATAGCAAGTATTTTACTAAAACACTTACGCTCTCGGGAAGCAACGGGTAAAGAGGACCTTATTGTATACACAGATAACTGCGGAGGCCAAAATAAGAATTGGCTGATAATGTCGCTATGGCTCCAACTTGTGAGGGAAAAGAAATTTAAATCTATTGAGCATAGGTTTCTTGTATAGGACATACTTACCGTGTGATAGAGATTTTGCTCTCATAGAAAAACATAAGCAATTTCTGAGGCAAGTTTATTGTCCAAACGATTGGTATGACGCGGTGTTGAAGAGTAAACGAAGAAATCCATTTGAGGTAATCAACAAGACAATAATCAACAAGAGATTTTTTTTACATTCGACAACATCTCTATGGCGAGAAAAACTGTGACTGACGATAAGGAGCTACTCAACTTCAATCAAGTTCGATCTTTTCGCTTCGAATCCGATGACCCAAATGCCATGTTCGTGCATGAAGTCAATAGATCCTTTAAAAGAGTTAATGTCTGAAGGCGGAGACGCAACGAGACCTTAATAGTAGCAAACGATTCCATACAATGCGCATGCGGCGTGCGCGGCTTTTCACTTCATCTTCATCAGCTGATTCAGCTGTTAAATCGGTGCACTCTCAGTCAGCTGTTTGTTCTGTGCTCAGTCAGGCAATAACAAAAACAACAAAACCTAAGTCCTACAACAAAATTGCATGTATATTTTTACTTTTACTACATATCTACACGTAAATCCATCGTGTACTACCCTTACAATTTATTGCACATTAATAAATACCTATATAATAATCATGCCGGTAGTTTGTGAAGTGTGTGAGAAAAGATACAGTACCCAGACTAATCTAAATAAACACTTAAAAAATGTCCATAATAAAACTTCACCGCCAAGAATTTCATTTGATAAGAGTGTTCACAATTACAAATGTTTGGAATCCCAGTGTAATTCTTCTTTTCGGATAAACGAAGATTTGGTGCACCATTTAAGGGAAAAACACGGTGTAGAATTTCTTGTTGACGAATTGGACTTTCAAACGTTTAATGGTAAGTTAGAGTACATATCTAGTTGGTACCTATTTGTTGCATGACTAACCTACATTCTACAACTCGTTCATTATTTTATTATATTTTATTATTACTCTTTTTAGATTTTAAAGCATGGAAAGAAGAAACTGAAATAAATGAAAATTGTAATTATGTATCTCCTCGGGGCAGAAGATCTATTAGAAATGGAACAGGGGGCGAATTATCATATTACATCTGCAATAGAAGTGGTGAGTAATTTTTTAAACACCAATAACTATGGAGCAACAAAAACCAAACTGTAATATCAATAAATAATATTTTATTATTATTTTCAGTAAATAATAATGTATCCAAAAATAAGGCAAAACCCGGTGAAAAAATTGAGCGTAAACGCCTAACAAAATCTCAAGGAGTATCCAAGTTAAAATTAAACTGTACAAGTCAAATGAGTCTTTCAAGATAATGAGGGAAAAATTAAAATGAAAAGGATAAGGACCCATTATGGTCACAAAATTGAAATACAGCACCTTCGCCTAGATGATAAGACTTGCCAAGTCGTGGCGTCGCAACTCATAAACGGAGCCTCTACTTCAAGGTAGGTACAATACGATTTTACTTCTTTTTTTTATAAAGAGGAATCTATCTTTTCAGAATTTTGGATAACAATCGAAAGAAAGTAGAAAAGACAATGAAAAGGGCTGATATAATGACAAGACAAGATGTATTAAATATTAAAAATCGTTTCAAGCTAGATATTGTGGAAGGAATTAAACATACAAATGACGAAATTAGTGTAGATTTGTGGGTGCAAGATTGTGAAAATAATGGAGAACACATTGTTTTGTTTTACAAAAGGCAAGGTGATAAAATGGATAATTTTGAAGATTCTGATTTTTGTTTGGTCCTGATGAGTGACTATCAAAAATATATGCTGGAAACATTTGGATCTAATATAATTGCAGTAGACAGCACCCATGGGCTTAACAATTACGATTTTGAACTAACCACCATTATGATTGTTGATGAGTTTGGGGAAGGATTTCCCGTTGCATTCATGTTTACCAATAAAAAGGATACTGAAGTTCATAAATTATTTTTCAACTGTGTCAAGAAGAAAGCAGGAATCATCAAGACAAATACTTTCATGAGTGACATTACTCATGTGTTTTATAATGCTTGGGTTTGTGTTATGGGGGTTGCATTACATCAGCTGTATTGCTCGTGGCACATAGATAGAGCTTGGCAGTCAAATTTATCAAAAATTTTGGATAAAGACAAAAGAGCATGGGTGTACAAAACTCTAAAAGTGTTACAGACTGAATTAAATTATGAAAATTTTGAAGCCCATTTACAAGTGACTCTAGGGAAATTACTAGAAGACAGTGATACAAAAAACTTTGGTGTTTATTTTCGAAACAATTATTCAAATAATGGTCAACAATGGGCCTATTGTTATCGCATGCAGTGTGGTATAAACACAAATATGCGTCTAGAAAGCATGCACCGAACAATTAAATATTTTTATTTGCATAAGAAAAGTGTGAAACGTCTGGATAAAGGTTTGCATGCAGTTGTGACGTTTTTGAGAAACAAAGTAGTTGATCGAATGATTAAACATACAAAAGGAAAATATACTGCACACAAAAGGAACATCCTAAAACGACATCAAGTTTCATTGACCATTTCTTTAACTTTAGAGGCACTTGAAGAAAATAAATGGAAAGTTATTGGCGATGAGGCAGAATACATTATAGAAAAAAAACTGCCAGGAAAATGTTGCAATTTGATGTGTGAATATTGCAATGTTTGCATACATTCCTACTCTTGTGGTTGTCCTGATTTTTTTATTAAGTCGACATTTTGTAAACACATTCATTTTTTTGCACTAAAAGACAGTAAATCTAATTCACCGGATGGAATCAACAATAATGAGTGTGACATTACTGACGAAATAATTACACAGTGTTTGTCTTCATTGAACAACACAAAAAGCAATAATTCGGATTTAACGGAAAAACTCAGTAATGAAATCTCAACTCTTCATACTAAATTAAACCAAACCAACTTGACTAGTGCAAATCAAGATTATCTTTCTCAAGCATTATCGAATTTAAGAAATGCTAGTGGGTTTTTAGATTTAGCATTAAAAGATAATGAAATCCAATTTTTTACTGATAAGGATGAAAATGCAAACTGCAGGAAGAATATTAAAAAACAAATTAAATTTTTTTCAACAATGAAGAAAAAGAAGAAGGATAGAATAAAAAAAACCAAATCGTGAAGATATAAAAACAATTAAAAATGTTTTTGATGGATCTCCGCTGTTTGTGTCATCAAATTCTATGCATGACTATTTTTACTGTAAGGATCCACATGATTTTCAATAATGTTTAATAAACTTGTTTTTTCAATGATTAAAATTTTATTTCAGTCAGAAACTTTCATTCCCCATGTAGTGAATTCTTATCGATTCTATTTAATTTTACCTAATTATAAATGTTTGTTATTTTATTAAAATCAACAGTGATTATTCAACGTTACTAGTGTAGTGGTATTTCCAAATTTGGTGGCGGAAACAAAAGACAGAAGTGTCACAAAATTGTATTGTCAGTGTCAAATTTCTCATAAGCGCCGTAAAAAGGAATGTCTAGGAGTCTAGGAAAATTTAAATTCGCATTCGGAAACCCGTTCTTTACTTTTTGTCACTGGTTCAAAAGGAAAAGCTATTCTCATATAATCAAACGTAGTACAAATTATTTCTCGACTTTGACCGTGAATAACTTTCTTATTGCCAATATGGTGCATTTTTGTCGAAACCACGAACGTCTCTGAGAAATTTGACACTGACAATACAATTTTGTGACATTTCTCAGTCTTTTGTTTCCGCCACCAAATTTGAAAATACCTCTAATAATTTTAATTCGATTGATGTCAGCGCATGCGCATTGTATGGAATCGTTTGCTACTATTAAGGTCTCGTGAGACGCAAGCTCCAACGAAATTATTCTGAACTCCTTGAAGAAGAAATACGATGCACCTGTGAAACTTAATATAAAAAAAGTCGTCGATTTACGAAAGCTTCTACAATACATTCCTCCTGTCAATCAAAGCTTCTACTTAGATATTTTTGCAACTTCTGGTGAGCAAGATGACGAGCAGATAGCTGCCAACCAGGAGGATGTGGAATGTGTAGATGGCGATGGTCACTTTAATTTTGAGGAAGATAAATAGAGCTTTATTTTACTTTTGTAAATAGCTATAAGAAAAAATATTTTTTCGATTTTGTTTTGAAGATCGTCATTGAGTAAATTAATATTCTACTTGTGTTCTTTTTGTGACCCAAGAATTTCTATATTGTGTTTAATATAAGAAAGTCATAAGCGACATTTTGTTACAAAAATTGTTTTTAAATTTTTAAAAAACAAATATATCCATGTTATTTCATAACGGGATAGTACATAATTGCCTATCACACCATTATTCTATGAAACCGCCTTTCAAAAATTAAATACTTGATTCCAGGATTTCTCAATTTGGTCCAAGAACGTCGCAAGCCACTCAACAGATACTGTTGAAAAGTAATGAGGGATGGCGCCACAGGGCCTGAATGATGTTCTTCCCCATGTGATATTTTTAGTTTATTTTGAACCAGTAACGGCACAAGCCACACTATCAGCAATATGGACGTTCAACGGGTAGCTATCAAGAGAAAATTGTTCGAAAGTACCTCAAATAGCAGTGATGTTGAAAATGATTTTGATTCAGACGACAGTATAATAGACAGAGATTATTCTCCTGAACACAGCAGCATTGAATCTTCATCAGCAAACGAAGAATCGGTGAGTGTTAACAATATTGTGGCATGCGTCCTTTTTGCTGTATTATTTTTATGGCATATGCCCTTTTACCTTCTGCAATGAAGTTTCTGAACTGCAAAAAGTTTCCATCTACTTCCTCTACGCTATTAGCGAAAATAGAATATACCCCCGGAATATCTTACCATGATGCTCTATGAATAATATTACGCTATGATGGTTGAAATTGTTCATTTCATTTCTACTGTGGCTTAAGTCCTTATTGAATCTAAATTTTTCATAATATTTTTTGGTGGATAGAATCTGAACTTTTGCTACCTATCTTTCAGACATCTCCATACGAGATCGAAGATAATGTAACATCGAGAGGGATTTTACAAAACACCAGTCAAAGCTAATCCGTCACGCTGGCGAAAAACCAATATAGAATGCAGGAAGAAGCAGAAAGCCAAAACTAAGAGAAAATTGGACATGTTAATGAAAGCAGGAAAGCAGCCGAGGAAAACCTGTTATGGATAGGAAGATTGGCCCTTCTTGTCAGTGCACAAAGAAGTGCAGAGAGCAGTTATTGCAGGGACGGGAAGCTAATATTTTTAGTGCCTTCTGAGAGTTGGGTTCGTACAAAGAACAAAATACGTATGTATTTGCCTCCATAAATGCTGCACCTAAGAAACGTTCATACAAGAAGAAGACAAAGAAAAGAGAATCATCTAGGAAAGTAACATGTCAGTACTTTGTTAAAGTAAATGGAATGGACACCAAAATATGTAAGCAAGAATTCTTGTCATTACACGGATTACAGCAATCTTCCAAACGAGTTCGGCTCATTTGCGCACAAATATCAGAAGGAAGAAGTGTTCCAAAGCCTGATGAACCCAGAAAACACAGCAATCGACCCAATAAAACACCACTGGAACAAGTGCAGTCCGTTCATGACCACATAAAGGACGTTCCTAAATACGTAAGCCACTACACTTGCCTTCATTTAAATAATACTGGAAAATATAAATTATGTAAACAATTGACTAATATTATAATTAATAGTGGGCCATATTACGATCTTTCGTTTAAACGTCTTTTAAACAATCTTTTAAATAAATGATCTGTTAGCGCTAAAAGAAGTGTTAACAGATTGTCTATTACGTGCCATCGATTAACCCTTTTTAACTAAAGACAAAAATTAACAGACGATAGGGAAAATAGACATGGCAACATGATTTTTACCTTATTTCTGCACAAATATCTAAATACCTTGGAAATTATTTTGTTTTTCCATTTAATATTTACTTGTCAACTAATAGATTGGTTAACTTTTAAATATGCTTTAAATCAAACTAGTGCAGTGAAAAATTGCTTATTTTTATTATTAAAATGTAAGTACCTAGTACATATATGTATTTGTATATACTTATAGCATTACAATATTCTTTAATATAATGTTCATACACGTTAATGGAAATATTTAAATATTTTTAAGTATAAGATATTTTTATAGATTTTATCATTCAGAAATCAAACTAGATTATTGACCATAATTAAACGTTTTTCAATTCCTATACTTTGTGACCTTACACCACTTCTCGTTCCTTCCATAGTTCACACACAATGGCCAATAAAACTTCAAAGAGATCTCGGGGCTAACTTTCAGAAAGAGGAGAAGGAAATGATAGTCAATTTTGTTACTGAAAATTCATCTATTCTGGAAAGTAAGAGTAGCGAACCTAATATATATAAAAAAAAGAAACATCTTTGGCAACAACTGTCTGAAAAAATGGAAGCGTCTGGCTTTAAACGGAATCCGATACAGCTAAGGGATACGTATTATCGTTTTAAAACTCAAGCAAAACGTAAAGTTACAAACTATAGACAATTAAAAAAGAAAACAGGAGGTGGTAGTGGACCAACAGACGATGATATGCCGTCAGAAATGGACTGGGCAATTTGTGATGCTTGCCCTACTGACTTTGAAGAAGACGATTCGATGTTTGATAGTGATTTTATTGAAGTAAGTGATGAACAACATATGTCATATTAATAATATAAGTAATGCTTTTCAATTATCAGACATCAAAAACAATTTCTTTCAAAAGATGAAAATGCTGGTTCTACTGTACATTATATAGACCCTAAAACTGGCGATCTACATCCAGCTAGTTCACCTACCTACACTATAATGTAAGTTTGAACATAAGGTTCCATATCAAGTGTTACATGAATTTGCAAAATCTTTTTACAGTGAAGAAAATAATCTGGAATTACCTTCCCGAGAAGATAGCCCAGAACCACTTACCACAACTACAGTTAATTCGCATCAAACTAAAAGTAATACGACAAAAAAAAGAAAGCGAGATATGAGTTCGTATGAAGAGGAAATGTTAAAGCTGCATACAAAACATATCCAGGAAAGAATAAATAACGAAAAATGTTTAAAAGAAAAAGAGTTAGAATTGTTTGAGCTAAAAAAACAAAAAACCCTGCTAAAGATCGAACTGTTTCAAAAAAAGTTGAAAAAACTTTAGTTTAATTAAATTTCTTGGTCATATAAGCTATATTGCATAAACCGACCATAACATACCGTAAACATAAGTTGTTAATTCTAATAAATATTGTATGCATTAAAATGTTCTTGAATAAAACTTCTTCGAAAAGCATTGCCTTGGTTTTGTACATGTGGGATTTGAAAAACTGCATCCTCGTTCTCAGAATGATCATCTTCCTCTTCATCATTGTCATACTGGAAATCATCGTCGTCATACTCCAGTTTAATGTTATATAGAATTGCCATTGCTACTATACATGATTTTGCAGTATTTAGAGATACTTGTAGTCCATTCTGTAATGCCCGAAACATCCCCTTCCACCTTCCAAAACAGCACTCAACAGTAACGCGAGTGCTTTTATGTGCTCTGTTGTACTGCTCCTCTGCGGGGTTTTGGGGACGAAGAAGGGGTGTTAGTAAGTATCTGGTACATGGGTAACCACTATCCCCTAATATCAAACCCTTTTTTTGTCCGCTCTGCAAATTACATAAAGTACAGGTATTTTTTCAATTAAAATTGACAAAGATAATTTACGTACCTCAAGATTACTTTTGATTAGAGAATTTGCCCAAATTCTAGAATCATGGGCACTGCCTCGCCACCTTGCTACGATATTTGTAATACGGGTAGAAGCATCACATATTACCTGGACATTAAGTGAATAAAATCCTTTTCTGTTGCAGTATAGCAGTGGCTGTGCACCAAAAGGATTTCTCACCTACAATAAAAAAGAAATTAGATTAATTATTTAATTATTATTATTGCTTCATTATTTTATTATCACTTTAATGTGTGTACAATCCACACATCCTACCACTCCTGGAAATTGTGCCTTTTGATAGAATGCTAATTTAATGTCTTGGATTCTACTTGGCCAAACAATAAATTGTGACCGATGCCTTGCAATAGCCTCGGCAACCCGTTTGATAATATTTGAGACTGTCGGTTGGCTTATACCATGCAGATCACCTATAGAATTTCAGCATATGATTAATAATCTATTCAGAGATTTATTGCATTGTCAAGTATTTTATTTATAACATAGCCTAGATGGAAATTATTTAAAGAATAATTTTTGGATCATGTACAATTATATATGCATACGTACCTAACTCCAACTGGTAACAACCTTTTGCAAAGAAACGAAGTGTTACCAATACTTGTAGCTCTGGTGATACATCCATTTTCCTCTTTGTTATGGGAACTAAATCTTCTTTCAGGAGATTCACCACAAATCTTGCTGTAGCCTTGGAGAGACGGTATCGCCTACGAAATTCAACTTCATCGTACATCGTGAATGGATCGCTTCGTTCCCGAAAATGAACATTTCCGCGATAATGGTTACGAATTTCTCTAACAGCCACAACGTCTTGCAAATTCTGTACAAAATCCATCATTTTGAAAATTAAATGACTGATTTAAAGTTGCCCTTTGGTATCTTTAATTTTCTCTGTTAAATTTAATATCAAAATGACAGAACATGCTGTTGTTTTTCACTAATTGAAGGATTATAATAACCACTTTGTTAAAGTTTCTTTTAAATGATCGCCTTTAAATAAAACACTAAATTGTAGTATTGTAATAGCGTTTCTATTAAAAACTTCTTTTAAAATTCTAAAAGGTGTCTGTTAAGTTTAATAGAAGGATCGTAATATGGCCCAGTGTTTTTAATAGTGTTTCTAATACAAATAACTCTGCTAGATGTATAAATTGCGGTAATCTAATTTTAAATGAAGCTAACGACGAACAGCCACAATTAAATATTAATCCACTATGAATTTCTTCGCAATCTCAACCAATTAACACAGGAACTAAATCGCCTAAAAGATTATATCCAGATCTTACAAAATTTTACAAACTCAACCAAGTGAGTCCGACTAACCTAGTCAATATTGATTCAGTTTCGATAAACGCTCAAATAAATAATTGTGATCTCACGAAATATTATAACATTAGTCAAGATAACCTGCAAAAGGAAGATCCTGTGAATGAAGCACCTGAAGAACTCAACCTTACCGACTTCTCAGCTTTTTTAGGAGCAACTCAAACATGTTCACAGTAGCTCATATTAATATACAAGGATTATCAAATAAAGTTTTAGATCTTGAAATGCTTCTCGATAATGCCAGTCTCGGTGGATTAGTGGTTTGCATGTTTGCTTCATAATCCAAAGATCGCAGGTTCGCTCCCCGGCTGAACTGGTAATTTTTCATAGCGGAGAAAAATTTAAAACATGCCTTCTTTTCGGATAGGAAGTAATTTGTAGGTCCCGTGTCAATGCGATGTTTGGCACGATAAAGATCCCTACTGGGGGTGGAATTCCCCCAGATTCGGCTAAATTCTAGTAGGGTCAGCCAAATGATCATAGCAATCGGTGCCATGAGGTACGACGGATGCTCCGCCATCCTGATTCCTCGCCCCAAACACAAACACAAACTTCTCGATAATTTTAAAGATATACATGTAGTTTGCATTTCAGAGCACTGGTTGTCTTTATTACAGCTTAACTGTTTAACACTTCCTGGATATAAAGTAGCAACGTCATTTTGCAGAAGTAGTCATAAACGAGGGGGGTACTTATCTTCGTTAAAGATGATTTAAAATTTTCAGTCGTTGATCTGAATTTTGTACCATCCATGGAGTTAGATTTTGAATGTTGCGCAATCAGCTTAGACAAGTACAATCTAAGAATTATTTGCATTTATCGAATACCTAGCAGCGATCTAAACATTTTCTTTGAAAAATTAGATCGTCTCCTGCAATATTATAGTCACGATCATCATCTAGTCATCTGTGGAAATTTTAATATAAATTTATTAGAAAATCCATTAAATAAAAGAAAATTTTTATCTTTACTGCATTATTACGAAATTCTTCCCACCATTTTAACCCCTACGAGTCACTTCTATCTCCAGCACATGCATCGACAATGTTTTGACAAACAATATTGATAGGATTGAAGGCATGCGCACTCTTAATATTGGTATTGATTTTTCGGATCATAACACGCAAATATTAGCTATACCAGTCTCTCAACAACAAAATACTACGATTTGCAATTGGATTAGAATCTACAACTCGAAAAATAACCAAAAATTTTTAGAGCTTTTGCAAAATACAAATTGGATTCTCGTCTATGCCAATCATTACACAGCTTATCAAAAAGTGGATAATTTTTATAAGTTAGACGCTTTTTATAAAGCATATGCATTAATTCGCAAATCCTTAATAAGACCTAAAAACTGGATCACTGCAGGTATTAGGACTTCCTCAAAAACAAAGAGAGAAATACACACAATCTTAAAATTTTTTCCAAATGAAGTTTTACGTACTTATTATCTGCGATACAGCTTAATATTAAAGAACGTTTGTAAAGAATCTAAGAAAATTAACACCAAATATATTATCTCACGGTCTAACAATATTGCTAAATCTACCTGGCAAATAATCAATAAAGAAATAAATAAAACCAAATGTAAAAACCTGTCACAACAATGTCATCCTAAAAAATTGATAACACCACTACTTCAGATCCGGATATAGTTTCTAATTGCTTTAATAACTATTTCGCAAATTTGCCTTTGAACTTAACCAAAAATATTCAGAATAATTCAGCGCTTGATAAATTACGTTCGTTTAAAATATGCAACGGCAATTCGCTTTATTTCAATACTACATCACCACAAGAAGTATTCAATGTAATCCACAAACTTAACAACACAAGTGCTGTTGGTATGGACGACATTCCAATACATGTGATTAAATTTTGTTCAGTATATATTTCAGATTTGATAACACATCTTATAAATAGTTGTTTCAGTGTAGGTTATTTTCCAAGTCAATTTAAAACATCGAAAATTATTCCCCTTCACAAAAGTAAGGACAAATCTTTAGTAGAAAATTACAGACCAATAGCTATACTCCCTGCTTTTTCCAAGAGTTTTGAGACATTAATTAAAAATAGGATAACAACATTTTTCGAAGTAAACAATTATTTTTGTCAAAATCAGCATGGTTTTGTCCAAGGTAAATCAACTTCAACAGCATTAAATAACGTATTAGGTAATGTACTTCACTGTCTTAACAACAATCAACGCGTTATTAGCCTAAATTGTGATCTTTCAAAAGCTTTCGATCTGGTTGATCATAATATACTACTAGAAAAATTAGAATATTACGGAGTTCGCGGATTAGCTTTACGTCTTCTAAAATCGTACCTTAACGACAGAAAACAAATTGTTGAATTGCGTTATTTAAATCAAGATAATGAAATCGAAATACACCGTTCCTTAGTAAACAATGTGTATTATGGAGTACCACAAGGATCAATTTTTGGTCCGCTACTTTTTGTTATATATATATATAAACGATTTGCCGTACAATGTTAATGCTGGAGTCACCTTGTATGCAGATGACACTAGTGTAAATGTTACGGGTGCCAATATTCAGGAATTGGCTTATAATATAAATCAAGTACTCCATGATATACAAGATTGGTTTTCATCGAGCCATCTCCTAATTAATATGGACAAAACTTGTTCGATGTCATATTTAAGCGACGGAGATAGCGAGGACTTATCGTATCTTTTAAAAATCTACCATATCAAATTAAAAAACTTACACTCCGTTAAATTTTTAGGTTTAGTCGTAGATCGTCAATTTCAATGGAAAGAACATATAGATGAAATGTTACCTAAACTTCAGAAAGCGATTTACTGTATACGACGTTTAAAATATATCTGTGACCTATCAACCTTGCGTACCGTTTATTTTGCGTATTTTGAATCCATAATCAGATATGGATTGATTTTTTGGGGCAATTCGATACATCTCTCTAACATTTTAATACTACAAAATAGAGCATTAAGAATTATATACAGTATCAAAAGTAGGGATAGTTGTAGACCTTTATTTATAAATCACAATATCTTAACAATTTTTAATTTATTCATTTACGAAAGCTCGATATTTGTTTTTAATAATAAAAATACTTTCAAACAAAATGCGGATGTTCATGACTATAATACTAGAAGCAATCTTCTGCGACCTAATGCTGCTAAAACTTCAACCTATTATAAATCATTCATGTTTACGTCGGTTAAAATTTTTAATAAACTTCCTGATCAGATCAAAAATTTAGAAAATATTAAAAAATTCAAATCTGCACTAAAATCGTATTTGACTGACAACTGCTTTTATAACCTGGAAGAGTTTTGGAATACTGGAAATACTGCGACTGCTTAGTGTTTGAAATGCAAACTCCATATCTATATTATCTTTAATTACTCTTTTAATATGTTATACATCTATGTTTTTTTATGTTTATGTTATGTTTTAATGTTTTTATAATCTTTTATATCATATACACTACATGTTTTTTTATCCTATTTATATTTACACAATATTTTATTTTATTTTATTAATATGTATGTCTTTTATTGTATTATTCAACGCCACTGGCACCAGAATCAATGTTTATCTTATCTATCTATCTACAGATGGTACAAAAATCCAAACCGAGTTTACCTAGATCATGTTACCATTTCTAGGCTGTACAAGGATTTTTACCTAGACTGGTGTAAAGAGAAAAAGGTTCTACCAGTTAAAGAAGATAAATATCGAAGAATTTTCTGCAACGACTACAATATCGGTTTCAAATTACCGAAAAGTGACACATGTCACACCTGTGATTCCTTGAATATCTTGATTCAAACTGCACAGACTAATAATCACGAGGAAGAAGTAAGGAAGCAAAAAACATAACACAACTGGAACTGCATCAGAGAAAAGCGGACGCGATGCAGAATAGTTTGAAGGAAGCGATAAAAGACGCTAAACTTGGCAATAATAAGCTAGTTGTTACGTTTGACTTACAACAAACTCTTCCTACACCATGCCTCACTGTTGGTCCTGCTTTTTATTTACGAAAAACCTGGACATACAATTTGGGCGTTCATGATTGTGTGGCAGGAAGGGGAACGATGTTCATGTAGATTGAAACTACAGCGAAGAAATAGCAAGTATTTTACTAAAATACTTATGCTCTCGGGAAACAACGGGTCAAGAAACCTTATTGTATGCACAGATAACTGCGGAGGCCAAAATAAGAATTGGCTGATAATATCCCTATGGCTCCAACTTGTGAGGGAAAAGAAATTTAAATCTATTGAGCATAGGTTTCTTGTATCAGAACATACTTACCTGCGATAGAGATTTTGCTCTCATAGAGAAACATAAGCGATTTCTGAAACAAGTATATTGTCCAGAGGATTGGTATGAGGCGGTGTTGAAGAGTAAACGAAGAAATCCATTTGAGGTAATGGTTATGCAACAAGAGATTTTTTTACATTCGACAACATCTCTATGGCGAGAAAAACTGTTACTGAAGATAAGGAGCCACTCAACTTCAATCAAGTTCGATCTTTTCGCTTCGAATCTGATGACCCTAATGCAACGTTCGTGAAACATAAAGTCAATGGATCCTTTAAGAGTTAATGTCGGAAGGCGGGGAAGCAAGCTTCACAACGAAATTATTCTGAACTCCTTGAAGAAGAAATACGATGCATCTGTGTATCAAAAAAGTCGCCGATTCACGAAAACTTCTACGATACATTCCTCCTGTCAATCAAAGCTTCTACTTAGATATTTTTGTAACTTCTGGTGAGCAAGATGACGAGCAGATAGCTGCCAACCAGGATGTGGAATGTGTAGATGGCGATGGTCACTTCAATTTTGAGGAAGATAAATAAGCTTTTTCCCATTTTTTTAATATTTTGTCGATTTTGTTTTGAAGATCGGCATTGATTAAATTAATATTCTACTAGTGTTCTTTTTGTGGCCCAAGAATTTCTATATTGTGTTTAATGTAAGACAGTCATAAGCGACATTTTCTTACAAAAATTGTTAATAAATTTTTAAAAAACAAATATATCCATTTTAATTCATAACGGGATGGTACATAATTGCCAGTCACACTGTAGTAATAGAAGATTGTTTATGTGGGTCTTGTACACTACTTATAAGTTATCTCTTCTAGAAGATAATAAAACACATGTAACTTCTACGAGATATTTATTTATACTCTTGTTTATACTTGTTGTCATGGCAATCCTTAGCCAATTCAATGCCTTCTTGAGGGTATATGTATGTAATGATTGATTTTATGAATGAATATCATTACATGACACCCCGGGTAAAAGGCTGAACATGTACGAAAAGAAATGAGCCATGAGTCAAAAGGGCATTTAATGCATTCCTCAACAAAAAAATAGCATACATTAATGTCGTACTTGTATGTATCCGCATGATTAACGTATACTAGCTACAAAAAAATTGAGTGGTTTGCATCTTTTCAATGGTTCCTTAAATGCTCAGACAATAAAACTTAAGTTAAGAATTAAGTGCTAATAATCAAACAATTGAAAAGCCTTCGCCGCTGATAGCTATTAGGAGGCATCAATTGCTTAAGGCAAAAACATGAGTTGCTTATTGCAAGGTGTTGCCGCAAACTTAACCTAATTAAAATAAACTTGTACAATGTAATGTAGTGTACAGGAATCACTTGTTAGAACGTTCTGTAATTCTTACTAGAAAGAAAGAAATAAAATTTAGGAACGTGAACAAAACCAAGGAACAACATAATAAGTGCTTCGTGAACAAGTGATGCTTGCGTTACGATTTATTTGTTGTAACTTTTAAAATTAAAAATAACTATGCTAATTGAATCTAAAAGCGTTAGCCTAAGCGGTAAGTTTGTTGTCAACATTGATAAACGTAGTTGTATTCATTTTGTCCGTAGGATTGGAAGAAGTGGGTTTGATCTCATAAAACGGAGGCAGCATTCATAGCATTATCCTAAGGTTGTAGGAAGTACTAGGTGAATTGCCCGTTGGAGAGTATGATTGAATCTTCTTGAATCCTGTTATTTGAGAAAAATGAACACTTGATGCTTAATCCGGTAGCACATATATTTGGGAGGTCCAAATGCTATTCAGGATTGATTAGTTGAATGTTATCAATGTATGATATCATGTAATGTCGAGTTGACAAGGCTCACTTGTGGTTACTTGCACTTGTGTTTACGGTGTATAACTAGAAAGTTGGTGCACTGCACATAAAGCCAAAGTTTATTAGCGAAATGGAATTTGCTATTATGATAAGATAATTTGAGTTTGGTCAATAGCAGTTGCACAGTTGTAATTTTCTCGGTTAGCAAAAAGTCGAATGTTCGCATTGTTCTAATTACGAGGTAATAAGGCCGTTTAATCGCGTGACCTTTGCATAAAATTTCGCGTTGACATAACAAAATTTTGTTGGTTAAGGTTAAGGTTGTTGCGAAGTTCGTTGATGGTTATCCGAGAAAATAAACTAAACATCAAAATTAAATAAAGAAAAAAGATATTAATCCTGTTATATCCAAGAACAATCTCTTCTTATGGCATCGTTCCAATGGCGAAACGAGAGATGTCGGCATGGTTGTGTCCGAGAATTGCTGAAGACATTTTTTAGGAGCTGTTACTACGGGTGTCGTAGCTTTTGGTTCTTGAGGAACGTTATTGATGTGATTTCCATCAGGAACTGAAGGTGTTGTAGCTTGTAGATTCCAAGAACTATTTTCTGAATCCAAGGAAGTCTTCGTAGAAGATACGGCGGTTGATATCCCCAAACCGTCGGCCTTCGGAAGCTCTTGTAATTTCTGATTTAACAAACATTGGTTAGAATTCAATTTCAGCTGTATCCTAATTGACTGTGATGTTTTTGGAATGTTTGTAGGAGATTTTGATTCTGTTTGGTTGTGGAATAAATGCACTTTTGAAATCAAATCATTTGTAATATTTTCAGCAATAGAAGTATTATCCTGTGAAACATGCTTTTCAAAATTTGAATGTTCAGGATTATTAATACAGAAAGCATCAGTGGATGCAGGTGTATTTGAAATGGCATTGCATTGATAAATGATGTTTTGAGTATCGTCACTTAATTGGGGTTTAGGATCCTAAATTTGTGACGGATCTTGCAATATTTGATTACAGTTTGTAGTTATGAAATTATGATGAGAAATGATTTCGTCTTTGAATAGGTTAACTAGTCCAAAAGATTCAGGTGAATCGTCTTGCTGTAACCAGAAATCTGTAATCTCTTTGGGAGAAGAGATAGTATTTGATTTTGGGTTGCATGGAAGTTTATCCAAAGAAGTGCCCAAGTAATAGTTTAATAGTTCGTTGATGAACGTGGTGTATGGTTCGAATGATCAAGTTTATTGTTATCAATAAACTTGATAAGATTCGAATGGAGTAGCAAAATGTTACATGACAAGTTTGAAATTAGAACATTATATTTCTGAATTTCGTTGTCAATATGTAGAAATTTAAAGTATCTATCGATTAAGACTATTGACATTTGTACATGTGAAATGTCAATAATAGGAAATTTTACTAAATTTACTTTTAACTGCGCCACATCGAAACGTAACCAATAGAATATAGTTTACTTATCTTATTTAACTGATAAAAAAGGATATAATTAAACTTCTGAAAGTCGACTGGTTGCGGGAGATAATCAAATACATTTTAAGGAACTCCAGGTTGCAGGTTGCGTTTGTCGGCAGAGACAGAAAACCAGAGCAAAGGAATATTGAAGATATGGTGTTGATCATCTAAGTTCTTCTTTATTAACGTCGGAAGGTCACCAATGTAGTAATACAAGATTGTTTATGTAGGTCTTGTACACTACTTATAAGTTATCTCTTCTAGAAGATAATAAAACACATGTAACTTCTATGAGATATTTATTTATACTCTTGTTTATACTTGTTGTCATGGCAATCCTTAGCATTCAATGCCTTCTTGAGGGTATATGTATGTAATGATTGATTTTATGAATATCATTACGACACCATTATTCTATGAAACTGCCTTTCAAAAATTAAATACTTGATTTCAATATTTCCCAAAAATGTTCAAAGTCGATTTACTCGAAACAAGCCAAATTTGGCTTATGTACCTTATTCCCCCGAGCGCTTCAATTATAAGCGTAGTATTATTAAAGGATTAGATAGCTATAATAAGTTACCCAATACAATAAAAATGTTTAAATAAATTTCTTTAAAAAAATGTTATTAGAACATATTAAAAAATAATTAATTATACTATAGCCGCTTGTAATAAAATAATGATGTGATATACACTCGAGGAAAAAAAACGCACCAAAAATACCAAAACTTCAAACCGTCATAACTCGGCGGATTTTGGACGAAAATGGATGAACCTTCGAGTGCTAAAAAGTTTAGTGTCTAGTTTAAGGGTGTGTGAGCGAATGTTACGTTTAAGCTTTTCCGCTCCCCGCCATCCCAGGAAGAATAAAAAATGTTTTTGATTCAAAAAATGTCAAACTTTAACAGCTTGTACGGTGTACCAAAAAAATCGTGGACCCAATCGACCGCAAGGGCAATAAAGTTCAGTCCTTCGAGTGCCTACGATGACTTGGCGCGAAGTTATGAATTTTTGAAATTTACCCTGCATTTTGTCGGGAGTCTTTCGTCTTCTGCCAGCGACATTATTACCGGTTGGGTTTGAACATTTTTTCCCAAATTCAAAAATTTTGAAAAATGTTTTTAATTAATAAAAACATTTTTTTATTAACTTTAATTTTTTAACGTGTAACCGCCGACATCAGCGTTATCCGATGTGCACCATGAGGAGTTTTCGTCGGTCGGATTTTACACATAGTGTGTACGTGTCGCATGCTAACTTCTACCTCCAAAAGAGCATCAATTCGTGCACGTTGAATGCCCGCTAATTGTGGCATTGTAACGCTTCGAATAACTTTCTGATACTGATTAATTTCAACATTAGTAAAATAAAAATCAAAACATTAATTGAAGACCTTGGCGTAACAAGGGTGTAAGCCACAAACTTTTAGATATTGAGTTTTTCGCGTCCTTTAATTTGGGAATAACGATACAAGCCGCATATAAAGTATGTTTGCTATTACTCAATAGATGGCTTTGCACTGCGTAGCTACCCTTTTTCAGATTTGCAGAAATCTGCCCAGAATTTCACAAGAAGGTTATAAGCCACCATCATGGCCGATCAACACGCCGGGTCATCGCACCAAAATAATAATTTTTTTAGTGATTCTGAAGGCGAAAATGAAAAAGTATGGGATTCAGACTATAGTGTGAAAGACAAGGATTATAGTGACAGTGATTGTAGTGAAAGTTCTTCGCAGTCCGAGACCAAACAGGTAAGATTTTGATCACCTGTGGCATACACCCTTTTACTGAAAATATGTATAAATTTATTTTGACAGATTTGTGGCTTATTCCATTTCAGACTCCTTTAAAAAAACAACGAGCAGATATTCCAACACCGGAAAAAACACCTCAAGGCAGATGGAAACAAAAGTATATGGAGCGATCACAACTGCGGAAAATTTGCAGAGATTTAGGTGCTGCATATACAAACAAAAAAGGCAGGAAACAAGAATCAAAAGTCTTAGGCCCTCCATGCACTTGCAAAAATAAATGCCGAAGTTTGCTTCAAGGTTCTGAAAAAAAATCTTTGATAATTTTTGGGATCTAGGTGACTATCGTAAACAGAACACCTATTTATTTTGTAATATGAAACAACATGCTAAGAAAAGAGTATACCCAAAGAAAACAAAGAGATTAGTTTCTGGACGCAATTATAGCGTTAGCTATTTTGTGAAAGTTAATGGATGTGATGTAAAAATATGTAAAAAGGAATTCCTTTCCGTGCATGGGTTGCAAAACTCTCAAAAAAGGATTCAGTTGTTACAGCAACAACTCAGTCAAGGCTTAACAACACCAAGAACAGATCAAAGAGGCAAACACAATAACCGTCCTAATAACATATCAGCAGATGCTTGCCAATCAGTTAGGGATCACATACAAAGTATCCCCAAATATACTAGCCACTATAGTCGAGAAAAAAATCCCGGTAAATCATATATTGATCACGATTTATCAATATCTTCTTTATATCATGACTTCTATAAGCCCTGGTGCAGCGAAAAAAATATTCAACCAGTCAGCCAAGACAAATACAGGCGCATTTTTTGTACGGAGTTCAATATTGGTTTTAAGCTTCCCCGCAGTGATACCAGCAAAGTATGTGATGAACAGAATGTAAAACTAGTAAACAATAAAGATAACGCAGACGTTTGCAGACAAGTTCAAGTTGAACTAGAATTGCATCAGAGACGTGCTGAAGCGATGCAAAGAAGTTTGAAAACTGCCGTGGAACTTGCAGACTCGAAAAACACCTACGTAATGTCACTAGATTTACAACAAGCACTTCCGGTTCCAAACTTGACAACAGGCCCTGCTTTTTATCTCAGAAAAGCTTGGGTTTATAACTCAGGCATACATGATTGTGTTAAAAATAAAGGTTACATGTACATGTGGTCTGAGAATATTGCAAAAAGGGCTAGTGATGAAATTGCTAGTTGTATTTATAAGCACTTTAAACACCGTAACAATTTGCCCAGACACCTAATTGTTTATTCAGATAACTGTGGGGGTCAAAATAAAAATTGGACTTTGATGGCCTTATGGAGGCAGTTAGTAGGTAGCGGAAGGTATGTTTGATTCTGTAGAACATCGATTTTTGGTAGTAGGACACACTCACCTGCCCTCAGATAGAGATTTTGCAGTAATCAAAAAATATAAAAAGAAAATGAAACCTGTCTATGAACCTGAGGATTGGTACACAGCGGTTAAAAAGTGTAAAAGAACGAATCCTTTTGAAGTGATTCCTATGAAAGCAGACGACTTTTTTTCATTTAAATTTTTGGAAGAAAATATTACAAAGAAGAAAGTCACCGATGAAAAAAACGACGTCTCTTTTAGCAAAGTGTTGTTAAATACGAGAAAGAGAATATAAATCTAATGAAAATAAAACACTTGTGGAATGAAGATTTTAAAACCGTGAATATTGGCAAAAGAGGTTGTATAAGAAAAGTATCGTTAGCAGAAAATTTGAAACAGAAGTACACAGAACCAGTGAAATTAAACGAGAAAAAATTGAAAAACTTGTCCTTACTATTACCATACATACCAGAAGTAAATCACGCGTTTTACCAAAACATAGGTGCAAAGGAGAATCATCTACAAAATGAGAGTTTGTCCCAGGACGACGCCGTTGAAGACATGGATGAAGATTTAATGGATGTTTTTGAGCAGTGTTAATGTTTTGATATTTTTTATGAGTTCCAAGAATTTTTACTTTTTTTTCTGTAACAAGGGTGTAAGCCACATTTTTTAAGGAATTAAAGCTTTCAAAAAATATGTGCGTCTTTTTTGGCTAGAGATTTTGGTTGGTCTTAAACTATGTGACATTTCCTATTTTTTCGTATTTACACCATCTTATTATTAGTAATAACTGATTTACTAGATTTAAAACAAAGTTTGAATTGAAATGTCTTGAAATGTCTCCAATGTGGCATGTATCCTTCTTACGCCAAGGTCTTCAATTTAGGCACTTGCACATCGGGTAACGTTGTCGGCGGTTACACGTTAAAAAAATGAACGTTAATAAAAAAAATGTTTTTATTAATTAAACTTTTTTCAAAATTTTTTTAATTTGGAAAAGAAATGATTCAAACTCAACCGATAATAATGTCGCTGGCAGAAGAGGAAAAACACTCGACAAAATGCAGGGTAAATTTCAAAAATTCATAACTTTGCGCCAAAAAATCGTAGGCACTCGAAGTTTTGAAAACTTGACAGAAAAAGAACTGAACTTTATTGCCTTGGTCGATAGGGTCCACGATTTTTTTGGTCTGTTAAAGTTTGACATTTTTTTAATCAAAAACTTTTTTTTTCTGCGGGCGGTCGCGGGGGGCGCAAAGGCCTTTACGTAACATTCGCTCGCACGCCCTTAAACTAGACACTTTAAACTTTTTAGTACTCAAAGATTCATCCATTTTTGTCCAAAATCCGCCGTTACGACGGTTTGAAATTTTGGTATTTTTGGTGCGTTTTTTTTTCATCGAGTGTATGTAGTTAAGGATCAGCGTAAAAGAGATTTATTGTATTATTGTTTCTTTGTTTTTAAGTACGTACTTATCATTTGTTATGCATTTAATATTTAAGAAATTGTTGTAAATTAGGTCTTTTTCCTACAATAGGTTCTTATTATTATAAGGGGCTAATAATTAAATAAATTCATCAAATTTTTATTATAATAGAATAAAATACGATATTTATAGGTTTTTGAAGTCTTATATTACGAATATGACACTCTTATGAAAATAAGATTGTGAGCATATCGTGCTTGTTATTTTCTTTCAGTTTGGTGAGAATCGCAGTTTATTTTTGGATACCACCCTTACAAATTTTTTCTATAAAGGATTTAGTCTTCATGTCCAAACCTCTCGCTAGATTTTCAGTATAATTGTCATGTTCACTACCCGTGGAAAACAGTGATGCTCTATTGTCACCAGCATGATAGGGGAGGGTGGTACCAAGTGAGTTTGTAAGCTAATGCCCTGTTTTATTATTATTAACAATGCTTACTTTTTATATAAGGGGCTAATTAATAATTAAATAATTTCATCAAATCTATATTATAATTGTATAGAATTTGGTACTTATAGGTGTTTGTAGTAGTAGATTAGTAATTCGGGATCTAAATCGGTCCATCGGTCCGGACTACAAAATGGCTGTCAGGATCAAAAATATAATATTTGAAATTTCAAATAAAAAATAGTTCTAGGGGATTTTTAAAGTCACAAATTGCATGTTAAGCTAAAAAATGACTTAGATGCAAGGTGCCAGTCACAAAATGGCCACCGAAACCAAATATGATTTATTATTTATTCATAATCAAAATGCTTAGTTAATAAAATTTTAAGATTGTTACAATTAGTTAGAGTATTATCTACTTACAATTGAAATTGGTGGAAAGGAATTTAGTTTGAATAGTGTTGAAATAAATTAATATTCCATAATTTAACCATGATTCCCTTTAATATTGAAACTTCATTCATCGTCAGATTTAAATAAAGAATATTGTATTATTATTTGTTTCTTGTAAAACATGGTTAGTTCATTATCTACTTCTAGCAAGGACGAAATCATTTGTAGGTACATTTAAGCACCCGTCTCCGTTGCATTCTCTGCAAGCTGAAGTACAGTACTTTTTCCAGTCATGTTATTTCACATCCAGTTTTGCATCCACAAAATATAATCTTCAATATTTGCTGAAGCTACAGGTTCTGTTATTCTTATTGTTCAACCCTAATCTTGAATTGCCATAGTATTTCTCCGCCATTGTTGAACTTGTAGCTATACCTTCTTTAAATGTTGCTGCGTAGAATAGACTGCTAGGCACAAGCTTGCTAAATTCACAGAACTATTTTACGTCGTGGCTTA
This sequence comes from Agrypnus murinus, assembly GCA_929113105.1. Lineage (NCBI taxonomy): Eukaryota > Metazoa > Arthropoda > Insecta > Coleoptera > Elateridae > Agrypnus > Agrypnus murinus. The sequence continues at coordinate 107,199,826 of OV816026.1, read as the reverse complement.
GATAACCGTACAACACGATATCATTATTTGTATTGCTATATGCGAAAGGCGCGAGTCGGGGCGAAACATTTTCGCAAACATTTTAACTTGCATGCGACTATTTGTTTCGATAAATAAGTTACACCTAAAAAACTTTACTCAGGTTATGACCACGAATATTTATAAAACAAAAAATTTGCGAAGATTATTTTTTAATAAAAACTGAACACTTACAATACATTCAGTAACTTTCGCAGCCTAATTTTAAACACAGACTTTTACCACAGAAATCAAACACCATTTTCTTTTACGGTACATTTTTGACAATGGTTTCAAATGTTTTTAAATAACGTTGTCAATAATGTAATATAAAAAAATTGTGTCCAATTTCTTTGGTCAAAATTCTATGGGGGTGTAAAAGTCACTGATACTGTATATAAATATTTGGTATTAAAGTGTTAAGAAAATATTGTATGCAAAAGTTTCGTGAAGGTCAACTCGAAGCCGACTCTGCAGGGCTTGGAACGAGGAAAATGACGTTGAAACACTCAACTGGCCTTCACCATCGCCCGATGCAAACCCAATAGAAAATGTGTGGTCGTTTATCAAGCGGAAGCTTCGTGGAAAACCTACTTCAACTTTAAAGTGTTTAGCCGAAATGCGACGAATCTGGAGTCTTTGCAACACGAATATGCCATTTCTTTAGTGGAAAGCATGCCTTGGAGATGCCAGACTATAGACGCAGGTCTAGCATAGACGTAGATTGTTAATGCTACTGCATCGTTAGTATTTTTGCGAACTACAAATTTGGGGTAAAGGAACATAAGACTTATAAATCTTCATATCAGTGGCGTATTTGGGATGGTGGCTAACTAACTGGAGCCCCCAAATTTTTTTTAATGGTTCAGGTCATTTATATCAAAATCTAAATATTGTGATTTAGAATATTCCTAAATACGCCACTGCGTCATATAATCTGCAAAACAAATGAAAATGGGATCAATAAAAGAGAACTAAAAAAATTCTAAGAGTACCGACAACAGTGGTTTAAAAAATACGCAAGTATCAGAAATGAAATATTTCAAAAACAAAGGGTGCTACAACAAAACTAACTGCACTTCTGAAGACGGCATTCTAAAATACAATATATGCACCCACTTTCAAATGAAAAAAATGTTTCACTGTTGTACAGTGTTAGTAATAAATAAATAAATTGTAATCATATTTGGTTTCGGTGGCTATTTTGTGACCGGGAGTATGCATCTAACTAATTTGTTAGCTTAACTTCGCAATTTTCGACTTTAAAAATCCCCTAGAACCATTTTTCATTTAAAATTTCAAATATTAGATTTTTTAACCTGGCAGCCATTTTGTACCCACCATTCAACACTTTGGATCGATTTAGACTCCGAATTCCTAATCTACGACCCCAAAAACCTATAAGTACCAAATTTTATTCAATTATAATATAGATTTGATGAAATTATTTAGTTATTAATTAGCCCCTTCTGGAAAAAGTAATCATTGTTAATAACAATTAAACAGGGCATTAGCTTACAAACTCACTTTGTATCACCCTCCCCTAACATGTTGGTGACAATAGAGTATCACTGTTTTTCACGAGTAGTGAATATGACAATCATACTGAAAATCTAGCAAGAGGTTTAGACATGAAACCTAAATCCTTTATAGAAAAGAATTTAAAGTGTGGTATCCAAAAATCATATGCAATTTACACCAAAGTGAAAATAACATGCACGAGCCGCTGACATAAGATTGTGAACTACTTGTGTTCATTGTGTTATGAAAAATATGGAAAACAAACGATGCCTGGAACAGAGCTCAAGAAGTGGTGCGAAGATCATGGAAAAATATCAGAGTCTAAAGATATGCCTTTTCTATTGAAACATGTTATTTCCTGCGAATCCTCCCTAGTACAGGGTACTTCAGTGAAGCGGGAAAATTTAAAAGCTTGGTAATTCATTTGACGTGTGGGTGAGGGCGCTGAACTTGATGATACATTATCAGTCATTTATTGCCATTTCGTAAACATAGAGCAGTGGTCAGGTGCACATCGTGCTTTCTGTGTTAAATCATTTTATAAAAATAGTGATTCCGCGACAACTGTACGAACGTTATTTCGCAATCAGTCCAATATTCCCCGTCATGGGCAGGTACCGTCTGTTCATGCAATTAACTTATGGGTTAAAAAGTTTGAAGAAACTGGGTCCACAATAAATTTAAAACATAAAGGAGCAGCAAAAAGTGTTAGAACTCCAGACAACATTGATAGACTTCGAACTGCCATAACACGCAGTCCAAACCGTTCTGCGATTAAACGTGCATTAGCATTGGATATCAGCGAACCATCGATATGTCGAATCTTACATAAGGATTTAAGTTTTCACCCCTATAAAATTCAAATTGTTCAGGAATTAAAAGATGCTGATTTTGTTGCTTGCATGAATTTTTGTCAAGAAATGTTGCAGCGTTTGGTTGGCGATGACAACTTAATCCACCATATGTTTGTCAGATGAAGTACATTTTCACCTGAACGGCTACGTAAATAAGCAGAATAGTCGATATTGGAGCGCTGAAAACCCACTTCAGTTACATGAGAAACTATTGCACAGTCTGAAGGTCACAGTGTGGTGTGCACTTTCGTCAGCTGGCATTGTTGGACCGTTCTTGTTTCAAGACGATCGAGGGAACGCTACAACCGTTACTGCAGCACGTTACACAAGCATGGTCACAAGATTTTTGAGGCAATAATTGGTTCGAATTCCACAAATTACGTGGTTCCAGCAAGACGGTGCTACAAGTCATACTGCTCGTGTGTCTATTACTGCTGTAAGAGAACTCTTTCCGAATCATGTCATATCCAAAAACGGGGACATTGTTTGACCAGCTAAATCTCCTGATTTGTCCATATGCGGCTTTTTTCTTTGGGGTTTGCTCAAGAGCAAGATGTATGTCGAGCGACCGCATACGTTAGCGGAACTAAAATTAAAAATTCAAGAAGTTGCCCGCATTACACCGGCATGTTAGGGCGAGTAATAGAAAATTTTTCGATTAAGACTACAAGAATGCGTAAATCGTAATGGTTACTGCCAAGCGTTTTTAAAAAATAAAATGGCGTCTCTTACTTAACAGAAGATTGTAAAAACCTTTGAGGAAGAACAAGTAGGGAGACGACGTCACGTGGTCAAACCGGGTATAGGTCCGCCATATTGATACTACACTTGAGTCAAATAGGTGGTGATGGTAAAAAGTGGAGTGTTTGTTAAGTGCCTTGTGTATTAGAGTGATATAGGCCCGGTTGTATAAAGCCTTGTTAACTTTGACATAGAGTTAACACGATGTTAACTTCAAGTTAACTGTGGTTTGGGTTTTATAAAAAATATCCGCACCTGTTTGACATATTGTTAGCTAACTCTATGTCGCTGACTCTATGTTAGCTAACTCGTGTTAACTGGATAATTGGGTTGTATAAAACCAATGTCAAAGTTAACAACGTGTTAAATCTGTGTTAACTCAATGTCAACTTAATCAAACGCCAAGCATCAATTAAAGTGTTTTGTCAAATTTATTTTAAGATTTTATTGAATAAATCGTTTGAAAAAAGAAGGTAGGTACAAATTTATTATAAAAATATTAATAAAACAGTGAATATCACATATTACTTTTATAGGAAATGTCGATCTCTAGCTTGTCTTCTATAAGTAGTGATGGCAGCGATGTTGAAGCAGTACGAATTCGTCGTCCCAGACGTTTTTACATGAGACGAGACCCGTTTAACATATATAATGATGAAGATTTCAAATTACGGTACAGGGTTCAGAAAAACACTTTTACTGAATTACTGAATTTAATTGGACATCTCTTGGAGCCACTTACACAAAGGAATCAGTCCATTTCAGCAAAAGCGCAGCTCCTCATTACACTGCGCTTTTACGCTACTGCATCTTTTCAGCAAGTGCTAGCTGATAATGTTGGCATACATAAATCTACAGTGAGTAGAATTATTGCTAGAGTGACTTACCACATAGCATCACTGAAACATCGTTACGTATACATGCCAAGAAATGAACAGGAAGGACATGCTGTTAAAACTGATTTTCATGATATTAGAGGGTTCCCAAAAGTGATAGGTGCTATAGACTGCACCCACATCAAAATACGTTCCCCAGGTGGCCCAAACGCAGAGAGATTCAGGAACAGAAAGGGGTATTTTTCCATCAACGTTCAGATGGTGTGTGACGCTCATCTGAAAATTACAAATGTCATCGCTCGTTGGCCAGGTTCCGTCCATGACAGCACCATTTTCAATGACTCACCACTGTGTGCTGACCTAGCTGCTGGAAACTACGGAACTGACTATATCTTAGGCGATAACGGCTATCCTTGTAAAAGCTATTTATTAACACCTCTGCTCAATCCAGCAAATCGTAGGGAAAGGGCTTACAATGCAGCACATCGATCTACAAGAAACTGTATTGAGAGGTGTTACGGAGTGCTTAAACGACGCTTTCCTTGCTTATCCAGAGGCTTGGATATGATATAAAACTTCAAACCTCGCTACATGTTATTGTTGCCTGTTCAGTGCTGCATAATATATGTATCCTGCAAAACGATGAGTTCATTAACAATGAGCATGAAGATGAAGAAGATATTTATGAAAGGGAACCCGAACTACAAATTGCAAACAATGAAAATACAGCAGTTCGTAGTGCATTAATTAATACAGTGTTTGCCGACTTATAAATTACAATAAAAATAAAAAAAATCTCAAGTTAAAAATAATATTTGATTTAAATTTTCCAACTGTTTTTTTTTAATTTTAACGTCTAAATAGTGCAGCTGCTTTTTTGATTTTAGCTCAAAGCAAGCTGCCTCATATTTTTTTTTGAAATACAAATTTTTATAATCCACTTTTTTTTTGTTTTTACAATTTGTCTACACTTTCGCGTGGTTTTTGGTTTATTAGGGTTGGGTTCAGGATTCAGATGTTCATGGTTCAGGTCGGGGCTGGGTACAGGTTGAACCTCAGGTGATACAAGTGGTTCAAATGATGTTCCGGGAATTTCAATAGGTACTAAAATAACGAACATTAATAGAGGAAGATTAGATTAAAATTGAGAGATGTTACTATCACAAAAGTAATCTGCGGCGTCGTCAAACTGATTACACAGGGGCTCTATCTGCTGGTCCATGATGGCCAACATCTGAGCCCCTGTGTCATCTAATTGCAGCTTGTAACTGCCCCCGCCCGTTTTTTTCAACTCCCGTCCGTCTTCCTCGGCCGTCAGTTTCGCCCTTAAATACCTACTGTTCTTTCTGTTGTTTACAAAAATTAAATATTAAATAGATGCACGACTGAATAAATGCTATTCATTTTACATGTTCTTCCGCGACATCTTTCCTGATCTTCCGTTTTAAATTCGCGTAAAGCAGCCGCAGATGTTTGACGGTCCGGCAGGTTTCCGTTTCAGAATTGAATTCCGCGGCGATCTTGACCCAGGTACTGTTTTTCTGCTCATTTATTGAGCATGCCGTCCCCTTATTCTCAACAATGTCTTTATATCTAAGGAGGGTGAATAGGAAGAAATTAAGGATGGTAACGAGGAAAATGCTAAAAAAGTGCAGGAAAACTGAAACAAATATCACCTCCGTATACTTACTTTTCAACAATGCCAAGGAGAGACATTTTCTCCTTGACGGTGAAATTAGGCGTTCTCTTTTTATCTTCCATCGTCCACCCACGTCAACAGGAAAAGCCTAAAAATGTTAAATAATAGTCTTTGATATAGAAAGTAAGGTTATCTTACCTCAATGTTTACGTTTTGAATACGTTGAAAGACGGTTGAAAGGCGTGACCAATACCAACCGTAAATTGGTGAACGATTAAAACACTAAAATAGTACGCGATCCCATGTTAACCTGTTGTCAAGTTCATGTCAGTTAACAAGCGTTTGAAAATGCTTTATAAAACAGCTCCTAAGTTAATCCATTGTTAACATGATGTTAACTTTGACGCATTGTCAGCTGACATAGAACTTGACACGGCTTTATACAACCGGGCCATAATAAGTTAATAAATATTAAAAGACATTATGGTTTCTTGTGCTCTACGTAGCTGCAACAGCAGAGACGGCGTTGATAAGAAGAATTCGTCTGGAATAACATTTCATAGGTTAGTACAAAATAAAAACAATGTGCAGGGCCGTAATTGGAAAATTTCGATTCGTGCCACTTTATGTACATAAATAAACTATTACATACTGAGTGTTTATATCGTCAAATTGTATGACATTTATGTTTTAGATTTCCTAAAGAACCAACACGTCGAAGAGCTTGTGAGGATGTGGTTTTCTTTTTAGATCCCTCTCATATGGTAAAATTAGTACGCAACACGCTAGGTGAAAAAGGTTCACTAGTTGATGACACCAATGAAATCGTTTCCTGGAATTATTTAAAGGAACTGCATAACTTGCAAGCAAATGAATCTTTTCCATTATTTAAAGGCTAAAATTGTTTGTGAAGAATGTGCAAACGCTTTAACTAGTCAATCAAAAGATTTACGCTATTTTTCATTTATTGACAAAAAATAAAAAACGACTACCGTAAACCGGGGTTACTTTGAACTGAAGGGCAACATTGAACAAAATGACTAATTTGTTTTAACGCCAAATATCGTTTTGAATATTATACTAAGGAGTTTGGCATCTACGTAGGTTTATTTAGAATTATTTAAGGAGTAGATTGGCAACATTGCTTTACTTACCTCAGGCAATGTGACGCACTTCACGCAATACTTCATAACCTAGAAATTTTACAGTTTTAATATTTGTGCAAACTTCTGTACCCCGAAAGGTAAGTTTATATAACTATAACATAAAACTGTGTGGATACGGTCATTAATGTTTTTGTAAGTGTCTTGTATTAATGAAAGTTAGTAGAGTAATTCATTTTTTTTTTCAATACACAGTTTTATCTGAACAGTGTATTTCCCGTTGCAATCGGGGCTACTATGAACACCGTTCAAAGTAGCCCTCACCGATGAAACAAATATTTAGACTGGATTTTTTTGTAGAAATATGGTTCGTTCATATAAAAAGAAACCAGGGAGTAGAAATTATGTAAATTATACATCAGAGACGCTTGATCTAGCTGTAAATATGATAAGAGCAAAAAAATTATCGTTCCGAACTGCAAGAGAGAAATTTAAGATTCTTTTAGGAACCCTATACAATAAGTGCAAAGAGAAGCATTCTAACAAAGTAGGACACCCAAAAGCACTAAGTGATGCAGAGGAATGTATTATTTTAAAGAACGCTAAAGTTTTATCATCATGGGGATTTCCCCTTGATGACGTTGACATTAGAAAATTAGTGCACTATTATTTAGTAAAAGCCGGAAAAAATATGACGGAATTTAGAAATAATTACCCTTCCAAGGACTGGACTCTCGGCTTTTTAAAACGGCACAAGAACGAAGTAACCTTACGTATCTGCCAAAATATTAAAAAAAATAGGGCTGCTGTGTCAGCCAAAATAATTGAGGATTATTTTAAAAACTTAAAAATCTCCCTCGAAGGAATACCAGCCACCAACATATTTAATTTTGAAGAGACCAACCTGTCGGATAACCCAGGATCGAAGAAATGTATTTTTAAGAGGGGCGTTAAATATCCAGAAAGGGTTCGAGACTTTTCCAAGAGTGCAATTTCTATAATGTTCTGTGGTAATGCCACAGGAAATATGCTACCATCATATGTAGTATACAAAGCTGAACATCTATGGACGACGTGGTGTGATGGTGGACCACCTGGTACACGCTTTGGAAGAACTAAAAGTGGTTGGTTCCATTTGCCTTCCAAGATTGGTTCGAAACCATAGTAGTTCCAGCAGCTAAGAGATTGCCTGGTAAAAAGTTGGTACTAGGTGACAATTTATCAAGTCATTTTAATGATCGAGTCTTACAACTTTGCAAAGAAAATGATATCTTGTTTTGCTGCTTGCTGGCAAATTCTACTCATTTATGTCAACCTCTAGATGTGTGCTTTTATGGACCTTTGAAACGATATTGGCGAAGTATTTTGGACACTTGGAAATTGGGTTTAAAAAAGAAATCTCAACTTTTATCAAAAGACGAATTTCCACGGTTATTAAAAAACCTTTACGAGAAACTCTACCCAGAAGGTAAAGAGGAATCAAAAAATATGTCCGCTGGCTTTGAAAAATGTGGAATATATCCACTTAATATATATATATATATATATATATATATATATATATATATATATATATATATATATATATATATATATATATATATATATATATATATATATATATATATAATTATTATATATATAATCCACTTAATATATCCCTATTAAAGTTTTGGAGCGATTACCATATTATCAGAAGGAAATACCTGATGCGGAAGTAATCGAGGCAAATGTTTCTAATGCCGTCATTGACATTTTAAAAGATTTACGAGGTGTCAATGAACAAGTGCCAAGGAAAAAGAAAAAGAAGATTAACGTGCCTGCAGGCCAAAGCATTAGTATTAATGATCTAAGAGCTGAGGAGGAAACGGAAGCGAACACACTACTGGAAACTGACAGTGAGGAAAGTTCTGAACAGGAAACCTATGAAGAAGAAAATGAAACTGTTGAGAATGAAGCAGGAAATGATATTATGCCTGTATGTGGTAAATACTATGTAGTCAAATTTCAAGTTAAGAATTTGGCGAAATATTTTATTGGACAAATAATATCTACTGATGATCTCACTGAAAATTTGGTGGAGGTGAAATTCTTAAGATCTTGTAGGAAAGTCAATAATAAGTTTGTGTGGCCTCAGGTTCTAGACCAAGGGATAATACCTGTAAATGAGTTAGTGAAGGAACTCACTGTGCCAACTATAGATAGAAGAGACGCTTTGCTATTCAAGCCTGTGGAAATTAAGCCATACTTAAAATATTTGCAATAGGGGAATTATGCTTAAGGGCGCGCTTCATTACGTGCTGAAAGTGTCGTTTCCGACCAATTTTCGTTAGAGTTCACACACCTTCAGGAATGAGATGAAGATTTGGTCGAGGTCTTAAATTGTAGATAAAGGATATACCTAGGGTTTGACATATTTTTCAAGGGTGGATATTTTGTAATAATTGATAGAGAGTCTTTCAAACTTCGGCAACTTTAGATTGTTATTTTCTACAAGTTTAGAAATTCTTCGAAAATGAGAAATATGTCATCCCCTTGGAAATTTCAATGGAGAATGTGTTTATGAAAACTGCATGTCGCTATCACCTCTGAATTTTGTGATGAACTCTAACAAAGTGCGCAATGTTCCTGACAGCGATTTATACAGTTACTCCTAATTTTAGGCTACCCAACTGACAATGGCTGTAATAAAGATATCCAAGCGGAGATAAGAAGTTAAGGTATTTTCCCACTAGAGGCGCTTCATTCGTATTTGTAATTCGAGCAGTTGTGATGTTTATATAAAGAAATTCTGACATAGAAAAAAAATATTGGAGATAAATATGCATGTTTTATTAGAACTCTATAAGTGTATAATATTTCGTTCATTGTTTGCCTTCTTAGAAATAAATTTAAAATTAAAATATTTCTATGGAATAGAGAATGGGAATTTTAATTAATAAATATCCTTTTGAGCACATGCGTAACGTATTTTGTAAGAAGTAAGTTTTAATTAGCAAATAGTAAAACTTATTTAAAACAATTTATTGAAACTTTTTATTAATCCTTATTCATTTTACAATTAGTAAATAGTTAAAAATACAACAAAAATAAATATACAGTATAATATTAAATAAATGGATTTATTTATCCATCGTAAATTTCGCTACAGCATAAAAAATTAGATAAAATAAGTGAATAACAATGCAAGGTCTTTGTTGTTTCAGTAGTTAATATTTGTCTATGGGGGTAGATCAATTTCAGTGCTTGAATACTTTTATTTATGCGAGAGTTTATATGGATTTTTCACATAGGAAGGTATTATCTAGTATTATTCAAACTGACTTAATAAAAAAAGGATTAAAATTATCCGTTATTTTCTTCTAAATTGGAAAATCGTCCAGAAAGTTTCATTTCCTATTTTGATATTATTAGCAAAATCTGCTATGCAATTGTTGCTTTACCACTCCTTTAAAGTGTTACAAACCCTATTAAAAGCAGAACTTTTTACTTTTTTGTATTGTCGTGAGTCGAAAATGTCATTTTATGCCACTAGTATCTAAAGCGATATCTAGAGTAACACTTTAGACACGAGTGTAAAAAGTAAAAAATAAATGTATGATATACGTGTTAAAAGTGAATTTAGTTTGTTCGAGGAGATTACTAACTCTGCTGGCACGTCTTGGGCCAAACTTCTCTTTTCGCAAAATAAACATTCACTTTTGACACTTTTCTATCATAAACTATTATTTAATGATTTCAAAATAGTCAGTTATGGGGTGTAAAAATGTTAAAAAACATTTTCCTTATGTTGGGATATCTTGTTCAAACTAGATATGTGAACGTAAAATGTCGTTAGAAACATTTTTTCTTACGGCCTACGTAATAATAATAATCGCCCCCTCCCTCCCGCACAAGCTTCTAGCTTCTGGGGTTTGGTTTCCAGGCTATGGGTTGTAGCAATTATTATTATCATTATTATTAATAAAATATTTTCCATATTTTAACACATAAGGTCATTTTTCGTGATTTAGAAAATTGCGAATTTAACAGATACCTACCTATAATTTCACCTGTCAACTTTGACATGGCGTATTTCAAGTATTTCTGGAAAGAGAGTTGCCCTGCATAGTTGTTTCCAATCAGAATAGAAAGAATTTTCTGATGTGGAATATGGATCCAACTTTACGACACACACTGTAAACTAAAATCTAAACTTTTAGCTTCTTTTTTGATAGGAAAAGGGATCCCACCAATCGCTACGTTAATATTGTCAGTTAAAAATGTATTAGGCTTTATTCGCAAAGAAGATAACAACTGATTTTTGAAGATTGATAACACTGTACAACACGAAAACAACTTCCAGGTTTTCATATGGTTTTTCTACAACTTTTTGGTATGAAGATCACGAATCTGCTATTGGTTTTTTTTGGGTCAGGTCAAATACTGTTGTTTCAATGTCATTCGGGTCATTCCATGCCAAATCATCACAAGCAAAATGAACTTTTCAACCCGACCATCTCAGATTTTCGTGAAATTTAGTAGGATGGTAGACGACATAAAGTAACTTACGTATGTAAAATAATAACCCTCAGTGACACACCGTATTCATACAGCACGGTTGGATATATGGTACAAAATGTAAAATTTACGCTTACAAGGTGAACAAAAACAATTCATAACTTTGCTTCTAATCGTAGTAGATCTTTTATCTTAGGCTTGTTTTAAAGCTAAAAGAGCAGAGTTTTATAAAAAATATTGAATTCTTCATTCCAAGGTCACATGATGTGACCTTTGACTTTGAATATCTAAGAAAGTGTACCTTCAATTTCTTTAGAAATACAGTATGTTATACAGCTAGGTGTAGACTCTTTTTGGTGTAAGTTTAATTTTGGAAAGCCTTTGGGAACAGCCTTTAACACAAAACATGTACTCCTGTTACTACCGGTGAAAAGCTAGAAATTCCATTGTTTATTGCTATACACTGTGTGCGATTGGCTAATTATTTATTGAATATAATGTTAAATACAATAACACAATAAAATATTATTAAAATCTTCACTAAAATATTTAATTATAAATTATAACTGTCGTTTCGCTACACAATAGCTTCTTCAGATAAAGACTGGTTATAACTAAAACTTAAACCAGTCTTTATCTGAAGAAGCTACCGTGTAGCGAAAGGACAGTTATGATTTTTAAATAAATAGTTTTATTTATTGTGTTATTATGGATCTTCATAAAGTACAGGCCGAATCAATGTAATTGATATAATGTTACTTTTTTGCATGTCCCAAAGGTTTAAAATAATCTGTTCTTGCTCCTGAACATGAAAATGATTTGAAACCCCAGTTCAAACGTTTTAAGGTATCAAAAATTCGAAATTTATAATCCAATACTGTGTCATTTCTCAAGTCTCAAACAGAAGTCTTTTAGAGGTTCACAATTACAAGTTCAGCATTACAACAGTTTTTAAAGCATCGATTATAGAATTTCTTCTATGTTTTAAAATCTCAAAAATTATAAATTTCAGAGATATAATATTCGAAAACTTTAAAAATAGCAGAATGTTACAGTAAATACCAATTCCGTTGGCGGAAGATTCTTGGAACGAAACGTCATCTGTCACATAGTGAAAGCTATCCCTAGAATGCTACATGATTGTAAACGATGGGGTCTCTACCTGTCGGTTGGTTCTAGGGATTCGAAATCTCCTTTCCGTTCATTCCAAGAATCTCCCTCCAACGGAATTGGTATTTACTGTAAACGTTTAGGATTAAAAATGAAGCTTAAGTCTAAAACCGACATAGTTTTAAAATGCAGTTTAAGAAGTTTATAATGTAAAGTCTCACTCTTAAGGTTCTAAAATTCGAAATTTTAGAAATTTAAAATTCAAGTCAGAGATGTCACGTTTTAGATTTCAACTCATATCCGTAGTTTACATTGATATGTTCTGGGCATCATTATATTGGAAACTTCCAAACATTCCATTATTGTTTAAAATGAAAACTTGGAAACTGAAACTTTGAAAATTTAGATTAACGATTTCGATTACATTAGAAACTTGGAAATTAAACTTTGAATGTCTCAGTTCTTGATATTTAATCTTTAAATGATTGAAACTAAAATACTAAACTTTAGAATTTTAGAGATAATGAAATTTCGATTCTTTGAAACTTGGTTAGTCGATATACAAATTTTGAGGCAAATAAATAATTCTGAATAAAATGTGTATTCGGCTGTGAGATCATGCGGTGTTTGGTAATCTGGTGTAGCGTGTACAATTTCTTTCTTGAGATTAGTCTCCTGATTTTATCATGTGGAAGAGGCTGTACATACTTTTTATAATATCTGCTTATTTTATTAAGTTACTTATCTTGCAATTAAAGACTTTTATGTGACTAAAGTTTGTGAGTGAAGTTCTCTGGTAGACTTCACTCACGAACTTGAGTCACTTGATGTCCCCAATTGCGTTGAAACGTAAGTATTTTACCGGTCTAAATAACAATAAAATAAAGTATACTTACTGTAACTGAAAACTCAAAAAAATATCTGCCACAGCTTGAGATTTAAACTCTCTCTTTACAAATTAATTAATCAAGTCGTAGGTATTGGTTCCACAGCTGTATAAATTGTGAAAGGAATAGATAAGGGTTCAAACACAAATAAAAACTTAAAAGGGCGCCATCTGGTTCTGAGCTTAGTTAATTACCAATTAACCATTCAAAGATGTTAATTGAATAAGCATTAAAATTTATTAAATTCATTAACCAGAAAATGAATAGAATATTTAGTTAAAACAAAATTTTGTTTACTTAAAATTGTTGAAGAAATGAACTTAAGCATTCATAACCAATATGGTTCCGTTTTTTAGATCATTCAGTTTTGAATTAATAACATTTATTAACAGGAAAATAATTAAAACACAACCTTGCATAGATAAAAATAAAACACACATCGTATATTTATTACAAGTCCACCCTACATTTATTAGGTTATAATTATACCAAAATTAATCAATAAAAATTCACCTAGAACTCTTCATTAAATTATGAAAATAACTCAAAAAGATTTGATTAAATCGACCACAAATAATGTTCAAAAGCATTAACACAAATATTAAAATTTATATTGACTGGTCTTTTTCTGGACAAAAAATTTATACACAAATATCTAAATGAGATTAGACAAATTAAATCAATTCGACAGTATCAATACAAATGATTTGTAATTACATTAAAGTTTAAAGCTTTTTAACAACCGACGAGAATTCTATTAATAATAGAATTTAATGAGCAAAAATTTATAATGAACTTCTATTAATTGAGAAACAATAACAAAAATGACTGCAAATTCAAGCAAGAAATTTACCTAAATGAATAACACTAAAAACAATAGTCACAATACCTTTTATTTTTGGCAAGTCACAAACCAAAATCAACGATAAACTGCATAAAATTTGACGACAACGTCACAGCAAATGGAAACTGGAAGATTGGGATTTTTCTTTCATACATTAAAGATGTACGAGATAACCCTCGTAGAAACTGGATATGGCAAATTATAATTTGCAAATTCACCCCAAACGGCAGTAACAAAATGCAACCAAAGAGTTCCATAAAAGATTTGGCTATTAGTTTTGATAACCATTTCATAATTTTATTGTTTTCAATAAAACAATACACATAACCATTAATTCTGAACTGAATTTAGAAGGCACACAGCACGAATTATTATTTAGCCGAAACTTATTTCTGTACAATAATTATTTAGACGAGAGTACGGTACTGTAGGCTGTCGTAACTTTGTTACACAGTAATAAGGGAAACTGAATTTCCCACTTTTCTGAAGCACAAACATCCGCGAAAATATTTAACGGAATAACTAACTTTTGTTAACCACGAATTATTGGTTAATTTCCGAACACTTATTTAAACGATAACTATTACATGTTGATTTTAATTAAATGCACCGACCATCCGAAAGTCGGTAATTGTTCAAACAATATGAAAAACTGAATTTAGAGTTTTCTTTCAAACTCCATTTTACTACAACAAAATGGCATTTTTAACACAAGATCGAACGTACGCTCTCGGCGTGCGATTTTGGAAGACAGGCCTATTGACCATAATGTCGACTGCATGCCCACAGCCTGCAGTCACGAGTCTGGTTTTTCAAAGCTAGCGAAGGCTTTTTATAAACTCCGTTCTACGTTGCTCCGCGTACAGACATCTGTTTTTAGGCGGCAAGGGTGCTCATTGCTTGCCCTACTATAGGATTCACGACCTTACGTGTAAAAAACAGTACCCATTCTTTCCCGCTGAAAACACACGTGTGAACTAAAACACGCTGGCTGTAGACGATATTCATACACTGCATTGACTTAAAATTTGAAGCGCAAAATAACAGACAAAGGAAAGTGTATTTAGAATCGTATACACTCAAAATGTTTACCAAAATATTCCAATAAATGAGTTGACTAAGCGCTTCTCATGGTTTCTTTTCAAGGTTTCTTTTCGAAGAAATTGATATTATTTTTAAAATGCCAGATAGCAAGATACGAAAAAACGACATCAATATGACGTTGCATTATTTCATTATAGCAAATACGAACCAATCCTTAAATAAAAGTGCCTTTTATTTGAGATGTTTATTTGATGACGTGCTTGTTTAAATTAAGCGACCGAACTTAGGATTTTTAACAAGAATTAATACCAAATTTTATATACTAAATGCCGTTGGAAAATGTACCCGTTACAGCGTTTAACGGCAAATGCGTCTACATAAACTCCCCACAGCAAAAATATGTTTTCAAAATTTCAAAGTGTATCAACTTTGTATCAATTCTCGAATTTGCCAAAGCTGCCCTTTTCAAATAGATATTTCCGAAAACTGGCAAATCGAACACTACAAACGATGCTTTGGAAATCATGAAAAGTACAAATCCATTGTTTTAGTGATTAGTCATTAGGAGGGAGACATTTGCAAGAACATCTCGACATACCTATTCCATTGAAAACACATGTGGTATTCTGATTTTCGCAATTAAGGCACATAATTTGTTGATCTGTTTCTTGTAGGTTTTTGTCATTTTCCTGTTCGTTACAAGGCATTGTAGTAACGTTATTCAATTCTAAGTTCTTACATTTTCTGCATATATTATTACATTTGTTTCTTCCACCATGTTATACACATTTCTGTTGTTTCTTCTTCGCCAATTGTTCTTTCCCATTGTTCACCTTCTTGTACATATTTACACTGTAAAAAATGAGGTAAAATTACCTTGGGAAAGAGGTAACTTTTCGCTATTATTTGCGGTATTTTTACCCTAAAATTAATTTTACCTATACATTTAGTAGTTTTACTATTTGTGGTAAAATGCCCTGTAATTATGTAAAATTATACAAATATAAGTAATTCTACTACATTGAACTGGTTAAAATCACTATCCATAATATAAATTTACATAACTCAGACAATTTTTTCCTTACAAATGTATAATTGCTCAATAACTTAATTCATTTTTAGTGTAATATTAAAGATAAGATGAACTTGAACAAGAATAGTGTAATTTTACCCTTAATATGTTTTTAACCGTTGAGATGCTATTTCGCTGATCGCACTTGTTTGTGACCTTCGTTTCGTGAAAGAATTCAGGAATCCATTATGAACAGTCCAAATAGGCTTTTTGGGGAATGGTCGGAATGGTGTGTACCATTCTTTTATGATTTCGGCGAGGCGTACTCTATCGATACCGAACGAAGTGTTCATTGCTCATTAATATTTTGTTTTTCGTTGTAGTGTAGTGCGGATTTATTAAAGGCAAATATTTACACGTATGACCGAAGATGGGAAGAATTTTATTTTATAGTAGAAGTTAAAAAATAATAATCGGTAACTACCTATATGTTAAAATTACAAATTTAAACCAATAAAATAAAAATATTTAATTTAATGTTTTTCTAGGATGAATCAAAAATTGAAGAATTCGAAATAAACTAGCATAACTGTAATTGAGAAAGGTACTCGTGTATAATTGTTTATATAATTTATAATTTTTTAATTTTCTAGGTGGAATCGAAACTTTATCTGAATGTCTTTGAGAGACCAAATATTTCCGAAAGCCCCTGAAAAGAAGTTCTGTTAATGTCTTATATTTTATATAAGTACATACGTTCAATAAAAATTACTTTGATTTTATTTTGTTTCATACAATTCCCAGAGGAACGATTGAATTTGCAAGTACTTTCGCAAGTCATCGTTACATTCAAGAAGTATTTTCACATTTGTATTTTAACCCTAAAAAGTACTATTGCCATGAAATATTAACTTTGTCATGTAACTTTACACAGGTGTTTTAATGTTAAAATGTAAAATTACATTGAGATTGTAATTTTAATCTGTAAATTTACTTAAAAAGGAAACATTACAATGCAAACTTAACCTAATGTTGAAATTTTTCACTTCCTATGAAAATTACACTTTGAAGTAAATTTACCCCAAAAAATGGAGGTAACATAGTTGCCTCCATTTTTTAGGGTATAATTCACCGGTAATTTTTTAGAGTGTATATGATTGGCTAATACTGGCATTTACTTCTACTGAATGACTTTGTAATTTTTAGAGTAACTCATCAAGATCATCTTTAGTGCCTAGGCACAGTATATATAACAGTCAGTAGGTTTACTTGCGTGCGGCACTATTGATTTCATTAATCCACCTTCGAATATCACGCCCATAAACGAAGTAGTGCACCGGAGTTGATCGGTCGACATCGCCTGCAGATAATATCCAGTAACGTATTCAATAAAATACGAAATAGAATTGTTTGAATCAACAAAATTAATTGACGCCTTTGAACAATTAGTTTGTTATTAACTGAACTTAAATTAACGTACATAATTGAATATTCATTTACAAAACGAAAACTTTATTGTTAATTATGTTTCAATACAATTATCTTTTTACTACTTTTAGATGATTTAAAATTTCTGTTAACGTCTTTTAAAGTGTAATACACTCGCAGTCGAGCGTGTAAATGATATACTATATTATTATTATATTTAAAATTATTGTACGAATGTAGAAATGTTAATGTTTTGAAGATGGATAAAACGCGTTTGACAACATTTTCATTTACACAAATATCTTGGAAGTGTTGTTGAAAAAGTATTTCCATAGATAAAATAAATTAAATAAAACTCAGGTTTGCAGGTATGTACCGATAAACATTTTTTATCAAATAACTGCATATATATCGAATAAAGTTTTTTCTAATTTATCAGAAGTTTGGTAATCTTTGTCAATTAAAACAATCTCTTCATCGTTTCCTGATTCTGTGTTTATTCATTTCGTAATAGGGGGCATTTTCACTGCATAATTGGAGTTATACGGGACTGGATAATTTGATGTGCTCGGTCGCGTCTATGAAGTAGGCTTTCTATGTACTGCCGGCACCTGCCAGCTTGTTGTGTGGTGGATGGTAACTATTTGCGACAGTCACGTTATTGTATGTTATTTATACTATGCCCTAGGGATTTAATCATTTTATTGAAATGATTTGTAGAGGATAGTCTAATTTTTAGGTCTGTGCCAAATTTTGCCTTGTACCAATCCAATGTAATAATCCTATGGAAGGAACAGCTTTACTGAAACTGCAAGAAATAACAGCCAACGGACCAATTTGTGTAATTATTGTCCTGCAGTCAGACTGGCAACATATTTTTGACATCCTGATTGCTTCTTGCTATAATACTGCGTGTGATTGAGGATGTCGCGGTTGGCCATGAATAATTTCCAGCTCAGGCCATAGTTTTACTAATTCGAGAATTATATAGTTTGCAGATTCGAGGTCATTGTCGCTTTTGTAATATGGCTGGACATTCAAGTTCAAGGAAGATTTTCTAAAACTTCTAAGCTACTTCAACAGCTTTCTTTGATTTCAAAGGACGTAGGCAAATAAATTTTGTGGGATGGTCCTAATAATTTTGTAACAATTTGTATTCTTTATCCTGACATGACTGCTAATCGATCAAATCAACTTGGCCCCGAGAACAAAATTCTTTTAAAACTATAGGTTTAGTAACCAAATTTGTATGTTTCGATTTTACCTTTTTTCTTCTTAAGACGAATTTCACACGATTGTAGAAATATCCGAAAACAGGTCGTGGAATGATGTGGTCTGATTTTAAAGCAAAAATCATTTTATCTCTAGCACCATGGCCCAGTGAAATATGCGCCGAATACAATATTTAAAATAAGTCTTGTTATGGTGTCACTACGGAGGACATATAGTCCTCCGTAGGTGCCACATAGATATTATTACCACGTTTTCCGCGGAATAACGCATTACACCAAAAGTCTACGACTTACATGTATATTGAATAAATATTTTCACTTAATTGTTTGATTTTCTTGCTTAGAAAAATAAATACGTATGTATTCCTTAGGCCACCCTGTATAGTAACCTCTAACTGTGTCTTTTAACAAAATGTATAAACTCTTGCATTCTATGCTTTTTTTAATTGAAACTTCCACATACTGAAAAATTGATTTCTACTAGAAATCTCCAATTTTAATAATAACTAGAAGTATTTTAAATAGTTTATGCTGTTATAGCTTAATAGTTGCTAAGCATAACAATAACCTTGATATCCATAGGTGAAATTAAACATAAACCCTTTACTAATATGAAACTAAATTAATATTATTAATTTAATTCGTAACTCTTAATAATATAATAATAAATACTTTTAATTTAAAGAGATTTCAATAGACATTCAATAATGTCTTTCATTTTGATAAACAGAAAAATGAACAATTATAAAACTGACGCTTATAAAAATGAAAATGAAACCTAATATGTTTAGTGTTGTTTATAACACAGTAATTTACGAGCGACCCTGGTCGGAATATTTGGGCATTCCAATGTTGAATTAGTCATATCCGCTGTCTGAAAGAAAAGAAACCAGTGCAAGATGGGTTATCTAATTAATTTTCTTTTAAGGCGCAGTAATTTATGCACTTTTGCGTTATCAAGCGCGCTCTTAAGATGACATACCAGGTAAGATGACACACTTGGAATAAGTTTGCAAATATTGCCGCTAGGACGACTTCGGCCACGTTGACACAACTGCCAACAGGTGGCTCCACAGTGCCACATAAAATGGCTTTCGTCTCGTAAGTTTTTTGTGCGCAACATAAGCCAGTGTGATTTTGTCTCCTGAAATCTTTTGTTTCATAGTTTTACATGTGCCTGGTATATTTCTCAGGTAAGTTTGTTTACAACTTCTGATTTTGTAGAGTGATCTACAGTTTTTAATCTTCGAGTAGGTGGAGAAACAAATAACATAACCTCAACTTTATTTCAGTCTAGGGGTTGGCAAAGTTATTAGCGCCAAATGGGAAAGATGACATATCAACAGACAGTTAAAGATGACATATATGCCATCTTACCCAGTGGCTTATGAGAAATATTTTAGCAGTTTAATTATCCTTTTCAGTATGCCGAACAACTACCAGAGGAAGTCAGCTCGTCATTCTTGGTCGAAAGAAGACATGGCAAAGGCCATCAAAGAAGTAGAAGATAAGAAAATGGGGTGGCTAAGGGCTGCAAAAAAATATAATGTACCACAAGCAACTCTTCGTCGCCATTTCGTCAAAATTCCTACAAACCTTGGCCGCTTCAAACAGACTTTTTCTCCCGAATTAGAGCAGCAGATAGTAGATCATGTGTTACACTTTGAAGAAAGGTTGTTTGGATATACTACTACTGATATAAGAAAACTGGCTTTTCTTTTGACAAGAAGACTCAGATGGCTGGATGGGACTGGTTGCTAGCGTTTAGAAGAAGAAACCCATGTTTGTCCCTAAGAGAACCTGAAGCAACTTCGGCAGCTATAGTTCATTTTTTCCTGCTGTATGGTTGCGCGCGCAACATATTTTAAATTTTGAATCAAAATTTAAAATGCAGTGATTTCATTGGGGGGACTGGAAGTCCAGCGTACACCAGGGCGTACACCGCGTACACGATGGCAACGGCAGCAGGTATCCTGCTGGCGCGTGCGCGCGTGCACCAGTGTCAAATGGCTGTCTGTAATTGGTCTGTACTCTGTAATGTCACATTTCACATTGTGTTGTCATAATAGTGGTTTGTTTATATCGGGTTTCGTCGTTTACAAGATATATACAGGTCTGGTAGAGCAGCTCGCCGCCATTTTGTTGGAGCTAATTGCTAGTTTAAAAAAAAAACACTAGATTGCAGCATCATATCAAGATCTGTCAATAAATTGTCATCAATCTGACAATTCTGAAGTTTTTTTAAAATTCGAATTTCTTGTGCAAGTTATTTGTCTTATTTTAACTTTAGTGTTAGCTTGTTGCGTTATTTTGACTTTAGTGTTAGCTTGTTGCTGTGTTTTTTTTCATTTTAAGTGGCATTTATTACCACTGTGAAAAATGAAGAAGTGTAAATTTTGCGGCTTCGTGAAACTTTTAAAGGAAGATTTGGCCCTCTTTCACGTACCAAAGGTAAAATGTAAATTAATATTCGATTTCAAACAGGGTTTATATTTGTAACATTATTTTATAGGATACGAATAAGCGTAACAAATGGACTATGTCTACGGGCACAATTTTAAACAAAAATGACTTCGTCTGCATGAAGCATTTTGAAAAGAGGTTTGTGAGGGAATTTGCAGATGAAAGTGGAATAATTAACAGAAGGACATTAGCACCAGATGCAATCCCTACCCTTTATTTGGGTAGTTCCCATTCTTCCTCTGTTTTGAATTTTCCATCTGAAGATCCTGCCCTGCTTATCCCTTTGAAAAATTATTCCCAGACAAAAAAGCGGTGGGTATCTTTTTATTTATTTTAAGGTCAGTCCAAATGGTAGCAAAATGGGTTCATGGAGAAAATTAACACCACTCTAGCTGTGATTTATTTATTGCATAATTGTATACTGGCGGCCGAAATAAACTAGGTTTAGCGTAACACGAATCACGATCAAACGTAAAATGAATGTCATAGTGACCCGTTTTACACTACAATGTGTCCTAGTTTATTTTGGCCGCTACTGTACCATGGGCATGAGTTGATGTCTTGATTATTAATCGTCTTCATTAACATTCTTGTTTATTATAACTATTCATAATCTTGCTTTATACAACTCGCCCTAAGTCTCCTTAAAATTTCAGGATTCTAGCGCAAACCGTTTTAGCAGGACGAACACGATTCCATACATAATCGCACTCCTGTATTAACCAACGTAACGTTTTGAGGAAATTAATTTTTTCGTATTTGGAATAGAAATGTGGTACATTGTTCAACCCAAAATCGTAAAGAAATGTGAGTGTTTGTTCGTTAGCAACACTTTTCTTCACTCTCAGTCAAAATCGTAAAGAAATGTGCGTCTTTTCTCGTTAGCAACAACTTTTCTCCACTCTTCTGCCAAACTTTGACGTAATTTTTTCCTAGATTTTAGTATGTCTCATTCCAAATACAAAAAAGTAGCATGTTCTACACTTAAAGAAAAGTGAGTTTTCCATGTTCGTGTAAATTTTAATCCATTCGCTCGCTTCGCTCGCTCATGAATTAAACATTTACACTCACTGGAAAACTATCACTTTTCTTTACTTGTAGAACAATCTACTATTGTTATCCTTGTAGTTGTGAAGAGAAAATTAATAGACAAAAAATCGATATGTATCTGTATTCTGTACACAACGTTAACAATAATAAATCTAGACAATAGTTTTTATTGCGGGATTTGTAATCCTGTATTTTGTTGTAGACCTGCCAAAGATCCTTCACTACAGTCCAGTCAAAGTTCTCCTACTCCTTCAACGACCCTAGAAAACCTTCGTTTACCTGTCACTGAAAGCCCTCCTGTCATAAATGAATGCGATTCACCAGAGACTAAATGCGAATCACCAGAAACTAACACGCTGTTACATTTTCTACAAGAAAACCTAATGCAGTTATATACATTGCTACCATCAGGATGGGGGATTCATAAAAGGTCTCGTTCAGTTACAGTAAGCCATGTTAAAGGGAGTATTCCCAAAATCGATCGGGCTATTGTAGTCAACGATAGTGACATAAAGGTGTATCTTAATGGAATTTTTCATACCACCTATACTGCAACAACTTTAGAGACTTTTTTACAATTAGTGCAAACGGTATATACTATCAGGCTATGTAATGGGTCTGGAGTTGATGGGAAAATTAGCCCTTCCTGTAATGGCGGAAATTTCCAAGGAAAGACAACAAGATGTCGTTCATGTGCGATCTTGAGAAAAAACCTCCTAAAGAAAAAAAATATTATTCCAAAAACCAAAAAATCATATTCAAATTTGTTGCGAAAACAAAACATACAAACAAAAACCATAGAGACTTTAAGAAAATCAATGACAAAACTATCCAATATCGACCACTTAATTTCAAAATTGCCAGACAATCAAAAGCTTGTAGTTCGAACTTGTTTTGAAACTGCAAGTCGACCTTCTTACGGCAAAAGATACACCAAAGAATGGATTTACACATGCATCCTTCTGAAAATAAAAAGCCCTAAATTATACAAACATTTACGAACTAGGGAGTTACTTCCACTACCTGCACCGAGTACACTATCAACTTACATTAGGCATATCGACAGCTCTTACGGATTTCAAAATAAATTATTTGAACTTCTGAAAGAGAAAACAAAAAACATGCAAGAATTTGAACGGCATGGTACCCTGATGGTGGATGAGTGCAAAATAACTCCCTGCAAACACTTCGACAAAAATCGATTGGAAGTGATGGGATTTGTTGATTTAGGCGAATATACGCCAGACAACCAAAGAAACCAACTTGGGGATCATATTCTGGTAATAATGTTCCAGTCTTTCGCTGGGAAAAATATGCAAGCGCTTGCATGTTTTCTGTCCAGAGGCAATGTTACTGGAACCATCCTAGCCAAATTAATACTGGAAGCCATTCTTTTGAGTGAAGCGGCTGGGCTGTTTATTGACGTGGTCACATCAGATGGTGCCACCTGGAATAGGTCCATGTGGAAAGCCTTTGGTGCAGGAAATCCAGAAAAGCCTTGGAGTGTTCATCCCTGCAATGTAAAAAGAAAATTAAGGATGTGTTCAGATTTTCCACATTTATTGAAATGTATGCGAAACAGGCTTGTTGCAAAAAGAGAATTTCATGTGCCTGAAGGGAGAGTGCAATTGCGCCATTTTGAAAATCTTATAGAATACGATGCAAAAAACGAATTTAAACTGGCTTATAAATTGACCCGAAAGCACGTGAATCCAGAAAACCACGAGAAAATGAGGACAAAATATGCCTTTCAATTGTTTAGTGGGACAGTAGCAGATGCTTTGACGGTACTAAAAGAAAAAGGTATATCCGAGTTTGCTGACTGCGAACCTACAATACAGTTTTGCAGACGAATAAATCAACTGTGTGATATTTTGAATTCGAGTTATTTTAATGGACTAAAAACAAATTCTGCCGAGCAACAAGCATTAGAAGATTTTTTAATTTACATTGATTTATGGGAATCTTGTGCACATCCTGACTTTTATTTAACAAAGTCTACAAGTGATGGGTTAAAAGCCACCATCAACACTACTCTTGATTTATTAAAATATTGCACCCAAGAGTTAGGGTATAAGTACCTGATGACATCACGTATAATAATAATAATATATATTTTCCAACAGGTGGGCACCCAATTACAGGAAAAAAATTTAAAAATTACAAAAACACAGTAGAGGTTCGACATAAATACGAAATACAAATATAAGCTACCTACAATTAATGTAAAAACATAAACATGCGTAATACAGTATATAAATAAATAATAACATAATTATTAAAACTAACATTATACACTAATTTTAGTTAGTGTGTATATAACAAACATCTCAAATCAAGGTATATATGTATCAAATTTGGTAATATGAATAACGTTGTAACAAACTTTCTTAATGTCTGAACATAGTATGTTCTTTTATTAGACATTTATCTCAATAATACAACTTACAATATTATTAATCGAATCAAAGTGAATATCACACTTGCTACATATCTGATTAAAATTATTGCACATGCTTGTAATAGGTGATTTTTTTAGTAAGTTGGTTCTCCTTGCATCCAAGTAGAATGACATATTAGTACGTGCATTGAATCTTGGGACATGAAAGTTAATTTTGTTTAAGAGCCAAAGAGAATCAATTCTGTGATTTAAAAGATTATACAAAAACTTTACAGAGATAATAATGCGTCTAATACGCAGAGATATAAACTCAAATCTGTTAAGCAGCTCAATTTGACTAACCCCAATCTCAGGATAGATACCATCGCAAGAAAAAGCTAAAAACTTAAGAAAATATCTTTGAACTCGTTCAATCTCACGAATATGGCATTCATAAAGGGGAGACCAAATTACCGCGCCGTACTCCAGTATAGATCTCACCAAGGCTATGTATAAGGCTCGTAACGTCTGAGCATTTGAAAAGTGTTTACAATTTCGGTAGATAAAGCCATACATTTTAAAAGCTCGACTAACAATGTCATGTATATGCGCAGCGAAATCTAGCTTAGGATCAAAGATGACACCTAAATCTTTAAAGAAATCCGTCCTTTGTATAGCAGTGTCATTGGCGGTGTAGATATAACCATACCCGTTTAGTTTTTTTGTAAAAGACATAGTCTTACATTTAGTGATGTTTAGTGAAAGTCTATTATTGTGACACCAGTTATCTACCGTGTAAAGATTATTTTGTAATTGCATGGCATCATTATAATTGTTAACTTCACGATACAATTTTATGTCATCTGCAAAGAGAAGGCAGTGACAAGATATTTGATCTACTATGTCATTAATAAAAAGTAAGAAAAGTAAAGGTCCAAGATTCGAACCTTGAGGAATTCCCGAAGTAGGAGTAAAATCGCGGGAAATAAAGTTGCAGTATCTGACACAAGAACTCCTGTTAAAAAGATAACTTTCAAAAAATTTAATAAGATTCTCTGATATGCCATATTGAGATAGTTTATTTAACAAGATGTATTGATCAATTTGATCAAACGCTTTTTGGAAGTCAAGGTAGATGGCATCGACCTGATTGCCTTTATCCATGATCTCTGCAGTGAACTGACTGAAACATGCGAGATTAGTTATAGTAGAACGACTTTCCATAAAGCCATGTTGATGTGGAGAGATAAGTGATCTTAAAGATGAATACAAATATTTATAAATAATAGACTCAAATGCTTTAACAAAGTTACTAAGGATAGAAATTGGTCTGTAGTTTTCAATGAGTGACGGATCGCCCTTCTTAAGAACCGGACATATACATGCATGTTTCCAAATCAACGGAAGATTAGCCGTAGACAAACATAAATTAAATAAGATGTATAGTGGTTTGACAAGAGCAGCAGCGCAATCCCTTAGAATAAAACTTGGTATTTGATCTATACCAGATGTAAAACAGTTTTTTGAGCGATGCAAAGCACATAAAATATCGTCCTCATTGATGAAGTCGATGGCAATAACATCTTGAGCTCGAGGTATGACATTAATTGCAATGTTATTCTGAGATTGGATGTATACACTATGAAAATAATTAGCAAATTGATTAACTATAGAATATCCATCATTATATTCAACATTGTTATGTGTCATTACGCTTGGAATACGTGAAAGCCCTCGCTTATTACTGATAAAAGACCACAACCTTTTTGGATCTGCAGCAAGTGAATTCTCAACTTCAGTAAGATATTCCTTATAACAAGTATTAATTAATCTATTACATTGCAATCTATAATCTTTAAAAATGTTGTAATAGTGTTCATTTTTAAATTGTTTATACTTTTTAAAAGCCAAAGATTTTTGTTTCAGTAGTAATAATATATCATTATTAAACCATGGGGGATAATGAGTTTTCTTTTTAAATTTTATAGAAGCCTTAGGCACTGAAGTATCAAATATATTATAAACAATTTTATAAAAACTATCACAAGCTTCATTAACATCTGTAAGACCATTAAGTTGCGACCAATCAGCATTTAGTAACATATCATACAACACGGGAAAATTAGCTTTTTTAAAATTGTAGTGAGGCTTATCGTTCATTATAAACCGATCACGTTTATTACGAATAACATTGATTTCAATATCAAGGGCCGGATGATAAACATCTTCAACGACCAAGGGTACTAGTGCATGTTGAACAAGACAATTAATATTAGAAAATATTAAATCAAGGAGACGGCCTTGGTTGTTGAGTATATTATTATATTGATGAAAATTATGTAAATATTGGAAATTCTTTAAAATTATATTAAGTTGGTTATCCAGATCAAAATTAAACGACGGGAGATTAAAATCGCCCATCAGTACGATGTTAAGCTCATTGAAAGGTTCTAAAGTAATGGTAAGTTCATCAATGAACTGTACATAAGTTTCAGTTGGTATAGATGGAGGTATATAAATTACAAGTATGATAAAGCAACATTTAGATGAATCAGATATCTTCACTCCAATTACATCAATGGAAGGAAATAAATTTGATAGTCTATCTAAATTAATTCTAATAGAGTAAAAACTATTTTTCAGAGAGATTAACACACCACCGCCACGGTTACAATTTAGTAACTCATATTTTCTATCTTGACGAAAAACACAAAAATCACTGCTAAATATTTCATTACTAGCTATTTCACTATTTAACCATGACTCACATAGACAAAAAATGTCATATTCAAAAAAAGTTGAAAAATTTAAATTATTAAGTTTAGACCGCAAACCTCTCACATTTTGGAATAAACAGCGGATAGGATATACATAATTGGGTGCCGATTTCAGTTTAAAGAAGAAGAAACAATCTTAGGTACTTCTCGATAGTATTTTATCTTTATGTTTGTTTCACCGTTAGCAATTCTGCTATCGATATCATCAATCAAGATCCACTTGAACACTTCTTTGGATTAATGAGAGCAAGCGGTGGTGCTAATACTAGTGGAGAGTCACTACAGATTGCACAGATCTTTAGGCTGATGTCACTATATTCTTTAATTAAACCTCCAAAAGGAAGCAATGTAACTGGTGGAAATATGCTTGCTGCCCTAGTTGATAACACATCAGATTTCTTGAGCTACAACAGAGCAGACAATAAACAAATAACAAAAAAAGACATTGACTTACAACTCGATCAGGCCTTAGAAGAAAATATCACATGTGGTGCATACGTTCATTTTGAAGATAATAGAGAAGCATTTGCCTATGTTTGTGGTTTCAT
Organism: Agrypnus murinus; assembly: GCA_929113105.1. NCBI lineage: Eukaryota > Metazoa > Arthropoda > Insecta > Coleoptera > Elateridae > Agrypnus > Agrypnus murinus. The sequence goes on along the minus strand of OV816026.1, from coordinate 107,171,839 downwards.
CGCTCGAAGGCACAAAACTGACAATTGTCAAAATTGTGTTAAAACAATTGTGGGGGAAGGATTGGAATCATATAATACTTTCATAATATTGAGAAGCAGAGGGCATTTAACATTTCCTTCAATCGCCCTCGTTATTCTTCTTGAAGAAATTGAACATATTATTGCTGAGAAACTTCAGCAAGACATTAAGAAAAATACTTTCCTTGAAATTCTTGCTTCAATCGGAATACAAAAAATTCATCATTTTGTAGGATGTCCAAATCATAAGTCGGAAATGACGAAAAAAATCCTGTTTTCATTGTTAATAACTAGACTTTCATTTTCATGCCAAAAAGAGGCACGAAAGAGGTCTTCAGAATCTACAAACTCTAAAAAATATAGCAAATTGGCAAAACTGGTTTAAATTACAATTCTTTAATAAATAACTTTTAACCAAACTACTTACTGTTTTTGTTGTGGATAAAAACTTTCGTTATATTTACATTTACCACTGGCAGCGTTTCTTAAATGATTCATTCATGGTCTGGCACCTACAACCCACTAGGGTTTTAGTGGATTTAGCCTCCTTTATAAGCCTCTTCCACTGTTCCTTATTCAATTTCCTTAAGACTTCCAACACTGCATCTTCCTATCTTATTCTAGATCACCTAGCTAGGATGAATTGAGGGAGTTTCCAGTTCCTTCTAAGTCGCCCTCAATTATTTTCTAAATTACTCTCTCTCCGGTCTCCGGACATTCAGGAAACATGTTCAGCCCATCGAAGTACTGCCTTCCTTGTCATCCCCATTATGTCTGTCCAAGATGTCTGTCTCTTGGTAATTGGTATAATCTGGCCAGTTCATGATTATATCTTATTCTATTTACACCTTGATCATCCTCCACTGGTCCACATATTATCCGTTTTAGAATTTTTCTTTTAAACGCACACAATCACAACAACAGGATTGGTCAAATGATGATTCGCAATAATTGCAAGTGATGAATTTTAAAACACAATTCACATTAAAACAGAAATTAATAAATAATAATAATAATTAACTACACTAATGTATTTCTAAACACGTGGCATTCGTGGCAAATGATAGATACATAACCTAAAATTAAAATTTGTGTCAATTTTTGAAGTACCTTGGTAAGGTTGCGCCATCTATTTTCCACAAAGTAAACGGCTTACTAGCTCTCATTTTTGACACAATTATTTACATTGAAACATAGGCAAGCTGTTCTACCAGACGTCTATATATCTTGGTCGTTTATTGTGTTCTGCAAGTTTCTGTATTAACTCAGTCTTTTTCAAGACTCGTCGTGCCTTATTGGCCCTCAAACGGTATGTGAAAATCATTTTCATAATAGAGATGGTGTTTTGAAACGAAACTTTTCTAGGTTATCCACGTGTTATAGAGATCTCCTTGTTTGCGTTGTTTATTCAACATGTCTCTAGGTGAAAATCTGAAAAATACTTCGACCCGTAAAAGACGTAAGTGTATTCTAATGTGAGAAATTAATAGCCATCTATAAAGAATGTGATCTGTTGTAGACTGCTACTCCTATACCGAAGTGGAAAGGAATATGATTGTTAGGGTGTTTGCTGGCATATCAAAAGACTTTCCCGACTGGACAAAACAAGCGTGTATGGAAAAAACATGTGAATATACTGGTAGGAATGTAATAAAAATTGTAAAAGTAAACAACGCTAATCAGGTCTGTTTTTAGGATGTGGGGTTAGTACAGTTGAAAAGTATTTACGAGTGCAACAATCAACGGGAAGTGTTAAGCCAGCCAAGCAGCTAAGAAGAAATTCTATAATCCATTTAGACGAACACCATAAATATCTCATCCGAAAGACAGTGCACTCCTTCTTTTTGGAAAATAAAATGCCAACAGTGGATGCGGTACATGTCGAGGTTAGCAAGAATGACGAAATCCCAAGCATGAGTCGCTCAAAGCTATACAAAGTTCTGCGAGAGCTAAAATTTAGGTACGACTAACATTGGCACAATTAATACTGTACATATTGGAGGTTGTATATTTACTACAATCTGAATATCCTTCATTAAGCAATATTGCTGACATTGTATTACATATTAGTTTATTTGTAGATATTCGAAACGAAACCGAAAAAGCATGCTGATTGAACGAGCAGATATTATTACTTGGAGGAGAAGATTTCTACGAGAAATAAAAAAATTCCGTGCAGAGAGAAGACCAGTTTTTTATTTAGATGAAACGTGGATCAATGCAGGTCATACCAAAAACTACATTTGGCAGGATGAAACTATTCGAAGCCACAGGCAAGCATTCAATGAAGGTCTCTCAACAGGCTTAAGAAATCCGTCAGGAAAAGGCAAACGGCTAATAATTCTTCATATTGGATCTGAAAATGGGTTTTTGGATGGGGGCTTGTTACTTTTTGAAGGGATTAAAACAGGTGATTACCATGATGAAATGAACGCCGCCAGGTTTGAGGAATGGTTTAAGAATATGCTGAACAAATTACCTCCTAATGCGGTGATTGTTATGGATAATGCTTCGTACCACAGCAGAGTAAAGGACAAAATTCCAACTTCAGCATGGAAAAAGGAAGATATCAGAAAATGGCTTGCCTCAAAAAATATTGGCTGTGGAGAAAAACTTTTAAAGGCTGAACTGATGCATCTTGTTACGATCAATAAATCACCTTATAAGTCTTATGTTGTTGATGGAATGGCACAAGACAAAGATATGTCAGTGTTACGATTACCACCATACCATTGTGAACTTAATCCCATCGAATTGGTATGGGGGTTTATTAAAAGCGATGTTGCTGCAAACAACACGACATTCAAGTTTAACGATATGAAAAAATTATTTTATGATGCAATACAAAAAGTCACACCATTGCAGTGGCAAAAAAACATTGGACATGTTATTGCAGAAGAAGCAAAGATGTGGGAGTTGGATGGTCTCATGGACAGCTGTTGAAGAACTAGTTATTAATTTAGCAGAGGACTCGTCTTCAACAGATTTCTCCGACAGTGAGAAGGAGAATTAATTGAAATTAACAATGCTGTAGGAGCAGTTGGTAGAATTTGAATTACAAATTTTATCTTTGATTGACTTTCTGTAAATATTATCTACATTTGTACTGGTACCTTTTTTTTCCCATCACTCTGTATACAAATAATTGATTATTCTTGATAAGTCATGTCAAAAAATTGTGATGCATTATTCTTAATAAAAAAACTACATTTCTCAGTTGAAGTAGTAATTATTATCAATATTAGATTAACACTTTTTTATACAGTATACTAGGACTACATTTTCTTATATATACAGAGGTAAGTAATTGTGGTTTTCTACTCGTATTTTTTATATGGTTGATTAGAAATTTGTTTAAATGTAAATTTTATAAATAGACAAAAATCAACTATGCAACCAACATTACGTATATGGAGTATATGCAACCAATTATACTAATCGCGGCCTGCAACTTCCTGCAAAACTTGAAAATGCGGCAGTGCACATGAGGCTTTTGTAATGCGCGCGCAACCATACAGCAGGAAAAAATAAACTTTAGAGCCAGAGCGTTCAACAAACCACAGGTTATGAAGTTTTTCGATCTGTTAGAAGATATAATGGGAAGGGAAAATTTTTCTCCTGAAAGAATTTTCAACATGGATGAAACAGCCTTAAGCACAGTACAAAAGCCTCCTAAAATATTTGCTCGGAAAGGAAAGAAGCAAGTAGGAGCTATAACCAGTGCTGAACGAGGACAACATGTCACCGCTGTTGTCTGTGCGAACGCCGTGGGAAATATGGTTCCGCCAACCTTAATCTTTCCTCGCAAGAACCACAAACCAGAATATTTCGATGGCGCTCCAACGGGAACTTTGGAGTTGTGTTATGAGACTGGTTATATGGTCGGCGAATTATTTTTAAAATGGATGAAGCATTTTGTCAAATCAGTTTGTAGCAGTGCGGAAAATAAAGTCCTGTTAATTCTTGACGGTCATGGTAGCCATAAATATTTGGATGCATTAGAATTTGCCAAAGCCAATGGGGTTATATTGTTATGTCTTCCTCCTCATTGCACTCATAGAATGCAGCCGTTAGATGTGTCGTTTTTTGGCCCTCTTGATAATTATTATAACCGTGAATTGACAACTTGGCTAAAGCAACATCCAGGCAGAACAGTTGGACTCTACCAAGTTAGTAGTCTTTTTGGAAGAGCTTATGCAGAGGCTGCGTCAGTGAAAAATATTACCAGTGGCTTTGATAAAACTGGTATTTGTCCACTTAATCGTTTCGTTTTCCCTGATCATGTGTTTTTACCAAGTGAAGTAACTGAAAATGAAATTGAAGGTGACGAACAGAACGATTTAAGGTCTGCCCCTGAAGTACCCATAGAAGCATCCATTACGAGCACTTTAGAACTGAACACTTCCGGACCAAGCTCTTGTAAAGCTCCATTTCAGAGGTCAGCTCATGACAACACCATTGATATCCTGCCGGACAGTCATCAGATGATCATCTCGACAGATCAAATGCTGAAAGAAATTTCGCCATTACCAAAATCTCAGTCGTCAGGACAAGTAAGAAAGCGTACAGGCAGATCAACTGGTTCGCAAGTTCTTACTACAAGCCCTTTCATTAATGAAGTTAAAGCCAAAGTCCAGATAAAGAAGCAGAAAGAAAACCGCAAAAGCCTAAGAACCCATAAAACTGTCACATGTGTTCTTTTTGAAAGTGACGAAGAAAAAACGGAAGACCCTTTTGCTGATGAAGAGGATGAAGACGATGCAGTTTGCATTTACTGTAATGAATTGTACAGTAATTCTCGACCAGGCGAATATTGGGTTCGTTGTCAGCAATGTTCCAAGTGGTGTCATAGTCTCTGCGCAGATGTATCGCCCAAAGTTAAGAACTTCGTATGCGAAATATGTAGTTAGTTAGGTATGTCATCTTAGACTTAATTAATATGTCATCTTAGACTTACTATGCCATCTTAACAAAGCCAAAGACTGTATTCCATTTTAATTTTTAGTATTTTTATAATTCGTCTAAAGATATTAATGTTTACGTTTCTTGCTTGTCAAACAAAGCAGTTCTTTGAATAAAAATGTTTTCTCTAATAAATAGGTTTTTTTCAATTTTATCCAGCCCCATCAAAAAAGTATGTCATCTTAAGCATAATTCCCCTAAGCAGTAACACTATGGAAATTTAGTGCCTTTTATTACTCTGCCAAACTAAAATACCAAACCTATTTATAAGAAATGTAAATACTACCTATAAGAGAATTTTATTTTTTGTTACCAATTACCTGTATTTTTGTTAGATAACATCTATATTGCTTTTTGTTACCTACCTGCACATCCTTGTACTATTTTTTAAATAAAAGATACTCATACAATTAAGCCTTCTTTATTTCTCATGAATTTTTCTGGCCAAATCTTTTCTGCGTTGCTGGTGTAATAAAATACTATTCAAAGTAACCCCTGTGCACGGGTTTCATTATAAAATTGTATATTTCAGATGTGTGTTCAAAGTACCCCCACCCGTGGGGTAACTTTGAACACATAAAAAAAAATTAAAAAATTTATTATTTATAATTATAAAATATTTTATACTTTGTATTTCTGTTACGGTTTCATGCCCCCCTACAATAGAAAAATCAAATTTAGGAAAACAGATATAGTTACGAAAATATCGGTGGTTGAAGGCAAAAATCGTTCAAAGTAGCCCCGGTTTACGGTACAATATCCCTCCACAGATGTGTTAGACATATGTTTGGCATCCGAAAAACTTATAAAACAGGAAGTTATTGCTGCTGATCGTAAATTAATGTCGACAGAAGCCGTAGTTAGCTTACTGCTTCGAAAATGTATAGGAAGAAACACATTTCAACCTTTAACACAGCATATGTTCGACCAGTCAGCCTTAGACAACCACTTAACCGAATTTTGTTAATTAAAGCTGTGGCAACGAGGTACATACATGTTAGGATGTTTTATCTTACCAAAAATAAAATAAATAAATCGGAAAGCATAAGGCATCACAACAATAAGATTGTATTATTTAGGGGACAATAAATATCCTTGAATCTACATTTCTTCTTTTTCAACCTTTACTTATTAGCGTACCGAGGACAACATTTCTGTATAACATAAAACATTTGTTGGAATTCCACAAAAAAAATAAATAAATTTCAACGCCACAACTTAGATTCTATTATATTAAACTTGGGCCTGACAGGTGTGGTATGACGTAATTCATTTTAAATTAAGCCACCTGTTCAGCGGATTTATTTTTATTTATAATTTTGAATAGTCCGGACCTGGTGAGGCAGCCATATTGGTCCCACACATAGCCCCGCCTACTGCCACCGTTTTGAGCATACAGCAAAGATGCTTTACAGCGTCTCCTTAGTATTCTTCTTCAAAGGTAAAAACATTCATGCTAAAATAAAAACTTCTTTAATAGAAGAGTTTTAAATTTTCCCGCTTCACTGACGTACCCTGTAGAAAGAGGCGTTTCTGAAACATAGGAAACGTTTTATTTTAGTCGGTTTGTAAACCGTTTTAGACAACGACCATGGAACATCTAGTAAACGTTCCATACGTTTCCTAGACTGTACGTATGTTCCTATACGTTTCCTATAACTGTTCTAGTTATAGCGTTACACTGATGTACCAGTAAAACAATTATGAAACGTTCAATTTACGAAACTCTGAACTGTTTGAGAAGCATTCTACTGAAACTCATAGGGGTCGTTAAATTTATGTCACCTTCGGGGGCACGGCCAGTTAGGTAACCTTCAAGTCTCTTACGGAACATATAGGAGTCGTTCTTCTGATCATTTACAGAATTGTAAATGTTTCTTCCCTCGTTCGCGTGCGTGCTCAGATGTATACGCGCCTTAAGACAAGACCTGTATGCCCTATACGTGACAAAAATCAATGAACATTTGAAACAGCAACAAAACTATTTTTAGACAAAAAAAACTGAATTCAACGAGTTTCTACAATAGCTCAATTCTGTGGATTATAAAAAATTCAAAATGGTATGAAGAAACTGCAGTAGGATATCCTAGCACAATTAACGGATTGGAATTCCTTAATTCGCTCATAAAGAACGTACTTTACAGAAAGACTTCTGTATGTTGGCCAGTTTGTACATAGCGTTTTTAATCTTTTGGAAAATTGGACATCAAATTTTAAAGAATTTTGTCCAATCCTGTCCTTTCCAATGGACAATTTTGAACTGTAGTCTTTAAAGAAGATAAAACAGTTTGTAAATTTTTATATAAAAGCACCCAAAATCAACAAAGAAGTTCATTTCACTAGTTTATAGAAAAACTGATTAACGCTGACGATCATTCCTGAAACATTCGATGTATTAAAGGAATTCATCATCAATTCTAGGAATCTAGATTAATCGTCTTTTACTTGCCTATATTTCTTTAAACACTAAGTTGCAAACACATTCTGAAATGTGGACTCGCCTTAAATTAGAAGTATATCCAGAAGCAAAAGGATAGCGTTCTATGCCAAAAAGAGCACTAATTATAGTAGTAGAATGTTTATTTATCGAGGTTTTTTCTAGTTTTTATGTTTACTATTACCTCAGCGCAAAATATGCTTTGCATATTGATTTCTAAGATGAACTTTCAGCCAGTGTTGAATCCAAGGGGGTGACCGGGAGGGAATTTCCCCCTCGGGCGTTCAGAATTCCCCCCCGGGGAAATTGACACATTAATAATAATTTCAAGTTGCAAAACTTGGTGGTCGTGCAAGACAAAATAAAAAAAATAGAGTCCGGGAAGTGCAATAGGATCGTGCTTAACCAGTTTCACGTTACCATCACGCGTTTTTGTTGACTCGCCTCAGGGGTCAGGGCCTCAGTCGTCTGGATGCAGTGTTGTTCCTTTTGGTCCTTCGGGACCAAATTTGGTCCTTTTAAATATAAAAAGTCCTCTGGTCCTACTCGGGAAAATCTGGTCCCCATTACTTCAGGTAGTGTAAAAGTAAAAAGTAAAATTCAAATTTTGATGTTTGGCGGTTTTTATTAGAGATGACGAAGCAGTCCGAAGACTAGGCGGTTTTATCCGATCTAGTAACCTTACCGTTTATATACGGTTACTTTTTATTTACAAAATACAATACTATATTATGCAACCGTTAAATCAGCTAGAAATAGTAGGCTGCATATCCTTATAAAGTTAAGAAACAGCCATATTTCAATGTTGGTAGCTATGCTTATAATGACAAGTGACAAGTGGCGTTTTGTTTTGATTTTGGACTTTAGTTTTGGAGTTTGGGTAAGGTCAGACGTGGTTTGCTCTATAAAACAACACAAAATGGATAAGTAAGTTATTTTGACCGATTCAATATAGGCGGCTAATGATTTATTTATTTTTAAGATTTTTAATAAAGAAACCGAAAATTTGCACTTCCAATTCCAACAATAACAGTGAAATAATTTCTGCTGATCTTTCTCCATCTTTCATACCAGCTGAAGTTGAGGGTGAAAACTCAAATTCAGAATCAAGTTCAAAAGATACAACAATTAATACAAGAACAACTTATAAACATAAATTTAGGGAGGCCTGGAAAGAGCAGTACAAGTGGGCATGTCAGGATGCTGATGGAAACACCAGATGTGTAGTGTGTAACATTGTCATAACTGGTAGTCGCAGTCATCTTGATAGACACAATTCTTCTTTACATCATCAGAAAATGTACAAAGCTGCTGTGACGACACCTAAAGTTACATTTTTGAAAAATGATGAGGAACCCTTATTTGAAGCACAGGTTAAAGAAGCAGAATTAAAACTTATTGTATTTATAGCAGAACATAATTTACCATTTCGTTTGCTGGACCACTTGCCAGAGTTAATATCTTCAATCTGCCCTGACTCTAAAATTGCAAGAAATTTGAAAATAAAAAGAAAAAAAGCAACGCAGCTTGCTGTAGCAGTTTTGGCACCAGAAATAAAAAAAGAAGTAGTCAGTGACCTTAAGGAAAATTACTTTTCAATTATAGTTGATGAAACAACGGACGTCAGCACGACAAAATGTTTAGCTATAGTGGTACGATATTTCAAACAAGGACTTGTGTATGACAGATTTTTTGACTTAATTAATGTAGAAAATTCAACAGCTGAATGTATTTTTCAAACAATCATATCAGCTCTTGAAGCACAAAATATTCCTTTGAAAAATGTTGTAGGTTTTGGAGCAGATAACTGCTCTGTCATGATGGGCCATTTGAACGGTGTTAAAACTCTTTTTGAATCTATTAATCCATCGATAGTGACAATCGGATGTACTTGTCATTCATTCCATTTATGTTCCTCGCATGCTTGTGAGAAACTTCCAAAATCCATTGAGCAGTTGGCTCATGACATTTACAATTATTTTGCATATAGTTCTAAAAGATTAACTGAATTCAAAGAATGTCAGATCTTTATTGAAGAAAACCCTACAGCAATGCTAAAACCTTCTCAAACCAGATGGTTATCTCTCCAAAGCGTTGTGAATAGAATATTAGAACACTGGACTTCTCTTGAACTGTATTTTACCAGAGAAGCGTTAGAAAATCAAATTGCAAGAGCAAGTGCTCTTTTAAATGCTCTGAAAAATCCAGAGTTTAAACTGTATTTTAATTTTTTGTCTTATATTTTAGAAATTATTAATAGACTTAATCTGGAGTTTCAGGCAGAATCACCAAAGATACATACACTTTTAGAAAGAATTTCAAGTTTATATAAACTTATTATAAAATCATTTATAAAGAAAACATATTCGGCCAACACTGATATTGATAAAATTGATGTTCGAAATCCTGCTAATTATGTGCCACTTGAAGAAATTTATTGTGGGGCGAAGGTAGACGTTTTATTAAAGTCATCTAGTTTGACATGTGAACAAATTCATAATTTTAGGCTTAGAGTTTTAGACTTTTATATTGAACTTTCAAAGCAAATTAAAAAAAGATTCAAATTTGATGACGATTGCTTAAAATTCTGCTCTAAATAGGGAGAAGAAGTGCATACGTCATACCGTGCCTGACGTCATAATTCTTTCCTCGCAACGCGCATGTTCGCATCGCTCTACTTCAATAAGGCACATTATATTTTCATGTCTGATTATTGATAGTGTTAAAAAGGATGTTTACAAGCTATAAAAACACTTACCCAATGGCTTTCACCCATTGTTGTTTCAATATTTTATTTGTGATAGTACCTATCTATTATTTTAACCTCACAAAGTAGCGTCACGTTTTCTCTTCCAACTGTCAACAGTGTCAAACAAACGGTTTACAGCGAAGTAGAGCGATGCGAACATGCGCGTTGCGAGGAAAGAATTATGACGTCAGGCACGGTATGACGTATGCACTTCTTCTCCCTATTGGCTCCACAAAATGTTATGTCAGGGAACATAAATACAATAAGTGAGGCTGTTACATTATTTCCATATCTAAATATTGACCTTGAATGTTTGAAGAGTATAGATTATTAAGTGAAACTGAAGCTTTAAAGACACAAAACTATGATAATGATATAGTGAAATTTTGGTCTGATGTATCCTTACTAAAAAATAGTTTGAATGAAAAGATATTTCCTAATGTGATGAAGGTTGCCGAGGTAATTTTGTCATTGCCGCACTCATCTGCTTCTGTAGAGCGCATTTTTTCTCATTTAAACTTAGTTAAAACTAAGCTTCGAAATAAGCTGCTAATAAAAACATGTGCAGCTTTGTTATTTATAAAAGATTGGTTAAGAATCAATTCTTATAAATGTTAGGGTAAAGGTGGGGAATACCGGCCATGCAGGTAATACCGGCCACTTAGTTTTTCCTACGTAAGATTATTTTTTAACTTTCTAACTGGTGTCGCCATCTATCGACATTACCGGGAAAGTTACTTACCAAATTGCAGCTCCCTGTAATTATATTTGAACATTTTATTAACGAAATTCAATTCCGTAATTCGGTGAAATTTGTGAACTCCAACTTTAAAGGTAGGTGTCGAAATCTTTTTGAGCAGTATTCACACTTTGCAATACTTGATATTAGAGCTTAAATGATGCTCTAAAAGATGTGCATATTAATTTTGCGTTACAATGAACTTATGATTGTTTTCAGAATTTTTAACCTCAAATGTGTTATTCCGGGTAATACCGGCCCCGTACTTTCGGGTAATAAAGACCAGGCCGTTATTACCCGATCAGTTCAAATAACTAAACACTCCAAATTTATTACAGATGCCTAGCAGTTACAAAAGAAAAACTGATAAAGCGAAATGGGATCAAAACACAATGACACTTGCTATAAATGCTATAAAAGATGGAAGGAAGATTAGGGAAGTTTCTAGATCATTTGGGATAGCACGAAGCACCCTACAAGACAGACTAAAAAGTGGTATAACAGAGGGACCTGTCTTGGGACGGCATCCGGTTTTCTCCAAAGAGGCAGAAGATGAGTTAGCTGGCCACATCATAAAACTTTCAAAACTTTTCTTTGGAATAACTCGCACTGAAGTACAGCGTTGTGCATTTGAATATGCCAGCAAAAACAATTTCAAACATCCATTTTCTGACAAAAATAAAGAAGCCGGTAAAGACTGGCTATACGGCTTTCTACGGCGACATCCTTCCATAACTTTACGAAAACCAGAATCGACCAGCATTGCTCGTATTACAGCTTTCAACAAAGAAGAGGTGTCTATCTTTTTCTCCAATTTAGCTTCTCTTTATGAAAGACACAAGTTTCCACAACATAGAATTTTCAACGCCGATGAAACTGGAATCACAACGGTACAACGTCCTGGTAGAATTTATGCTGAGAAGGGTGACAAAAGGGTCGGATTTGTCACAAGTGGGGAAAAAGGAAGAACCACCACTGCTATGTGCTGTTTCAGTTCCTCAGGACTGTATGTGCCACCAATGTTTATTTTCGCTGGGAAAAAAATGCAGAAAGATAGAATGCGTAACGGCCCTCCAGGTGCGATCTATAAATGCTCAGACAGTGGTTGGATAGATGAAAATTTGTTTCTTTCTTGGCTGCAACATTTCCAGGCATTTGTAAAATCATCAGTGGAAGATCCCGTGTTATTAATCTTTGACAATCATGCGAGTCACTGTACCCTGCAAGCCTTCAATTTTTGTCGAACTAATGGAATTTATGTACTGACGATCCCACCCCACACATCTCACAGAATACAACCACTAGATGTGACTTTTTACAAATCTCTAAAAACAGCTTATAATCTTGAATGTGACAAATACCTAAAGAGTCGCCCAGGTGAGAAAATAACTCCAAACGTTATTGCTGAACTCTTCAATAATGCGTACAGCCGTGTGGCAACCCCAGAGAAAGCTATAAAAGGATTTGAAGTGACTGGCATATATCCCTACAACCCTGATGTTTTTGTACCTGAAGATTTCATAGCGGCAGAAGCACTTGCCGAAAACATTGCAGTGCACGAAAATGTTGCGGTACAGGAAAATATTGAAGAACACGAAAATGTTGAAAAACACCAAAATGTTGCACTGCAAGAAAATGTTTCGGTGCAGACAGCACGTGTTGAACAAAAGGAAGATGCACATATGGTGTCATTTTCTGACATTTTGCAGCAGCCTAGTTGTTCTGGAACAGCTCCAAAAACAAGACAAATAAAAAGGAATAGAAAAAAACAACATTCCGAAATATTTACTTCGACTCCTGTGAAAACTGCTTTGGAAGAAAAAGAAGTGAAAAAGAAAGTAAAACTTGAAAAACAGAAATCTGCAGCAGTTGATGTATGCAAACGAAAGGTCTTTGGAGAAAATGGATTATCTAGAAAGGTAGCAGTTCCAAAACAAGCCAGTAAGGAAGACAAACGAGGGAAAATTGAGAGAAAATGTAAAGCAGATCAAGGGACCTACCACCTTTCAGACAGCTCTTCTGAAATTGAAGAAAGTGAAGAATTTAAAGAAGAAGTATGTACAATATGTGGAGAATTTGGTAAGAACAGGGAATTATGGATAATGTGTGGAATGTGCCAACAGTGGGCACATGCCGCATGTGCTGGAAAAGGACCAAAAGATATTTTTGTTTGTGATTTTTGTGAATGAGTCTATCAGTAGGGAAATATCGGCCGTGGTCGGTATTACCCGATGCTTTGGGGAAATACCGGCCAGGACAGGGGTTTAAAAAAATAAGATTATTTCCTACTTGCATTTTATTTTCTTAATATTTTTTCAATAAAATTGTTGCACTAATATCTACTGCGTTATTTTAGCTCATCACCAAAACTGTAGCGTAAATAATAAATATGCAAATTGCAAAACAACTAAGGCGGCCGCCATTCCCCACCTTTACCCTACGACTGGAAATGTCCAAAACCATTGTTAAAATTTTCAAAAAAAACTGTTGAATCTACAGAAGTAGATGACGAAGAATTTAATTTTTAAGTGTTTTTTAGTGTTAGTATTTTGTTTTTTGTTCTTTTTATTTTTGTTCCTTTATTTTTATGCGTTGTGTTGTCAATATAGTTTATTAGAACTACTGTTTTTTAACATTTAAAATTACCGCCAATTTGGTACCTTTACATCAAATCTGGTCCCGAACACAGCTCCATCTGGTACTATAATAGTCGACTGCAAGAACAACACTGTCTGGATGCAGTTTGCGAGTTTGCAGTTATTCATAAACTGTGTAAATTTTTCTGTATATGATAAAGGTGTGTTGTGTTTTGTGAGGTAAGATTTTTATAAAAGGTCTTACTTATATGATGTACTTCTAGTTAAAAAAAAATCATTCCAGTTTAGTCATGGCGGAAAATAAAAAACAAACGTCTCTATTTTCGTTTTTTTCTAAAAGACAAAAACTGGAAGAAAAGGCGGTCGAAAGCGAAACCGAGCACCACGATGTTGATGAAGACGTTAATATGGCTGGTTCTTCTGCTGACGCTAATGACCATCCAGACCATCAAAGAAGAAAACAAGTTAGTTTTAATAAAAATTGGCTGGTAAAATATGACTGGCTCTACATGGACGAAACTCGCGGTGGAGCATTTTGTAAGCATTGCGAAATATTTATGAAAAACGATTTGAAAGTTTTACAAAAAACTTCTGGTGTGTTCATCACTTGTCCGTTTACAAATTATCGAAAAGCTACGGGTAAATCAGGAAAGCTTGAAAAACATGTTAATGCTGAGCACCATGCACGTAGTCTTTCCATGGCAAAAATGCGCTTGCAAAATATAAACAAACCAATTCACGCTATATTAAACACTGAAAGTGTGAATCAAATATGCGAAAACAGACAGTCACTGTCTTTCCTTATCAGTGGACTTTTATTTTTTGGCTAAAGAAAATATTCCGCATACAACAAAGTACGAGCCACTTGCTAAAAAGCTATTGCTGAAAAACAATGTTACTTTAAATAATTGGGTAATGAATCAAAGTAGTCGTTCAACATACATCAGCAAAGCGACAGGCAGTGAATTTCTCTCTTGCATAGGAGATATGTTAGACAACAAAGATTCAAATAAATTAAATAATAATAAATACTTTTCTTTAATGGCAGACGAGTCAACAAATATAAATAATGTTACAGAATTAACCATTCTTATGCGTTACATAGATGAAAATAAAATCATCAAAGAAATGTTTTTGTGTTTAGTTGAATTAAAGAATACCGATGCAAGCACAATTACTGAAACCATCGTCAATGAACTATCAAAGAGAAATATCAATTTAAATAACATAGTTGCTTGTGCGTTTGATGGAGCAGCAACATTTTCTGGTAATATTTCCGGAGTAAGTAAACGTCTTTCGGAAAAAGTACAACGGGAAATTCCGTATGTCCACTGTAGCGCTCACATTTTGGCATTAGCGTTAACTAGCGCACGTAATAAATATCCCCAGATTAAGCGCGTTTTACATGTAATAAAAGACATTTATAAATTATTTCATAAATCATCAAAACGAGAAAGAGTACTGCATGACGTCCAAGCAGTGTTAGAAGAACCCATTTTGAAGATTCCAGAATCAATTGATGTGCGTTGGCTTAGCAATTATAGATCTGTGCATGCTGTAAAAATTTCTTATGCTGCTATAATGATGACCTGTGAACATATACACAAAGATGGAGCGGACCTTGCATCATTGGCCGGAGGAATTCTGTTAGAAATGGAAAAATCTAGTTTTCTCCTTATCCTGTGTGTTTTAGATGAAGCTCTATTTACAGTTTGCGACCTAAGCAAACTTCTGCAACAAGAGAATTTAATACTTTCAAGTTTGCCTACATTAATATCAGCAACTTATAACCATCTAGAAAATATTGCTTCACAGTGTGTTGTCTTCAATGAAGACAGTGAATTGTACCAGAATTGTGAAAAAGTAATTGCAAAAGCTTCTACTTCACGAGTAATTATTGAAAATGAGCCCAAAGCCACGATGAAGTCGGCTAAAAAGTTTGTCGATACAATGATAGATCAAATGAAAGCTCGATTTAATGATAAGGCAGTTTCCCTGATAAGACTCAGCTCCAAATTTGAGTCGGTGGAAGCATTTAATACTTTGAACAATGATGATGTCAGCAAGTTGTGTTCTTATCTTAATATTAACGACACAGACGGAGTCTGGGCGGATATTCGATCTTCTAAATACGTTTTGAATGTGGCGGAACTCAATAGTTCCAGCCTTATTTCTTACATTCTTGAATCCAATATAGGATATCAAAATCTGAAAGATGTGTGCATTCGATTATGGTGTATCCCGGTTTCTACGGCCAGTGCAGAACGATCATTTAGTATGATGAACCGCATATGTACCAAGCTTCGCAATCGCATCGGCCAAGAAACACTCAACGCATGTATGAAAATTAGCATCGAAGGGCCGGAAGAACTATCCAGCAATCTAATCGAGGAGGTATTGAATTTATACGCAAGACAGAAACAACGCAGAATTAGATTACTCCAATGAAGCACTTACGTATGTTTATGCATGTATTTTGAATTAAAGAATTAACTTCCCCCCTGTAAGTTTTATTTTCCCCCCCGGGGTAAAAGGTCTGAATTCAACACTGCTTTCAGCTTAGTAGTAGTTTTTAAAAACTTTTAAAAACAGGAATATTTTGTTCATATACTTTTTGCAATTTTTCAGTCGGCTGTACTTATTTAACCATATTACTTTAAGTTAGTCATGAACACATTTTCTTAATATTGAATGCATGATGCTTTGAAAATAATTTTTTTGAAGTGAAGAATTAGTATTCGATGCTAAATTGTTGGCATGGCGAATACATAACATATATTCCAGGCAAATACATATTTAAAATTTAGCTTATGTTTCAAGATGAAGCGCCCATGTATTGTTTGCACCTGCTCATCAGTTCTGGAATGAAAATGCACCAATGAAGCAGTTTGTTCCGAGAGTACTTCTCAAAGTTTATTGTTGAGCATAATCAAAACTTAAGATATGTGCAAAAAGCAAATAGCAATTTGTAAAGTGAAGTACACCAATGAATTGTTGTTTGTTTCTGAATAAATATGTTTGTTTCTCTGTATCTTAGTTGAAGGCTTAATTTCTTGAAGATTCTAAAGCTTTCTTTTATAGTAGACTGAGGATTAATAGAGTGCTGGCAGCTTTCTGTTGTCATAATCTGTAAAAATAATTGAATTTGCAAGACACTGAGTAGCGTGCTTCTGAAGAATCAGTTAAATGCTTATTTTCCTGAAATAGTAATAATGGGTAAATGAAACACCACAAGAATAAAAATTTTATTTACAGACACTTCAGTAATATACACAGTTTGTAATAGCTTGTCTTCTTGTACTATTGATATTAGGGATCCATGTAAAATCACTGCATTGTCAATACACATTTTATACATCTGCACTACTGGACAAATAGTTAATCGCTTCTCTGAAAACAAAATTAATTATTAGTGTTCCGTCCATGTTGTATGTACAGTCTAGGACTTTAGTAATGATTCGGATCTGAAACTAGTTTTATGTAAAGAAAAGTTACTTTAGAAGGAAATATATAATTTTACAAATATTACAAAGGATATAAATAATATAAAAATTACATGCGAAAACAATAGTATAAAATAAATTTATAAAATGTGATGCATATAGCTAGATTTAGACCCGAATCATTACTAAAGTACCAGACTGTACGTTAATTTTATGTTTACATTTATTGAGAATCTCTATTTTCTTTAGTAAGATTGAAGTCGCGGTAGGCTCCTTGTAAAACATTGCATATAATAGTTTTAAGAAAAACTGTTGCATTTAAATGTTTCCATAAATTATATAGAAAGTTTTCTACAAGTGTTTCGGTTGATTAGACCTTTCTAAGAAACTAACGAAATTCTCTTAAGAAAGGTCTAATAAACCGAAACACGTGTAGAGAACATTCTACATCATTTATGAAAATATTTAAATACAGTAGTTTTTCTTAAAACTTTATTTTCTGTTACTACTTTAAATTAGTTACCAAAAAGCCATGAAACAAATTATTATGAATAAGAATGTCAACTATCCGCTTACGACATGTCAACTATCCGCTTACGACATTATGTTAATAGTATGTCATAAAAACTATTATAATTTGTAAATTGGGAATAGATTCCTTTAGAAATTCCGTCCACGAAGTGTTACTCAACCCATTTAAATTGTTTGATATTTGAACATTTGTTATTGGAACTTTGTGCCCTAATGCTAAAATGGCAGCTGGTATATTAATAAAAATGGCCTCCCTGATTAAAATTTCCTGAGCTCAGGAGACGAAGAACAACTTTCTTTTTTTTCCATCCTGCTTTTCCTGCCACCAAGTCTCAAAAGGAGAAAATGACGGTTTTATGGGTAAGTACCCCAATTTCTAGTATAATCTTTTGATTTGTGATTAAGATTTTTATAATATCCACTTTACTTATTTTGAAGCTTAAAATTCACCCTTATTTTATCAATGTAAACATCATCTATGTATATAGCGGATTTTGCCTAGGACAAAAAAAACACCTTAGGTTATCCTATTTTCAAAGAAAATTGTTTCATTAAAAAAATATTTTATTAGATATATCCTTTCCCAGTGTTTATTATTGTTTTCTTAAATTATTCAAAATGCATAAAGATAATACTTTTTAAAATTAAAGTTTAGTTTATTAAACATTATATTAATCAAATAAATATATTAAAAGATTTTTAGCATAATTAAGGCAACATTGTTTTTCAAAATATCATTAACAGCATGGGGAACATAATTTATTAAATAGTTGCAACATTTTTAAAAAGTACAATCAACTGACCAACCAATCTTGTATTTTAAGACAGTGAAGTATTTTTAAACAACTCAATTTGATTTCAGGCATTTTGCAATTGAAGGGGTGGGTGCAATAACCAGGCAGCTCCATTTTTGCAAACTTGTGGGAAATCGCAAAAACCTTCCAAGATTTTCAAACATGTTATTTTATGGTTTATCTTTCTCCCACGTCAAAAGTATGCAAGAATAGATATTTTTACGTACCTATTTCGAAAAATGTCAATACCTGGTTTAAAGACATTAAAATATCTAAAATTATGTAAAAATCTGGATTTCGTAAGAAAGTGGAGCTACCTGGTTATTACACCCAACCCTTCAATTGCTAATAGAAAGCTACTTCATTTAAAAGAAAAGTAGGTTCATTATAGTAAAATGGTGGATGGTACTTCAAGAACATTATCCTCTTAAGAGGATCAGCAGGATGAAGAAGAAAATGCTACTAGACTTTCCAATTGAGTTTCCTTTGTAGAATGTAATTTACCTATCAAATAATTTTAGGTCACAAAGTGCAGCCAATCATATTTTAAAAACAATAAAAAATATAGATCAATGAATCTTCTCAAATGAGTTGAAATCCATTAGGTCAGTAAAGCTGCAATTTCCTAGGCTGCCTGCTGAGCCGAACTGAAGCAAAAGCGGAACGAAAGAAAGTAAAAGGCACAATTTCATGGCATGGATAGTTTCCTACAGAAAGCTAAAATAAAGCAGTTTTACCTAAATCATCAACCAAAATAGATAACAAAAGGAAAGATTTGCCTGTTTTTACTTTTAGAAGAAGAGGAAGATGAAGAAAGCGTGATTTATTATATCACAAAAGACGAAAAGTTACTTTTCTCAAGTAGACAACTAAGAGATGATGCATTTAAGTTACTCATTGAACGAAAATTACACAGTGACCAGAAAAAATTTTGAAAGTAATTTAGGCTAGACGAGGAAGTTTTCACAACATGAGGTTGAAATTAAGCATGTTAACCAAATTAAGGATTTAGGAGTGATAATGGATTCACAATTAACTTTTGTACTACATATTCAAAACATACGTGAAGCTGCTGCAAAAATGCTAGAATCCATTATTCGAAATACACCAGAATCACGATACACCCACAACGGTATGCCAGCTTCACGACCAAAACTCTTCTCCGCGCGCATGTGGCGTCGCTGCGAAGCAACTTTACGTTACATTAGGTTGAGAGATCTCAACAAACAAGTAAGTTTGCAAAATTTAAAGAAAAAAATGGAAAAGAAAATATCTAAATTCTAAAAACAAGTCAAGGTAGAAGGCAATATATTTGTTTTGTGAAAAGCGAATACTTTGATAACTGTTTTAATGTCTCATTAAGTAACATTGGCTTTGTAATTAATAAAAATAAACAATTTTAAATTTAGTGATATGGTAACTTTCGATTATTTAGTATCTACCTATATATTATTTTTCTAAGTACCTCCCTAACAAATTTTACTATTATATATATTTTATAGAAAGCATAACAATCCATATCGGCGGTACATGATTAGTAAATTGTTAAAATTTGGAATATTTCTGAATCAAAATAAAATAAATCGTTATATGCACCACGGGCAATACGGGCATAATTATAAATAATAACATTTCCTCATACTATAATTTATTAATTATGCCTTTAATATTAAGTGGCTAATATTAGAACGATTATCAAACGTCATACTTTACTAACCATTGTCATTATAAATGATAAAAACATCATTATACATAAGAACGTAATGCGAAACAAGCCTGGTTTGCTTCGCACTGACGTCACAAACCAGAGAAGGATAGACTATCGAGCTGCGCGTTGTCATACCGTTGTGGGTGTATCGTGACCAGAATTAAAAAATGTTGATTCTCTTTTAATTCTTTATTTTGCATATGTAAGATCGAAACTGGAATACTGCTCAGTTGTATGGGATTCATACTACAATACACATATTTTGTCAATTGAACGTATTAAATAAACTTTTTTATAAAATAAAAAAAAATATATACTTGTATTTTATTAAATATGGTACGTATCCTTCTAGAACATTTCCACAAGAAGATTTGTTAAACATATTTAATCTAGTTTCGTTAAAACAAATGCATAAGGTATCTTTGCTAATATATTATTTTTGGGAGTGTATTATGTTCCTACCGGTAGGTAATAAATTTCTGAAAAAAACTGTTATTACCGGTAGGCGTTTTGTGTTTCTTTAAACATTCACCTATCGGTAGGTGAATTCCTTTTAAATAATTTTTCACCTACCGCTTTATGGATTTGTTATATTAACTATCTATATAAAGCTTAAAGGAATTGTACTGTCTGATATAAAAAAACAAAAACAGATTTTTTTTCTCCAAGATATGTAAATATATTTTGTATACTGTACCTATTACAAAAATAATATATTATGGAAATATTTTATAGTATAACCAAAATAAATGACTATTATAAGGTGACCAGACGTCCCGCTTTTGACGGGACAGTCTCGCTTTTGTTTCACCTGGTCCGGTGCCCACAAAATCTTCAATATGTCCCGCTTTTCATAGATAATCATGATTTGATGAACATAGACAGCAAAACAGTTACATTACGTTCATTGGTTAAAACAATAAAAGTAAATGTAAACTTTGTAATTAATCTTTTTCTAACTTCTAAATTGCAGTAAACTATGTATAATATTGGTATCCAATGGATTTATATTTCTTTTCAAAAACTAGATATCATTTATCTTAATTTAATTTGACCGTGCCAATTATATAAATAAATATCGCACACTTTATTTGGGTTTAAATACAAACGCCGAGTTAACATTAATTACAAGAAATAACCGTAGTTGCATCTATATAATGCCAATCACACTTATTATCAAACAAAATTAAAATCTGTAAAATAGGGGAAGCCCACTCAACTACTGTTCCTGGCAATGAGGAAGACATGAAAAATATGTATTTTTTACGTATTAATTTTAACGCGCCAAAAATATACCGTGAGGCACGTAACTATTACATTCCATTAAGCATCACTTTGGAATACTAATTGTGGCATGCAAAAAGGATTAGAGGCACTAATTTTCATATGAATTTCCATTCCAGCGCTACTTGGGCAAAAGCATGTGGCTACCGATAAGCATAAACTATATGTGAATGTTGCTGCCTCTTCTAAGTTACAAGATTTTTCCGTAAAAGTAATTTCGGAAAAGAAAAGCAGTTAGCGTTAGCTGAAGGACTGTTTGAATTTTATACTATTAAGGTGGCTCCCCCAATCACACCGGAGTCGTTGAGAGAGAAAAAAAAAGTTTTCGATTCACTTTTTCTCCTGAAATAAAATTAATTAAAAATCACTTTACTAATTGAGCTACCGATTTAAGCACAAATCATCAAAGATTTTTTAATGCAAGAAAAAATTGCGGCGGTTTGCAATGGAGCCGAATTCAACGTGTACATAATTCCTGCACGTTCAATATCCAAGTCGGCTTCTGATGTTACAGGTTTGCGATTGATGAACGGGGAATTGTATTTACACAATCAACGCTTGCACGCTGTTTCAGCTCGTAAAGCGTTTACACAATTTATAATTTTTTTGAAATCTGTCAGTGACACTGGAGTTATTTTGGTAGCGCATAACGGGATGAAATTTGACGTTCCTAGAATTATAAGATTAGCTAGTAGTCTAGAGTTAAAAGGAGACCTGAAGTCGATAGTTAAAGGTTTTGCCGATTCCTTGCCTATATTAAAAAATCATTTTATTTTGTTCTTATTTATCAATTTCAAAATCAGATTTATATTTACATTTTTCAAATGTCCGAGTATTTTCGCGCGCTACAGGGCAGATCACGTTAATTCGCGTTCTCTAAGAGCAGACAAGGGAAGTTGGTTTTATTTCATTAATATCTTTTCAGATCTTCCGATAACCCCACTCCATCAAAACGGCATCTTATTTCTCAAGTTTCCTTTTACCTGTCATCAGTTTTTTGTGAGAGTGTATGATTTAGTTAATTAAATAACCCCCGACTTCCGGTGTTAAAAAAACAACCTCCCATAACCACAATGTTAAAAATTCAAATTTCAATTGCAAATTTCTCTTTCATTTCCCCGATAACCCCTTGTTTTCTCGACGGGAAACGATTCAGCAACCCTCAAATTATAAATTATAATAATTTCAGATCTTTGGCTAATATTGAAAAATTTGGGGGAGCCACCTTAATAAAAATCAGAGTTTTCAATCATTTAAAATTTGTTCGAATCGCTTCCTTAAAAGTGAGCTCAAGTAAAATTCAGTATAGGCGTTTCAATGATAACGTTAGTTCGTTGTAGAACAAAATCCTTTTGTCCTATTAAAATGAGATTTTTACAGAAGGAAGAAAATGTAGATATCTACAGATGTACCTTGAGACTTTTTGAAAAAAATATTTGTAAACCCGTTATATTGCGGTTGCAAACTAGGCTAATTTACCTCATTGTAAAATTTCACCGTTACGTACAAAAATTTGTATTTTTGTTAAAGTAGATCTATTGCAAAGTAAATACAAAGTTTTTACAGAACTAAAAAATAGTGATTAATAAACGTTATATTAATGACAAACAATACTGAATTCAATTCCTAATTTACTTTTCAATATTTATCTGGGCCACTGTGGGCCAGCCGAAACATCTGGACCTAAGAGGCAACTATGTTAAAAACATGTTTCTTTATTACTGTCAATCAAGTACAAGGCTATATTTGTATGTAATAAGAAACTGAAATGTGTAGATTGCTATACATAATTTCACTTGTATAGATTTACCTAATATATATATATATATATAATCAGATCCCTATTTACCTGATAGGTGTAGGGTAGTATTTACAATTCCAAAATTACATTTCAATCAAATCAACTAATACAACATTCTATAATTGAGTATATAACACAAATCACTTTCTAAATGTTAATTTTCGGTATGCACAAATTTCGCCCACTGTTTCTTATTTCTTGTCATATTTCTAGCTTCTGCCCATGTTTTTCCTTTGTTTTTTAGTATTTCTCCCATTTTTCCATCCCATGTCTTTCTCGGTCTTCCTCGTTTCTTCTTTGCTTGTATTTTTGCCCATACTCTTTTGACCTGTCTCGTGTTTTCCATTCTTTGTAGATGTCCCCACCAACTTAGTTGTCTTTTTTCTATAAATTCAAATATTGATTCTATCTCTAAATCTTCTCTTATTCTAGTATTTCTTAGCCTATCCATCTTTGTCACGCCTCTTGTTCTTCTTAAGTATTTCATTTCTACGGCTTGAATTCTGCTTTCTTGTCTCTTGTTTAATACCCACGATTCACAACCAAAAGTCAAGATGGGCCATAAATGGTTTTAAAAACGTTTATCTTTGTTTTTTCCGATATTTCTTTTTTACTTATAAATGTCCTATTCATTGCATGAAATACTTTCAGTGTATTTTCTATTCTATTGTTAATTTCGATATCTTGTCCTCCACTATCTTCTATTTCCACTCCTAGATACTTATAGTTTTTCACTTGTTCTATGTTTTCTCCGTCTATTTGTATATTTAACATTTCTTGCCTTCCTCCTATTACCATTACCTTTGTTTTCTTTTTATTCATTGTCATTCCAAATTCTGCTAATATTGCATTCCAAGTTTCCAGGTTTGTTTGTAGGTCTTTTCCACTTTCTGCCATAATCACAATGTCATCAGCGAATGCTCCTTCTGATATGTTTATTCTTTGCAGATGTCTATACCCTATATGGAATTTTTTAGCTCTTTCTGCACTCTTCTTTATTATTTCATCTATATAGACAGTAAATAATAATGGGCTCAAGCCACCTCCTTGTCGTAATCCTTCTCTTGTGCTAAACGCTTCCGAGACTCTATTACAGCTAATTACGCAGTTTCTGTTATCTTTGTATATGTTTTTAATTAACCTAATCACTTTATTTCTAATTCCTCTTGTTCTTAAAGTTCTCCATAACCTTCCTCTTGGTACTTTATCAAAAGCTTTTTCCAGATCTATAAAACCCATATATACTTCTTTATCCCGTTTTGCTGACTTTTCTATTATTTGTTTAACCGTAAATATATGATCATGTATGCTTCTTCCTTTCCTAAATCCACTTTGTGCCTCATGTAATGTACTCTCTATTGTTGGTCTGATCTTTTTGTCTATAATTTGTTCGTATATTTTCATTGCCACACTTAGTAAAGTTATGCCCCTATAATTATTACAATTTAACCTGTCCCCTTTTTTAAATATAGGCACTATTAAAGCAGTTTGCCAATCGAGAGGTATATGTTCTTCCTTCCACACTCTTTTATATATTTCCAGCAGTATTTCTGTTGCTTTTTGTCCCATGTTCTTGATCATTTCTGGTGCTATTCTATCCCATCCTGGTGCTTTTCCATTCTTCAAACTTCTAATTACTTCTTGTAGTTCTTCCATCGTTATGTTTTCGTTATCTTCCTCTTCTATATCATCGTGTTGCTCTTCTCTTTCTCTTACTGCGTCTATGTTTAGCAATTCCTGAAAATATTCTTTCCATCGTTTCATTATGTCATTATCATCTGTTAGTACATCTCCGTTTTTATTTTTAATTCGATTCATATCTAAAGTCTTTCCTTTTCTAAGCGTCTTTAACGTTTTGTAGAATAGTTTTTGATTCCCTTTGCTATTAGTTTGCATTCTTTCGCCGAATTCTATCCATTTTTCTTGTTTCGCCCCAAAAACAAGTTCTTTTACCTTCTTTCTTTCTTCTTTATATACTTCGTAGTTTTCCGTTGTTCTATTATTTAAATATTTTCTCCATTTTGCCTTTTTTATTTTTATTTGATTTTTAATTTCGTTTGACCACCATGCTGTTTGCTTTCTTTTGTTACTTTTCTTACTGGTCCCACATATTTCCTTGGCTGTATCTACAATTGTGTTTTTAAAGTAGTTCCAGGCATGTTCTAAACTTCCATTTTTTATTCTTTCTGTATTTTCAAACTTTTGTGTTAGCGCCAGCTTATATTTCTCCCTAACATCCTCATTTTGTAGTTTGTATGTTCTTATTGTTTCGAACTCTATTATTTTTGATGGTTTTGTTTCCTTGTTATTTCCATTATTTTTATATTTCTCCTTTATCTTTGTGACCACTAAAAAATGGTCGCTACCTACTCCGGCCCTCTTTTAACTTTTGTATCCATTACCTTATTTCTGTCCTTTTTCTCTACTAATACATAGTCGATTATTGATCTCTCTTTTCTACTTATCACTTCTCTTGTGTATTTATTTATGTCTTTGTGTTGATAAAAAGTATTTGTTATTATCAGATCGTGCAGCATACAAAACTCCAGCATTCTCTCTCCATTATTGTTTCTTGTCACTTCTCCATGTTTTCCTATTCCAACCTTGTACGTTTCGTCTTTCTTGCCTACTCTACTATTAAAATCTCCTGCTATTATTATTTCTCCTTCGGAATCTTCTACCACCGTATTCAACTCTTCCCAGAATTTATCTTTATTTTGTACCGTATCGTCTTCATTTGGGCCATAGACTATTATTATCATTTTTTTGTACATGTTTGTATTTCTAAGTTCTATTTTTAATATTCGTTCTGACCAAGCTTCCCATTTGCATATATCATTTGTTAATGTTTTGTGTACTATACACCCCACTCCCGCTGCTGCTCTTGATTCTTCCTGGACCCCGCTGTAGATGTATGTATGGTTCTTTTCCATTTTAATCTGTCCCTTTCCTTTTTTCTTTGTTTCCGTTACAGCTAGTATATCTAATTTTGCTTCTTCGAATTCCTCTTCTAATTCTTTGTCTTTTCCTTGCAGACTTCTAATATTCCATGTTCCAATTTTCCATATTTTCTCATTTTCGTTTTCATTGATGTTTCTTCTTATTATCCGCTTTGTATTATTTTTATTTTTCCTTTCCGTTTTCTCCTTCCCCTTTTCAATTGCTTTTCTTTTCGCCTGTGGACTTTTTCCTACTTTTTGGCATAACATTCCGTTTTCTGTAACCTTATTCATTGCTTGATTCGTCATCATGAAACAATCCTTCATTTGGTTTATTAGTTTTTTGAGGCTGCTTTATTTTTTCTTTCTTCCAGTTCTCTTTTGTCATTGTTCCATATCCATTCAGTGTTGTCTACTATTACTTTGCTATATCCTATTTTAACCAATTTTCCTTTACTTTTCTCAGCTTGTGCTAGTTTCCTAATTTTCCACTGCTTTTCTCTTTCGGCTTTTGTTTGATCGTCGTTTATGTATATCTTATCTGATGTCATATTCTTTAGTTTTGCTTTGTTCTGCATTATTTTCTTCTTATCTGCCTCCTTTCCTAGTTCTATTATACACATATTTTCATTAATCTTGATTTACCTAATATGTTATAAAATACATGAGTGATAATTAAAAAACCTACTAGCAAAAACAGCTTACTTGCTCAAAAACATCAAGACGTCTTGTTATTATTTTATAAAATATATGACTTTTTATACGACTTTAGAAAATTAGCAAGGAGAAGCTACTTATTTTTGCCATCCAAGAATTTTTGCAAGAGTACGTGACTACACATAAGACATAATATTCAAAGCACCGACAAAGCTTGCTAACAAAATACTTCAACCCCCCATTAGTTTTTGAAAATAACATCTGGAGATGTGCTTTTACCGAATGACTAAAAGTAAATAAAATAATTTTGTTGAAATTGGTCATTGGCAGATTTTCTGTGAGTGAGAACGTACCTATAGTATTGAAAGTTTATTTTTTTCAAAATAGTGCGTGTGTGACGAAATAATTGACATAAAAACTTTTATTTTATAATATTTATAAGCAGTAATTGTGTTACATTTGCTTCCTCTGTTCTATTGGAGCAGGTAAGTATGTAAATTTCTTATCTAACAACGTTGCTCGAATTAACCTTATGCTAAAAAAGTATAATTTGCTAGATTCTGATGTTTTATTGCTTTATTTATTCAATTAATTATTTCAATTAAATATTTATTTATAATAATCAACTTTCCGATAGAGTTTGGAATCATTTGCAAATAATAGATGTACTTCGAGTGTCGTACAGACGCAGGGTGGTCATTTATAAATAACACAAAAAGGATTGGACAAAAAGCGTTTTCTGGCAGTATGGTTCGTTTTACAAAAGGAGGAAAGTTATGCCTTTCTGCAAAACCTAAGAAGAGAAAAACTGACAATTTAAAAAGGTGGCGTCTTTCTCAAAAAGAAAATGTAACACCTAACCTGGAACATGCAGCTGGAACCAGCAAAGTTCTGATAAAAGACAGCAATGCCGAAATTGATAACGTTTCTAACACAGAATTTGAAATACCGTCATGGAATATAATGACATTGAAACGGAAAATACTGTTGAGAATCCCCATGTTTCTGAAAATACACAAAGTACTCATGAGGGAATGATTAAGGATAAAAAGCATTTGATATCTGGTTACAGAATTATAAAATTTGAATATTTTTTTAAAGCACTACAAGACATCTCGACGCATCCACCGTTTGGGTGTGGTTTGGCAGACATGGTGATTGAGTCCGAAAAACAACTAGGATTGGCGTCTTGTTTTAAACTGCCTTGCAAGTTCTGCAACATAGCAAAGTATATTTACACCGACAT
This sequence comes from Agrypnus murinus, assembly GCA_929113105.1. Classification (NCBI taxonomy): domain Eukaryota; kingdom Metazoa; phylum Arthropoda; class Insecta; order Coleoptera; family Elateridae; genus Agrypnus; species Agrypnus murinus. Next base: position 107,143,934 of record OV816026.1, on the reverse strand, counting down.
TGTGGACAATGACCAAATGAATATAAATATGTGTGCTGTAAGTGCAAGTAATGCAGCAGGAGTTGGATTTTCAGGATTAGAAGAAATACTTAACGGAATAGATATGCCGTGTATGTCACATCAAACTTTTATTGAATGCCAAACCAAATTGCATAGAATATGGACTATGGAATTGGAACATGAAATAAGCGAAAATGCAAAAATAGCAGCTGATGCTGCAAGACAACGAGGAGACGTTGATAAGGATAACATTCCCTTGTTGACAGTTGTTGCCGACGGGACCTGGGGAAAAAGATCATTTGGTCGTCACTTTAGTTTGTTGTCTGGCGCAGCGGCAATAATAGATTATCATACCAAAAAATTATTACATCTAGATGTTTTAAATAAATATTGTTTGATATGTTCCGTTGCAACAAATAACGGACGTATTCCAAAAAAACACATATGTTATAAAAACTATACGGGCAGCTCTAGTAGTATGGAAGCATCAATTGTTGTTGAAGGGTTTCGACAAAGTGAAGAGCTGCACGACATTCGTTACGCTACATTAGTAGCTGATGGAGACAGCAGCGTTTACTCCAAGATATTAGAAAGTAGACCATATATAGATCTCACTGTAGAAAAAATTGAATGTACAAATCATCTCAGAAACTACTGCAAAAAACTAAGTGACCTCTGTACGAATACAAAATATCCGGTCAGTCAGCGCAAAGTTATCAAAGAACATTATGCGCTTACGATCAGCTGTGACTAAAGCAGTACAATTTAGAAAAACACAAAATTATGATTTAAAAGAAAAAACGCAAAATTTAAAACGTGATTTATTAAACTCTCCTTTTCATGTTTTTGGTGAACATGAAAGCTGCGACAGATATTTTTGTAAGGGTCCCAAAGAAAATGAAAAAAAATTTCTAGAAGATTTTCGACAAAGTGGTGTACTGTCTCAGATATTGTCTGTTGTAAGTTATTTGGCAAACCATTCTAATAGTCTGATGCATCAAAAAACGAATAATTTAGTAGAGCACTTTAATTCACGAATTACCAAAAAGGTTGGTGGAAAGAGAACAAATCTGTTTTATCGAACATTATACAGTACGAGAGTTGCACTAGCCGCTATTGATTATAATACTGACGGACACGTACAATCACGAACAAGAGAACTAAAAAATAATTCTTATTCTGAACATGTTCTAAAACTGGAACGCAAAAGGCAACGAAAGATCGCATTAGCTAAAGACAAAAGACAGCAAAGGAACAGATATAGATACCATCGCAAGGCACAATCTACCATTGAAGATAAAGATTATGGTCCTAGTTGCACTAAACCAGATATGCCACCAGAAGTATTTGCTAGAAAAAAAAGAAGAATTTCTACAGAATTTAATTGTTACACAAGAGGACCAGTAGTCCATAATGGAGCAAACTGTTGACCAGTCTCAATCAGTAAAATGGAAAGAATTACGAAGGAAAAGGATAGGTGCTTCCATGTTTGGTAGAATTTGTGGAAGGAAACCATACACTAGCTGTGAAAAAATTGTAAGTGCAATGCTATATAAAACGTCAGAACTTCGTACACCTTCGATTATGTGGGGAAAAACCAATGAAAAAACCACAATTGTAGAGCTAGAAAAAGAATTAGAAAAAAATGTGCAACGTAATGGCTTATTGTTTATTGACATAAACAAACCATTGTTGTGTGCAACACCAGATGGGTTAATTGACGATGACTGTGTTTTGGAAGTCAAATGTCCATACGCTGCTAGAGATATGACTCCAGATGAAGGAATATTTGACAAATTAATACCATGTTACAAAAAAAATAAGAAAGGAGAAGTGAGCATGAACAAAAACCATGCATATTACTATCAAATGCAGGGCCAAATGTTAATAACAAAACGATCAAAATGTATTTTTGTTATATGGACAACAAAAGGATTAAAAATCGATACTATTGTTTATGACGAAACATTTTGCAAAAATATTATTATAATTGCTTGTTACCAGAACTTGTCGATCCTAGAAGACGAAGAAAGTTAGCAATTCGTAATCCTGATTACATTTTAAAAGCACAAAGGGAAAAAACAGTAAAAAGAAGCTACAAAATCAAAACACATAGTATTGCAATGATCATAATTTTAAAACAAAAATCCTATTAAATTATGTAAATAATTATTAAATTGTATTATTAAAATATGCAATCTTTGGCACAAGCACATTCACTAATACATAAAAAAACGCAAAAGCGTTATTTCCTATTTCATTGTTGTGAGAAAGTCTTTTATTAGTCTAAAGTTTAAACAGTAGTAAAGACATCGATATTTTATTTAGATATTTTTGTAAAATAATCATCTGATTATTAGTATTTCTATACATTAGGTACATATAAAACCCATTACCATGACTTATACACAGTTTTTAAAGCTGTTTTGGATTTACCTACACTTGCATCAGGACCTGCTTTTAAATATTTTTACAACCCTGCTGGTGGAGACCCCCCATTGAGAGGGTGTCAGCAGTAATTCAATAGAAAGGAGATTCCATTATAGTAGCCCAGTTATTTAAAGTTTTCTGAGATGTTTAATGGCCTGGGCTAAAAATTTTTACTTGAGCTCCCTCTTAAGGTTTAAATGCAGTCAGAAAAAATATTCCTCCTGGTAAATATACAACCCATAATACAAGTTTGACAACTGTCAATCAAGGGATTAAGCAGACCCCTTGCTGTGAGGGTCACAAGTAATGGAACCACAAAAGCTGCCTGTTTGGCTTTACTTGGAATATTATTTACTTAATATTATTTTGGCCAACAATTTGTAAATACCACAAAAATAAAATAGACAATATTTTTAGATAATGGCTTTATTCTTCAAGCAATGGATTAATAAGAGTTGTATAACAAAATTATAAAAAATATATAAAAAAGATTATGAAGGTGTAACCAGAACAATTTCATAAATTACTTAATTATTATACAAAAAGTTATAAATCTTTACATTTTATATCTCTGATATTCAAATTTCTATTATATCTCGAATCTAATAATTCTAATAAAAAAGCAGAATAATAAAATTTTTTTAATTTGTCAATCATTTGATCTTTCCAAAATTGTTTATCTCTTACAATAATCTCACAATTACAATCTTTAAAAGTGTAAATAAAAAAATAGCAAAATTCTCGGTTTGTTACTTCTAAGAGAGCTTGAATCTGAAACATTTAATTGTGATTTTGTTTAAGTTTTACTTTATTATTTATTTCCAAAATGGAATCATTGTCAATAAGACCATCTGGTGAAGCTGCCAAAAATTTATATTCTGGATAAATAAATATGCCGCATTCTTGTACTTCGAAATCGTACATGCTCTGAAAAAGTTCGCGAGCTGTTGCTTCGTGAACAATGCCATGTTGCAAAGCAAAACTACGTTTATTGGTTGTATTATCAAGTAAATGCTTTATAGTTGATGCAGTTGACCTAAGTTTACAGATTTTCCCAAAATTACTTGAAGTTAATCTATAATTTCTTTCCTGTAACCACTTCGGATTTAAAGATTGACCACGCGTATTTTTTTCAATTTTTTCAACATAGGCATTTGCAATATTAATTAAAAAGTCCTTTTTAAGTTTTTCTAATTCTTCGATGCTCTTATCTTCAATTAATTCAGTTGATTTGCCATAATCTGCATCTGCTTCAAAAACAACTTTTCTTTTGTGAATGTATTTTTTTCTAATGGTTTTACTTTTTAGGCAAAACTTTGCGGTATAATTTCCAATGCCGTTTTTACCAGCAATCTTTCTTTGAAACCCATAAAAGAAGGGATGCTTATTATTAAAGTTTGCTACAGCCGCCACACATCTATTTTGGTAAGAGCCTTTTTTGAGAAATTTATTCTCTTTCCTCCTATTAATTTGTTCACGATACTGTTATAACACTCTGCCATATTAGTGTCAACATCGTGTAACAGACTCGATGCATTATTTGCAACTCTTGTCAGGTACTTACAAAAATCTGAAAATAACTCACTTTTTTGAAAAGTTGGCCATACATTTTCTTCATCAGCTTTTGGACAAAGACAAAAGTACGACTGACACTGATCGTGAAAACCAAAAATATGTTTTGGTCCGTTCAGTATGTCATTTTTTAAGTTACATATTTTTTTGTAACTAGGGTTATTTTCAGCTTTTCTAAATTTCACGGCAGTAATAATAGCCGTCCGAAACCGTAAAACATGTGTTTGTGTTTGGGCGAGGAATCAGGATGGCGGAGCATCCGTCGTACCTCATGGCACCGATTGCTATAATCATTTGGCCGACCCTACTAGAATTTAGCCGAATCTGGGGGAATTCCACCCCCAGTAGGGATCTTTATCGTGCCAAACATCGCATTGACACGGGACCTACAGTTTTACTTCCTCTCCGAAAAGAAGGCATGTTTTAAATTTTTCTCCGCTATGAAAAATTACCAGTTCGGCCGGGGATCAAACCTGCGATCTTTGGATTATGAAGCAAACATGCAACGTAAAACATGTCTAAACAAACATCTTATTTTCGGAGAAAGTTTTGCACATTTCAAATATTCTTTTATTTTATTACAATCATTTCGCAAAATATGGTTCCTGCATTCAATTTTTTTCAACATAAAAATTTGGACCGTATGGCATGTTGTTTCTTATTTTATTATAAACACTGCTGTCCCCATCTCCTATAACTCGCTTATATTTTAGCCCATGCATCTCGACAGAGCACAAAAAAACCTTCTAAAATTATTTGTGCTTCCATTGTCGTCGACGTGCCGTCCCAATTCTTAAAACATGTATGTTCTGGAATCTGTTTTAGAAGCTACATATTTATCGCAAGACTGGCAATATTTGTTTTTAATGCCAATGTATAAAATTTTTCTTGTTCTCGCACCAATTATCGAAGCGACACCGACAGAAGTGTTGTAGTTAGTTTTATAAGACCGCTTACACCACGCTCCATCCACAATGACGGAAATGTAAGGGACCCCATCAACATCTACGTCTCCCGCTTCAACAGCTAACGCTTTTTCTTCTTGACCGGCCTCTATTACGGATTCATGTGTATTCTGATTAATTAAATCAGACACAGAATTTTCATAAAAATGATACGTATTCGATGACATAGACGGTATGTCTAGAGACAAGCACATTTCGGTGAACTGAGAATACCCTATCCCCACTGCTAAAGTTCCACAAACGGCAGCCTTGTTTACATTGACATTTGAGTCATCTTCTGTTGAAACACTATTAGATACATTACACACATTGCATTTAGTAACAAAAACACTTTTCAATCCGTACCTTTTTTCTGATACAATTTCAATATCGAAAAAACTGCAGTCAAACCCAGGATGTTTCAAATTTCTTAAACTTTTTAAAAAGTAATTAATATCTACTAAACGTCGACCTGTTATTTTATCATTCTCTTGAATTTCTTTTTTATGAATTTCTTCGACAAATGTCAATTCTTGTACTCTATCGTTGTCTTCGAAGGATACCTCTCTTGGTAGACCTTCCCGATCAGGGGGTTGAATATCTGCTACAAGCTAATTTTCCCTGAAAACGGTAAGAAATCAACCAGTTATCGGAAAAAATAAACAAAAGTAAAATACATATACGAAATAAAAAATAGCATAAGTAATTTGAAAATGTACATATATTTACCTGTTAACACGACATTTTTTCAATCTTCGCCTTATACTCTTACGTCTAGATTATTGCAAAAGCTTATTCTTGCCATGGACACCCATTTTCAGAAAACACAATTTGCTACTCTCACTTGCTCACTACAGACGCACTCGAATTAGTAACTATAATACAAGCCAACAAGACAATTTAGATAGGGGTCGATATTAGTAAAGAAAACATTTCTAAGAAATTCATTAAGCCTTTAATAGTACCGACTGAAGAAATACCTAATTGTTAATAACAGTAGCACCTTAGTCTTTCCAGTATGTGTGCGAAATCTTTTTACCTATTGTAGTGACATTCCAACACTTTTGAATGAACTGCCTACAATTTTAGAAGTTTTCCTGGAATTCATATAAACGTGCTACCACAAAGGTGTTGTTTGTGCGAAGAGATAAAGGGTAGAATTTTTTCCATGAACATAGCTAACGGAATTTTCTAACAAAATAAAACTGAAAAATGTTCAATATTTTATATTGCCAATATTTTTAGGAGTTCAAAATTTGCATACAACAGCATTTTTTTAAAAATTCACTCCAAAATATAGGGTCTTATAATCGAGGTTGTCTTATTTTGGAGTAAATACGGTATAACCTTTTCTATTGTTTTGTGAAATAGCACAATCTACGAGTATACTATTAACTTACTAGAGCACTAAAATAGTTTACTAAAATCCAAAAAGCAAAACTAATCCTGGGATCAATACTGGAAAATCATACATTAACAACTAATTTTAAATCTATTGAATTCTTATCAAAAATTGTTTCAGTAAGTGCTTTTAAATATATTTAATTATACATATAACGAAAATGATTTTGCAATTCGACAAAATTGTAAATTATTGAATGACTATTAATAAAATCCAAACACGCTTAAAATCTTTTGAAATGAAGCGAAAGCCTTTCCAGGTAGTCGAGAAAGTCGGTTCTGTATAAGCATGGTTACCACCCTATAGGGGGTCATTAGCTTAAATTATCCCATCGTAAATCATCTACCCGATCCACGATTTTTCGATGCACAAGTGGTGTTGGTTGCTTTTATTCTTTTTAAATATAAAGATTTGATTACTTTGGTCAAAAAAGTAAAGTCAGCTCGGGCTAGGCCGTTTGCGTGTTTACGTGAAGATCATTTGATGTACCGTTGCGGAGAAAAAGCCGCCCAAAGTTTGTGATTAATCGTGATTAATTTTAGAGCGATCTAAACATTTAAAAATAATTTTTTTGCTACTCCCTAGGGAACAACATAACAAACCTGTAGAAGTATAGACCTTGTCGTAGAACGGTAGATTGAAGATTTTATTTGCGCCCAAAAATGTACACTTTTTTGTATAATTTCTCGAGACTGAAGAAAGCTTTAATAAATTATTTATGAGGCCATCCCTAGCCAATCTGGCCACCTTAGACCACCTTATTAGCATTTACAATTAACACATAACCATTTTTTTGAATGAAGCCTGATCAATAACAGCACATGTTAAAAGAAACAAAGTAAGCAACTGTTACATTTTGCTGATTTTGTCTGACAAATTTTACTGCATTCTAGTTTTGAAATGACCATGTATAAGTTGATTAATTTAAAAATATTCAAAATGACCCATGTATGTTGTTACGTTACAAAAATGTATTCGTGATTAGGTTTTGTTGTTGAATTAGGTTAAGTTAGGTTAGGTTAAGGTAGGTGAAAAATGATTTAAAAAGAATTCACCTACCGAAAGGTGAATTTTTAAAGAAACCCAACGCACCTACCGGTAGGAACAATTTTTTTCAGAAATTCGTTACCTACCGGTAGGAACATAATACACTCCCATTATATTTATATAAATTAATCCATGTAACCATTACTTGCAATGCTTTATTAGTAGAGATTTGCTTTCACGAACCACGTTTAAATAGTCCACGTACTGAAACCTTTTGTATAAAATAATGTCGAACTTATAATCAGTGTCGTTGTTATAACAATGTAGCACAATATGTTGACATTTTTGTAAATCGCATGAAGTCTTTCATTATTAGTTGTAAGATTATTTTCAAGTAAATTTAAAGTATGCATGTATTACATTAACTTTAAGATACAATATTGTATTCATATATTTATCCTTTGTAGACTGTGGTCTGTTGAATAATAAAGTCTATTATTATTATTAAACAGTGCCATCTATTATAGAAAGCGATATTAAAAGAGAACCATACAAGAGGCAGAGTTCTCCTATTTCGCCTCAGGAAGAATTATGTATTACTTTAAGGTTATTCGTATGTCTATAAATTAGTTTAATTTAGTTATAGACTGCTTCAGTTAGTTTGTTTCATGTCTTTACCGTGTTTAAACCCTAAGAGATGAACACTATGCATTTATCAAGATGCTATGGTTTCATGGTTCTAACATTTGGATGTTTGTTTTTATTTAAAATATAAAACTATTGTCAAATGCCATGCTTAACTAATAAATTAATACTAGCGTACACCTCCTCATGCTTCATGCTTACACACAGTATATTTAGAACGTTATATAAGCATTTTCGTGAAATGTTTATTTCTGGAGTTCTTAACAGACTGATTTTAATAGTAAGTAAAGTAACATTTTTCATTGCCTTTTTATTATTTTTTCTCCAAGAAGTTTTATTGTAAGCAGTCGCTGGAATCTACCTTCGATCAAATAGAACCAATGATGAAAACTGACAAGCTTACGGCTATACAAGCAACGTTTCGCGATGTATGGTAGCAGACTTTAAGAAATTACCAGCATTTAATTATTCCGCATTTGATGCCGGTCGGTATCTGCCAGCCGACTGTGCTATGAAACAACAGCTTAAACAAACAAAAATTTAGTTCTTAACCAACATATGAGTAATTTCACAATAACTAATAAAATTAACTTGGGTGATTTCAGTTGGTATTTTTTTACTTTATGTTAGAATAGATGAAAGTATGGACCTATATGATACTATAACCCTTTAAGTTATGCGCATGCATTGTGCGCTCCCTCTCACTTGCTCTAAGGATGTAGTTGTGTGACAACCCGGCAGGTCATGCAAACCTACAATTCTGCAGTTGAGTGTGTTATGGATTGTGCAAATACAAGCTGATGCATAAATAACGCAAGGTTCTTTGCACAGTTGTAAATTGTAGCAACAAAAAGTTTAATGGCTGGTTTCACAAAGCTTGATTAAGTTCTGATTAACTTAATTGGCATTAAATTCGAAATTCGGAAATTTCATTAGCTGAGAGTTGAAACAGACCTTGAATTTTATCCAATTCTATTTCTAGATTTCAGATTTAATCACAATTAAGTTAATCAAGCTTTGTGAAACCGGCCATAACTTCCTCAGTCTATATATGAGATTATATTGTACAAATTAGAAATTATTTAGAATCGCTGCATACACAATACAGTTTTATGTGCATTTTTTCAAACCTTAATATTATCTCCATTAATTATTTTACACAATAAAGATAAGGTGTGAGCAACGGAATTTTGATTCAGACAAGGCCTTGGAAATTTTAGGTTACATCTGGTATTAATTAAATTTTAAGTAGGTAGTAGAACTACTACAGATCGTTTAGAACTACTACAGATCATTTTAGCATTTTGGTTCTGATTTCGGATTTTGATTTTGAATTTTTAAATAATACAATTAAATTAAAAATTTATTAAAGAAGATGAGTTATATGGCCCCCACCTACATCTCTACACAATGCAACTCTCCTTTTAACGGAATCGATAACATTATGGAGGATACAAGGTGTGTTATTGATTTCTTCAATTTTGTTGCTAATTCTGTGTTAGATAAATTTCTACTATATTTCTCTTTTGTACTTCATTAAATATGAATGTCATTATTAAAAATTGATTTTTTCTGATTTTTTTTAAAAACAGTTAATCTGGCAGCTCTTTTCAAAAAGTGACAGTTTAAATAAACTAATTCATACGATTCAAAATTGCACATGACCCATATGTCTATCTCTTTCTTTCAAGGCCAATTCTGAATCAAAATTCCATTGCTCACACATTATTAATGATTGTTATAAAGAAAAAAAAACATGGATTAGCCCAGACAAATGAACCAAAAACCAAATAGATCACCTGATAATTCAAAAGATACATGCAACAAAAGTAGAAAACATAAGAACATATAGAGGTGCAGATATAAGCTTGGATCATCTTCTCCTAAATAGCAAGAATTAGATAAACAATAGAAAACACCAAATGAATAAAAGCAAAGGTAAGCAGAAGGGAAATAGAAGCACTAAAAGACGAGGAAACAAATCAGAAATACCAAACAGACACAAGAAACATGGCAAACCAACAAAAACAAGCAAACGATATAGAAGAAGATGGAAACAGCTACAAGTCATAAATGTGAAATGCAATCAGGAAAGAGAAGAGAAACAAAACAAAGAGACTGGTTTGATGAAGAATTAGACAAAGAATTAATAGAAGTAAAATAAGGATGGAAATGTTGAAAACAGGGTACCCCAAGTTAAGGAGACATACAGAATAGCAAGAAATAAAGCACATGATAGGTGCAGAAAAAAGAAGAGGTAGGCACATGAGAAAGAATTTTAAGAAATCGAAGAGGCATATAAGAATAAAAACATGAAAGCTTTGTACAGACTTACACGAAAAAAAGAAAGGTTTCCAACAATAGACGATAGCCCTTAAAGATAATAAATGAAAAAGAAATGCAAGAAATCTGAGCCAGACACTTCACGACTATACTCACTGAAGCAATGGTCGGAAACCCCGGCACAAGAACCAACATATGAAGAATTTATGGAAGTAACAAAGAAACAAAAAAAAAATGGTAAGGGTCCAGGAATAGATAAGATAAAAGCAGAGCTTATCAAAAAAGTACATAAAGAGGTATTGGGAAGAATTTATCAATTAATACAGAAAATATGAAAAAAAAACAAATGCTGGAAGAATGAACTAAAGCACTCATCTGCCGCATCTACAAAAATGGAAACAGGAATTCAACCAATAATTACAGGCCAATTGCCTTACTAAACGTTGCATACAAAATCCTCGCACAACTGTTTAATAGAAGGCTGAAACAAGTAGCAGCGCACATAGGGTCAGTATGCCAGTAATTGATCATCATCCAGTAGTTGACCAATTTCTTTTTAAAAGAAAAAAATAAGATACCTATACATCTTTATGAATATTTCATGTTTCTCAAGCGATTATTGCACCTCTAATTACTATATAGTGCCACATTGCTGCGTTATCTTGGTCAAACAGTTGTCTAAATACATGTGGAATTTGTGTTCTTTATTTGATAGTTAAATTTGTGCTTCTACAGTAAGCGTGGTAAGTAAACAACTCTATTGAAATCTGCAATCATCCGAGATTTTAATGAAAATCGTTGTATAATACATATTGTGCAAGTAATAGAAAGGTCAAACTAATAAGTTTTTGTTATATATATTTTTTGACACATTTTTTGCAAAAAATGTGGTGCATGGGCACGGATGGATTTTTTTTATATATTACATGAGAATGAAGTACTATATAATGGCAAACTGTGATAGAAACCTCATCTTTGATATTAGCCTGAGAACAGAGTTACGCGCAGTTGAAAACTGTATACAAATCTTGTAAAAAACCATAAAACTTGGCCATTATTAAACCATGTATTTTTCAATACATTGCCATCTCCATTAGTATTGTTGAGTAAATTTATTTTATTGTAGCGCTAACATTGTTTTGAGTGATAATTATTATTATATAATCATATGTCATTCGTAAACGTTCTAGCAGTTATAACTAAAGCAATTAAGCGAATACAGAAATATATGTACTTTTTCCTTTTATCTTTTTCCCTGATCGATTTTTCTATGAATCCATGTAAATTATATGATAGTTTACATAAACTAATTTACGAAATCTAAAAGGCCCAACTCATTATCAGCCCAGCTAAACAGTAAAAACATACTCCTCGAATTAAGAAGAATTAAAATACCATAAAGATTTGCGTTTTAAATACAACTGTTTAAAACCTTCTATTATTAGAATTGCGGTAACTTGACTGCTTGTTTTGGAGCTTTTCTAGAAAGATTCTAAAACAACCATACAAATGAAGGGATAGCAATAACTCAATATCTTATAATAAACATTGTGAAATAAATCATATCTTAATGAAGAGAAAGCAAAAAAGGTGCATACATCTGGAATAATAACTAAATTTATTTTTGTGATTTTTAGCAGGTCCATCTTTTACTTTATGTAATAAATTACGCACATGTAAATCGTGTATCATTACAGTTCGTCCATGAGGCTTTCAGTTTAATCCGTCAAGCTGTTGGCTGTAGTTGGAAGAGGTGATCTTTAAATCTTTCTGGTATTATAATATTTCTAATTCAACAAATATATTTGTATGAACATTACGATGCTAATAATATTGATTTCATAATCAACACAATGTAAAGTCTATCTTTTATTTTCTGTAATCCCAGAAAATGTAAACACGCCGCTGACAGTGGGGCTAACAGTCGGACTTATAATGGGAGGATAATGAGTTAGGCCTTTCAGATTTCGTGAATTAGTTTATGTAAACTATCATATAATTTACATAGATTGATAGGAAAATTGATCAGGGAAGAAAATACAAGGAAAAAAATACATACAAGTATGTATTCGATTAATTGCTTTAGTTATAATTGCAAAAACTTTTACGAATGGCATATGATTATATAATAATAATTATCACTCAAAACAATGCTAGCAGTAGAATAAAATTAATTTAATCAACGATACTAATGTAGATGTTAATACATTGAAACATGGTTTAATAATGACCGAGTTTTATGGTTATTCACAAAATTTATTTACAGTTTTCAACGGAGCATAACTCTGTTCTGAGGCTAATATCAAAGTTGAGATTTTTACCACAGTTGACCATCATATACTACTTTATTCGCACGCAATATAAAAAAAATCCATCTGTGCCCATTTGAGATCTTGAGGGCCAAAGTTGACCAAAAATAGAAAAGACGAGAACTTCAAAAGCTCATAAATACCAAAATAGTAAGTTTTAAATTTGAAATATTTTATACATAAACTACCCCTAACTGTGTACCATTAACAAAAAAATCATTCCTAAGACTTCACCTTTATCTGGAAATATGGCCCCCTAAAAAGTGGGAATTTTACAAAAACGTTATTAAACTTCGGGGTTAAATTACACCCATAAATAAGCATGCTACAAAAATTATGTTTAGAATAGAAAATCTAGTCCGACATGTAAACATTACAATGGTTTTTACCGCAGGTCTTTAGGACCAACCGCTCTTGAGATATCAAGATTTACGTTTACATCGAAAAACGCAAAAAACGTCATGCACTACGAAACAGATATGGCTGTCATATTTTAATCAAAAGGAATAAAAATAAAATAACAACGGTTTTGAGCTACCAATACTTAGGGGTGATAACACACAAAAAATTATTGTTTTATGAAATGGTCGAGCGACAAGTGCTGGAACACTTCACTTGGATTGACCTGAAAAAGCATAGGCATCATTCGATTTGTATTTTTCTTCTTTATAGCATTCCTTAATATCTGCATTGTAAAATAATTAGGGAAAATAATATTAAGGTTTGAAAAAAATACACATAAATCTGTATTAAGCGTAACCCTGTTCCATATTTATTATACAGTGTGTAAATAAAGTAAGGAATAAAATTCATATTTTTTGTATTATCACTGTGTGGAAAAAAGCTCAGACACGTCAATTTAATTGTTTTCCTGCGGATTTTATGGACGTCAATTTTAATTTTTTAGTTTACTACTGTGGGGCCTATGACATATATATTTTTTTTGAGTTCAGCAATACCTCATATGTGGTATTTAGAATTAGTACTTTTTGAAATATGCAGCACCGAATGTGATAATGTAATAACTTTCACGAAAATAGTCATTAGATTAGAAAGATTAAGTATTATTTTCGTGAAAAGTTATCACATTCGGTGCTACATATTTCAAAAAATACTAATTTTAAATACCACATATGAGGTATTGGTGAACTCAGAAAAAAATATACTTTTCATTTCTAGCAAAAAATAAGGGGGTTCTATTTAAAAAAAAAAGTCGATGACGTCATAGGTCCCACAGTAGTAAACTAAAAAATTAAAATTGACGTCCATAAAATCCGCAAGAAAACAATAAAATTGATATGTCCGAGCTTTTTTTCCAAACAGTGATAATACAAAAACTATGAATTTTATTCCTCACTTTATTTACACACTGTATAGACAATTCCATTCATATGTAAAAAAACACCATTTGCTAATACAAAAATCGTAGTTTGCTATCAGTCAAATAGGAAGGAACAGAAATGCAACTGGATAAAAAACCAATAATTTTACGTTATCATAGTAACGCTTGCATTTATTGTTTATTATATGACTTATATGACGTCGCGTCAGTTTGAAACTTTCAACTGTTAAAAGTAGATTTTATAGTTAAAAAGCAAGTATTCTTAAACAGTATGTTGAGGTTAGGAAATATCTGCGAAGCAGAAATATGTAATAAGCGAGATTGAAAATTCTAATCGTGGAAATACAAAAAAAAATTAATCATCCATTCCAATTTAATCCAACATCAACTACATAATCTACATCAGTAGTGGAGTCAACGTCAACAGGACAAATTATATAAAAAACTGTGTTTTTAACAATTGTTCTTTCTAAAAACCATTTTTCCATATTTACTGTTCTTCTGTTCCAGTGTTAAATAAACTGTAATTGAATTGAATTCAAATATTACTTCATTCATGGAATTGTCTTACCAAACACCATTCAAGCTCAGATTTATAGCTTGATATTTTTTACGTTTGTCTTCTCGTACTTACTTTCATATAGGCAATTTAACTCGATCTGTTTGACAAAAAAATTGTCAAAACAGCTCTCGTTAAATTGCCAGTAAGTACTCGAAAACAACCATTAAAAAATATCCAGCTAAATCTGAGCTCTTATGGTATTACCCCCGAATATTATTTTGTATATACTATATATTATTTTTATTATACACTTATACCGCCTGTACGTTCTCAAACTCTTAACATATGCAATTAACATTGCATTGAACGATTTTTAGTGATTCCTGCTTGCCAAATTCAACTACAAGAAAGATAATATTATCAACAGCAATAGAAAATTATTGTGCATCAAATGATACTAATAATAATATTAAGAGTGCGATTTTTATTTTAAGATACTAATTTAAAAGTTGACTGTTGTTAAGTATAACAAGCTATGCATTTCAGATTATTTCATTTTAGCATATGACTGAATTGAATAACGACTATTTAAACTGTTCAATACTTTAATATATCTTGATTTAGTAGAAGTACAGCAAAATACATAAAAATAAAATGTTACAGCAATGTTAACGACAATTTGAGAGTGGACAACCGATATTTATTTATTTATTTAACAGCAGGACACAAAAACAGACAGAGCCCAAAAACATGTGTCGCTAAGAATAATGTACAACAAACAATTCACAAACAGTGTAATTGTCGGGAGTTATACCATAAGAGCTCAGATTTAGCCGGATATTTTTTAATGGTAGTTTTCGAGTACTAGCTGTTTTGAAAAACTCACGAGAGCGTAGCTCGAGTGATATTGTCAAACAGATCGAGTTAAATTACCTATATGAAAGTACGAGAAAACAAACGTAAAAAATATCAGGCTATAAATCTGAGCTCGAATGGTGTTTGGTAAGACAATTCCATGAATGAATAAAGTAATATTTGAATTAAATTCAATTAAACTTTATTAAACCTCAACATACTGTTTAAGAATACTTGCTTTTTATCTATAAAAACAACTTTTAATAGTTGAAAGTTTCAAACTGACGCGACGTCATATAATAAACCATAAATGCAAGCTACTATTATGACTTTAAAGTCATCAGTAAGTTACTATGATAACGTAAAATTATTGGTTTTTTATCCAGTTGCATTTCTGTTCCTTCCTATTTGGCCGATAGCAAACTACGATTTTTGTATTAGCAAATGGTGTTTTTAACATATGAGTGGAATTGTCAAATACCCAAGAATTGTGGAATTACCGAGCATTTGGTAAAAACTGTCCAGATGCCAGTGGCGCTTCCAGTTTTATTGACATTACTTTTAATTTTAATTAATTTACGACACGCATGCTTTGTAAATTAGCACTCGACTGTTAAAATGCAAATTATTCTATTAATTAAAGATTATGTCACGGGGTGCGCACTCTCCGTATGCTACCTCATATTCAATTTAGTTGCTACCTACGTTCACTGGGGCGTTGATGCAGGCTTTATTATTAGTAGGTTTCTGTATTATCAACACATGATGGTTAGTGTTATGGTTGGCAGGATTGTTGGTGTAAAACACAAATCCTGACGTTTCTAGTGTGTTGTACGGTAAGCGATATGTCTTCTACATTGTCAAGTGTAAGTGTAACCTTCCTTTACGTTTACAGTCTACGTTCGGTTCGCCAGTTTCGAAGGTGTATAATAAAATGCCTTATAAGTGCTGTGTACCACAATGCACTTATAAACAAGATGCTATGTTACACGTATTTCCACAAGAAAACGAAGTAAGTACTTAAAAGATGAAACTTCATAAACTATAAAATTTTTGCATTGCAGCTGTTCACAACATGGTGTGAAAATATTGGCAGACCAGAGTTACTTACAAAAGGGTTCAGTCTGGTACGTAAGTATTATAGGGTTTGTGCTAGACATTTCCAGGAAGATGCGAAATTTGTTGCTTGTCACAATCAGACAAACGTGAAAGTTGGCAGCATTCCAGTGTTACATATACCCCATCAATTACCTGGTAAAGACTTGTTAATAAATATTTCTACAGTTATTACGGACGTGTTTTTAGGTGTTAAAATGTAATTAGTTTTAAATAATATGAGATGCGCTCTTTGTTTGGTGTTATTATAGATATTATGTCCATGTACAACACTGTATAATACAGCTATACTTTATTGCTAAATGATTCTTTATTTTGTACTGTTGTCTTTTATTGAATCTGTTACTACCTTTTATAACACTGCAACACGAATCATATTTTGTTACTTTAAATACGGAACTCAATGCATTACTATAGAAGTTGTTCGTTTTCGTACATTACTGTTAGTATTATACTAACCATGTTTCGAAAACGCACTCTTTGTATGGAGAAAAGTAGTCAATTTTGCGGAATATTCCGAATACTAGTTTTAAATTTCCCGCCATGGTTCATTAATGCGACTGCCGCGCTCAGCGATGTTAGGTCGCAACTAAAATGAATTGTTGTGAAATTGGTTAGAGTGTCGTATCTATATACCAATATATAGTTCTTTCATCTGTGGATTATGTTTCTATTTAGTTAAATTTGAATCATTTGAATCAAATGAAAAATTAAAGTCGATTACAACTTTTTTCAAGCACAACTTGTTACTTACAATCAATCCTAACCCTGCTTTTCTTCGTTTGGAAATGATCGTTTTCAATCATCATTTTCTTATGCGTTGCTACCAATACTTTCATGGGTTCTTAATCTTATTATATATTATTAAGTTTTCAAACCAGGTTAGTTGTAAAAACAAAACAGTTTTAATGTCCTGGTCCATTTTAACCTAAAAAATAATTTCATAGTTATCTTACAATAACAATAAAAACGTATAACAGGTGAATAAAGATTTACTTTTATCACTAGTGAGGAACTATTAATTTTCCTTTCACTAACTAGAGAGAATAATTCGTCCGTCATAATAAACAAAGTTTAGCTTTTTTGAAACAATTCATCAATGGATAAATTATATAAACTCTTAAAATTAAACACAAACATAATAAAATACTGCAAACTCAGTTTAAAAAGCGGTGTAATAAGAAATAATCATCCAAAATTATCTAATATTTCATTTTCATTAAAGAAGTTGTTCAGAATGCTAATAACATTTTCTCCTACCAAACGCTAAAATGTACCTTATATTATGGCCGTTTCCGTTCTTAATACACATGTGTCTTGTCCCCGAGTCTGAGATGTCATTACACTTTTATTACTCCTGTTCGATGTTCGTGACATTTTTCGTTGTAGGCAATCTAATAAATAAAATTTTTCTATCAACAATGTTCAACATGAAGTTACAAATTAAATTTAATAATCACATACAAATTAGATTTTTGAAATACCTGAAATCGGTCAGATCTCTACACCTGAATCGCTCAAATCTTTCTTGCAACTGTGGAAAACAACACAAATTCTCATACGTAATAAGGCATCCATTTTATTACAATATCTACATTTTTACACCGCATGAGGCGCAGGCGTAATCCATCCTTCAAATAGTAGCT
The DNA here is from genome assembly GCA_929113105.1 of Agrypnus murinus. Classification (NCBI taxonomy): domain Eukaryota; kingdom Metazoa; phylum Arthropoda; class Insecta; order Coleoptera; family Elateridae; genus Agrypnus; species Agrypnus murinus. The sequence continues at coordinate 107,125,901 of OV816026.1, read as the reverse complement.
ACAAATTGGAGCAAACCTGACACAAACTTTAATAAACATAAAGCTACTACATGGAAATTGTCACCCCGATTTAATAAAATGTAGTTTAAAAATTAGAATTTCATAGGCGTATATTATATTAATATGACTCTTTTTACAGAACATCATTGTCCGTTATCAAATTAATGTAAAATTGTGAATATCTTTATGCCTGATTATTATTAAACCTAAGATTTATTGCAAAACAAATGTCAAATCTGGTCACTTTCAATGTCGCCAACATTGTTCTGGTGCTTTTGCTCCTGCAGCGAGATCAATCGTTGTAGCTACTAGAGTTCCTAACTGAAAACTTTAACTGTGATATTTAAGAGTTAGGACAGGGATGTCAAAATCTATCTCTTTCTAAGCCGAAATTAAGCTATCTGAAACAGAGATACTTTTTTGTTTCTTTTTACTTTAGTGACAATATTCAGCAGCTGTCCGTTATAAATTTTTATCTAAGACCTCTAAATATAGGGGGCTAAAACATGCAAGCAATTATAGTTATTTATGTATTAAGGGCATAAAGAAGCTTTTATGGCCAGAAGCGTTATTTCTAGCCCGAGGCGTCAGCCGAGGGCTAGGAAAAGGCTGTAGGGCCATAAAAGCAAGTTATGCCCGAAATGCATACACTATTTTATGCACAGATTGTTTTTATCTCAAATCTATTATTGTGTAAAAAATATAATTAAATGAGTACGTAGGTTACATCAAGCCGCTGTACGTATACTTATGTGCTTATATACGAAGTACGTTACTATAGTTACTATCTAAAATTATAGTTATTTATGTATTAAGGGCATAAAGAAGCTTTTATGGCCAGAAGCGTTATTTCTAGCCCGAGGCGTCAGCCGAGGGCTAGGAAAAGGCTGTAGGGCCATAAAAGCAAGTTATGCCCGAAATGCATACACTATTTTATGCACAGATTGTTTTTATCTCAAATCTATTATTGTGTAAAAAATATAATTAAATGAGTACGTAGGTTACATCAAGCCGCTGTACGTATACTTATGTGCTTATATACGAAGTACGTTACTATAGTTACTATCTAAAATACTTAATTTCAGCTTATTTTCATTGGTGATAAGTTTACAAATTATATTAAGAACCAATCAAGTTCTACAAATACAGCTCTGACATTTAATTGACGTTTCATTATTGCCCGTCGGATCATAAAGAGGCCCTTGGGGCATAAAGAGACAGTTATGTTTAGATAAATCTAGCAATAATAGTCTAATTATAATGCATCTGTGCATAAAATTTGATGTTTACTCACTTGTGGATAGAAAAACATTGTACTTGCATTAGAATGGTGATTGGCTGCTATTATAGGTAGCAACCAATCACCAGCTTACATTGCATAATATTATTACCACGACCTCCTCGATTCGACGCCGACGTTTGTCGAATCGAGGAGGTCGTGATTATTACAATCCAGTCATCGAGCTAGAGTATTAAATTTATTGCTATCAAAAACTATAGACTAACTATACATTGCAAATTCGATATTTAAACTTAAATAAAGAGGTGTTGGATAAAATCTTGTATGGCACACGTGAGTTAAGGATATTATCCACTCAGAAAAATTAATCCACTCGGGCCTGCCGGCCCTCGAGGGTAAATTTTTCGTTCGTGGGTAATATCTTACTTAACTCACTTGTACCATAATTTAGTAACATATATTACATTACTAGTGTGTAAAGTGAAACTTTTTGCACGCACGAGGCGTAAGCCGAGTGCTGAAGTCACACGAGTGCAGAAAAGTCACTTTCCAACGTGTAATGTACAATATTTTTCCTACTACCCCCCCAAATTTCAAATGTTTAAAAATTTAGATTTTTTTAAATTTTCAAGAATATAATTATTGAAGATTTTAAAGTAAAATTTTTATGGTTAGGTTTAACAAAGAAAATTACACTTAAAGCTAATTTTCTTAATCCATTTATTTTTAGGATATAAAGTTTAATCTTTTAAACAATTTAGTTTTACAATATGAATAATTATAACGAAATTTTTATCAAAACATTTCCAGAAAAATAAAATTAAGTTATCTTGATAACTTAATTTTATTTTTCTGGAGCTGAATAGAAGTTAAATGTAAAAGTATTGTTATGACAATTGTTAAAGTGAATTGGTGTTTGTTAACATTTTATTTAATAGATTCTTTTACTAAATATAAATTTCAATTTAAAAAAATCATATTTTCATAACTTATTTAAACATAGTATAAAATTAAACCTTGGGTTTAGCAGCAAAGTTAATTAAATGAATTACTATTACAATTTATAATATAATAATCTGAGAGGCACATAATTTTTTATTTATATTTAATAATATCTTCATAATTAACAAATATAACTGCAACTAATAACATAATTCCAGGTATAAAAGAGGTTGCCGAACTACATTATTACTTTATTTTTCTTCCATTTGGCATTGCTGATTTTAATCTTGGCAAACTTGCTTCAATAATTTTCGTGTATTATAGTAAGGTTACGTTAGGTGTAATCTATTAGATATTTCTTTTTGATAGCTAAAATAACTAATTAAGCAATAATTAAAGTTATATTTATAAGAAAAGAACAGATACATAATGGTTAAATGCTTTTCAAAATTGGATTAAACATTAATGTCATCATTTTAATGTAAAAAAATTGTAATGTAAAAAAAATAGGAATACATCGCAGGCTAAGCATTATCTAGAAATCCATGAATTTTGTTTACCTTAAAATCAACTTAAAAGGATGACATTAACGTTTAATTCAATTTTGAGAAGCATTAACCATTATGTATCTATTTTTTTCTTATAAATATAACTTTAATTAATGTTTAATTCCTTATTTTAGCTATCAAAAAGAAATATTCAGTACATTATACCTAACGTAACCTCACTATAATTATAAATGAAAATTGTTGATGCAAGCCAAATGCAAGCTTAGAATCAGCGATGCCAACTGGGAGGAAAATAAATGCAATATCAAATAAATTAGTTAGGCAACCTCTTTCACACCTAGCATTATTATTGAATACCTTGTTATTGGTAGAAGTTATGTTTGTTAAATATTAGGAAGAAATTATTAAATATAAATCAAAAATAAGTTCTGTGCCTCTCAAATTATTATATTATAAATTGTATTAGTAATTGATTTAATTAATTTTGCTGCTATACCCAAGATTTAATTTTATATGTTTAAATAAGTTATGAAAATATGATTTTTTTTAAAATTAAAATCTACCTATATTTAGAAAAGAATCTATTAAATAAAATGTTTATCATATCGTCGATTATTATATCTCTATAATGTTACTTATTTCTCGATATATCATAGAAACGTCATAAGACGTTAGTTATTCATAACACATTCGTTACAGCCATAATACGTTAGTTACAGTTGATTTAGTATATTACATTACTAGTGTGGAAAGTGAGACTTTTCGAACGCACGAGTGTGAATTGACGCACGAGGCGTAAGCCGAGTGCGGAAATCACACGAGTGCAGAAAAGTTACTTTCCAACGTGTAATGTACAATATTTTTCCTACGACCGCCCAATTTTCAAATGTTTAAAAAAAATTTATTTTTTAAAATTTTCAAGAATATTTGAAGATTTTAAAGCAAAATTTTTATGGTTAGGTTTAACAGAGAAAATCACACTTAAAGCTAATTTTCTTAAGCCATTTATTTTTAGGATATAAAGTTTAATTTTTTAAACAATTTAGTTTCACAATATGAATAATTATAACGAAATTTCTATCAAAACATTTCCAGAAAAATAAAATTAAGTTATCTTGACAACTTAATTTTATTTTTCTGGAGCTGAATTATGACAATTGTTAAAGTGAATGGGTGTTTGTTAACATTTTATTTAATAGATTCTTTTACTAAATATAAATTTCAATTTTAAAAACTCATATATTCATAACTTATTTAAACATAGTATAAAATTAAGCCTTGGGTTTAGCAGCAAAATTAATTAAATGAATTACTATTACAATTTATAATATAATAATTTCAGAGGCACATAATTTATTTTTTATTTATATTTAATAATATCTCCATAATTAACAAATATAACTTCAACTAATAACACAATGCCAGGTGTGAAAGAGGTTGCCTAACTAAATTATTTGACATTACTCTTATTTTTCTCCCATTTGGCATCGCTGATTTTAATCTTGGCAAACTTGCTTCAATAATTTTCATGTATTATAGTGAGGTTACGTTAGGTGTAATCTATTAGATATTTCTTTTTGATAGCTAAAATAACTAATTAAACATTAATTAAAGTTATATTTAGAAGAAAAGAATAGATACATAATGGTTAAAATGCTACTCAAAATTGGATTAAACATTAATGTCATCATTTTAATGTAAACAAAATTCATGGATTTCTAGATATTGCTTATCGTGACGTATTTTCATAACACACACGTGTGTTATGTTCCTAACATACGCGTGTTATATGACCCACTTTCTTAATATCGGTAGCGTTTGCTATTGTTCACTTTCGTATGGGGTCGTAGGAAAATGTATTTATTAATATGAGATACAAAATTATTTATGAACATAAATTTCAATCTTTTCACAATTCTGAAAATTAGAGGACACATCCTTCTGCTTCATCATAACTGCCGGATCTTCTGCAGCTTTCCTAACAATATTGTTCCCAGATGATGCTGCACACATGACATCTAATCCACTTGAGTTGTTCGAATTCTCATGTCTAATTGAAAATTCCGTTGATTTTTTAGTAGCAGACGAGGTAGCAGATGTACTTGCTATCGAAATCGATCCGACCTCAATCTTCTCTGCGATGGACACTTTCTTCGTTATGTTTTCTTCTAAGTACCCTCTAGCGACCTTGCTTGACTCCCATTCACCCAGCACTTGCAGTTCTAACACGTCTCCACCGGCGTTAACAAGAATAGTTGCTGCCGATCTCCTAATGCAGTGACCAGTGTACATAGATGGATTTTCAAGTTTGAGAAATGTAGCTATTTTTTCAGGTATTTTAGATATAAAATGAATACCGCATGGCTGAATTGTACACTTGCCATTTCTGTACGATATGAACAATCTTTTATGCGTCACATGAGGCGGCCGTAATGCTAAATATTTTCTAATTAAAGCCACAGGTGGCAAAAAATCTTTTCTTGTGAGTTTTTGAGTCCGGAACAGTCACCATTATTTGATTATCTAAGATCTCAACATCTTCAGTAGACATTTTCACTAATTCTTTGGTTCTACAAGCTCCACCCAGTCCAATCAACAGCGCTACCTTCATCATTAAAAATACCTCATCTGGAGCTGTACGCACAAATTCATCAACTTGTTCTTTCGTCAGTATTAACGATTTTTTATGCCGATATCCAACAGTCTTCTTTTTGATAAATTTTATCAAACTACCATATTTGTCAATTAGTATTCTTTCCTTCAGTTCCAAGCAAGCTCTCAACATAGAATATTTCGGCCAAAGAGATGAAGGATAATATTCAGTTGACAGTTTTCCGAAATAAGGCAACAAAACTACTTCCGCAGCACCTCGAACATTTTCTTTATTTCGCCACTCACAGAACAAACGATATCCTTTTTCATAAAATACCTTTGATCTATCTGGCAACAAATCTAATGTTACACTATTTGCTGCCTCTAAAATATTTGCGGGAACATCAATATCTTCCATGATTTCCTTCAAAAACAAACTTTGACGTTTTTTTTTCAATGAATGTAAGTAGGTATTCGGGTACCTGGCCAGCCCCCTACCCTTTTTATGCAAATGACCCCGCGATCTAATTAATATTCAAATGAGGCGTGGTCTAATTAAATGCGCGAATTAAATTAATTGATCTAATTAAATTAAATTAAATTAATTCACGGTATCATTTACATATCTCATCTTTCATTTACATAACTCATCTCGCATTTGTAATCTCACCTCTCTCATTTCTCATATGCATGCTCGAATTAAATTAATTCACGGTATCGTTTGCATATCTCATCTCTCATTTGCATAACTCATATCTCACATGCATTCACGAATTAAATTAATTCACGGTATCATTTGCATATCTCATCTCTCATTTACATTTATCATCTCTCATATGGATGCTCGAATTAAATTAATTCACGGTATCATTAGCATATCTCATCTCTCATTTACATTTATCATTTCTCATATGGATGCTCGAATTAAATTAATTCACGGTATCATTAGCATATCTCATCTCTCATTTACATTTATCATTTCTCATATGCATGCTCGAATTAAATTAATTCACGGTATCATTTATATATCTCCTCTCTCATTTACATATCTCATCTCTCATATGCATTCACGAATTAAACTAATTCATGGTATCGTTTGCATATCTCATCTCTCATTTACATAACTCATATCTCATTTTGTACATCTCATTTTTATATATTATTTGTCATCTCTCATTTCTCTCTCATAAATTTATTTTAAAATAAATCTTATGTTGTCATTCCTATTTGATATTTAAATATAGATCTATAGGTCATCATGTAATTCTGCGAAAACAATTTAACATGTAGAAACATCTAGGATAATAATAAAAATTTGCTTTCAAGTATACAAAGTACCTCTAAAGATTACTGTCAATCACCAGTCAGATTATCTCTATTGCATTCTGACATGTTTAAATATACGTCATAAACATTTAAAATACGGTTTACAAGTAAAGCAAATTCTAATTTGAAAGAAAACACTTAGGGTCGTTATGATTTCTTAAAAATTTATTTAAAAGTTACATACAAGGTAGTTAGTTGTGTTGTTTTTTCGACATTCCTTAAAACTGCTTTCAACTATAAATAAACAAAGCGCTCTTACTGAACATTTCTCTTGCAATATCTACAGTTATGAGAACCCTGAAGACTTAACCTGGAGAAATAAATCAGATAAATATTTTACTTTTTATTATATTAATATATGAAAATAATATAATGTATGTCGCCTGATAAATAAAATTGAAATTATTTTTTGTATGGTATCTGGGGTCGCAATATATTTACGAGGGACCTACTGATAAGCGTTATATTATACCAGGTAGGTATGATACTCTACTGGTGATTGCATACCTGATGAACGCAGTTGTACAAAGTAATATAGGATATACGTTACAGCCATGCAACAAATGACCTATATATATTTTATGTACAATAATTTTCTAGTTTCTAGACATAATGTAGTTTTGAACAGATTTTAGCCTTTTTCGTTGTATCTACTACCCTAGTAAACGATTTCTGCATATGCCTTCTTACTGTGTATAATTTTGCCCCTATGTAGATATTGGTCGTATCTATAGTAAACTCATATTTTAACGTTATTTATACAATATATCATCCATTTTCAATAGCTTCGAAATAAGCAGATATGTGATAATATACTATATACTCCTGTAGGATATTCATCGTATCTATAGTAAACTCGTATAATTAATACTAATTTGTAATTATTTTCGATACCTTCGAAATATAAGTCTATAACAAATGTTTGTAATACGTCTTTATAACTTTGAAACACAGGGTAGTTACCTCTTGCAATATTTACAGTTATGAGAACCCTGAAGACTTAACCTGGAGAAATAAAAACAGATAAATATTTTACTTTTTATTGAAACTAGTTAACTTATATTCTAACATACATATTTGAAACTAGACAACTTATATTCTAACATACAAATATACATACACAGAATAGAAAAGTATACTTGAGGGTAACATTTTGTATAACCATTATTTTTTATTCTATAATGCCTTCTTCTTTAAGCTCAGAAATAATTGAAATAATCTCATCCTCGTTTTCTAAACTACTGCTATCCGTCTGTTTTAAAGTGTACAGTAGACGAAGCCTGTCGACAACTTGATTCCAAACTTACCGAAGATAAAGTGGTCGATCTCAACCAGAAGATAGCAAATAAAACTCTGCCTCTAGGATTGGTTTACCTAGGTAAAGTAAAGACAGAAAGATATCGACCGTATGCTGACTGTATGTTTACCGAAACGAATAAGGTATGAAATGTAACAGGTAGTCTATTTAATGAACATTACCTTTTTCTGATTCTTCTTCTAGCCTATGGATCCGCAGTTAGAAACACGGGCCTGCTAAATGCCTGCAATTCACCTACCCTATCAATTTGTCGTACAATGCAAACATTTAATATTATTATTAAAATTTTATAAATAAAACGATAAAAGAAGTTTATAGTTTTCATTTATTTTTATGTTAAACATATACGGTAGCAAGATCTAGATCGTTGTATACAAATTCATATATGAGAAAAATGTTATGTATCTCAATACATACCTAAAACGTATTTTTCGTATATTCAGTAAGAGCTACCCATTTTTCTAGACATTCGAATTTTGAACAGCTTGATAATATGTTTTCTCATTTAATCATAATTAGGGTCAAGTTGAATAGCATAATAAAGTACATAAAAGTTAACAGGTTAAAATAGAAATTCATTTTGCTACTTTTATATGTGCTAAGTAAAATAATAACAGATATTTCGAAAATTGTATGCATTCTTGAGAGAACGGGGTATAATATTTAAAAACACACTGTAGAAAACATATTAGCAGAGAAAGGGAATACATAAATACAGTATGTTTTGTATGATGGGTTGTCGTCAGTTTAAAAGAAATAAGTTCGTCGCCATATTTAAACGTTATTTTACAATATATCATACATTTTCAATAGCTTCGAAATACGCTGATATGTAATAATATACTATATACTCTTGTAGTTTATTCAACGTATCTATAGTAAACTCGTATGATTAATAATAATCTGTAACCATTTTCGATACCTTCGAAATATAAGTCTATAACATATGTTTGTAATACGTCTTTATAACCTTGAAACACAGGGTAGTTACCTCTTGCAATATCTACAGTTATGAGAACCCTGAAGACTTAACTTGGAGAAATAAATCAGATAAATATTTTACTTTTTATTGAAACGATAACTTTGCATACTAATATCTGAAAATAATATAATGTATATCGCCTGATAAATAAAATTGAAATTATTCTTATTCTTTTCTTCTTCTTCGTCGCTTAGCAACGTCCACGATATTTATAAATCGCTTAATATTCTCGTTATATTAATAGCTATAACAAGCTCCCATTCATTTTAGCAATTGCCATAATATTCAACTCCAGAAAAATAAAATTAAGTTATCAAGTGTTGCGTTTGGTATTTCAACTCTTTTTGTTCCTAAAGCTATAGTAACAATTATTTGCAATAATGTACTATACTATGAAACCGAGCTCTTCCACTAAATAGATTTGAAATACCGAACACAGCTAAGACAACTTAATTTTATTTTTCTGGAAATGTTTTGATAGAAATTTCGTTATAATTATTCATGTTGTAAAATTAAATTGTTTTAAGAATTAAACTTTATCTTCTAAAAATAAATGGTTTAAAAAATTAGCTTTAAGTGTGATTTTCTTGTCAAACCTAACCATAAAAATTTTGCTTTAAAATCTTCAAAAATTATATTCTTGAAAATTTTAAAAATCTAAATATTCTTAAAGATTTGAAATTTGGGGTGTCGTAGGAAAAATATTGTACATTACTCGTTGGAAAGTGACTTTTCTGCACTCGTGTGATTACCGCACTCGGCTTACGCCTCGTGCGTGCAAAAAGTTTCACTTTCCACACTAGTAATGTAATATACTAAAAATAAAACATCGTTGTCGGAAAATGTTTTAATGGCATATTTCGGAGAGTTAAGCAAGAAGATGAAACCCACAAGTCTGTGGACTCAGTACTCCATGATTAAAAGTACTTTAAATATATTTAATAATGTGGATATATCCAATTACCACAAGATGAAGGCACTGGTTAAAAGAACGTGCGATAGTTATAAGCCAAAAAAATCAAAAACCCTAAGTCAGCAAATAAATCAATTTTTATTGGAAGCTTCAGATGATGAGCACCTTTTCACAAAAGTAGGTTTAACAAAACGTTTATTTGAGTTAAATAAAGTACTAGCCTTTATTGTTACTTTAGGTGCCATTAATCATTGGCATCGCTGGAGCATACCGTAAGCAAGAGCTAGCTCAAATTAAAACAGACTACATTAAAGATTCAGCAGTTGTCATAAAAATGAAAGACACAAAAACAAAAACATCCAGAGCATTCACCGTCACTGGTGAATTTTATAAAACATTTAAAAAATATTCCTCATTAAGACCTGATACTAATGAGAATAGATTTTTTTAAACTATCAGAACAAAAAATGCACACGACAGCCAGTAGACATTAACAAATTTGGAAGTATCCCAAAAACCATTGCAACTTACCTAAAGTTAAAACAGCCTTATTTGTATACAGGTCATTGTTTCCGCAGATCGTCTGCAACAATACTGGTGGATGCTGGGGAGGACATAACGACCTTGAAACGCCATGGAGGTTGGAAGTCCATCTGCGTGGCAGAGAGTTACATTGATGAATCGTTAACTAGAAAAATGCAAATTGCAAATACGATTCTGCATGCAATTAGCGGATCAAGTGAAGTGACAGATTACCTTATTACAGATCCGCCAGTGACTCCACAATCAACATACAATACCGATAATATTGAAAACTCATTTTTACAAACACCTAACAATTCACAAACTCCAGTTAATTTCACAAATTGCTACAATAATCATATAGTTATAAACTTTATTGGTGCTGAAAATAAAATTTTTTTTGTTGGCATTAAAATAATATTCTTGAAAGTGTTTTTTTTCTGGTCGTAGGAAAAATAGTGTACATAACTCGATGGAAAGTGTGTTTCTTATCGTGTGATTTCCGCACTCGGCAAATATTCACGCTTGTACGAAAAATGCCACTTTCCACTCTCGTTATGTAATATACCTACTATTAGGTTATGCTGTTATGTTTATTTTTATACATGTAAAAGTTTTTAATGTACACATTATCATTTATTTACTGTTATTTTTAAAACTAGGTACTTAGTTGTATCAATTTTATATCTAATAATTTAAGAGAGATTTTAATAAAGTATTAAACTGTACCCAATTTCAGATTTATATAATTGTCATATTGACAGTTTAATTTAATAAAACAATTTTCATGATTATCAACATTCTAATAAATAGTGTCAAAATATAAAATGTCACTAGGAAAATTTGACATGCGTGACTTAGCTTTAAATAACACTGAGCTCAGTTCATATTTAGTAACTCTAGTCGCTACTACTATACCATGCTTTATTATTCCTTTCTTTGCAGCAGTGTTTTTCCTAGGGAATTTTTAATTTTAGATTGCTGTCACGATCTCTTATATTTTTGTAACCCCTTATACCTAGATAAAACTATATTATAGATGATTATCTTTAATGGACTCTATTGTCTCCATAGTTACTACCGGATATCTTAGTAGGTGGTCCACGCGGGTAGATGGCGCTGTTTTCGGAAATATTTTAGGTACACGATCCAAGTGGCAATAGTAAAATTGAGTAATGTAAAAAATAAAAGATAATCTGACTTGTTTCCATGACATTGTAAAAATAATTTGTCATCATTTTGGCAAAAAATTTGCAAATGAATTATTATTATAGTAGAAAGTATTTAGTCACTTTTAATATTTGAATTGAAATATACGGAAATGAAAACTCAAAGAAAAAATCGACATACACTACATGGAAAAGTTATCGAATACCTCATATCTTATCAAACCATATCTTTGAGAGTTGAGAACCGCAAGTGTAACTAAAGGTGAGTAGAACAAAGTATTATAGAAGTTACTGAAGTGAAATGAAGAATTAGAATAACACAAATATTATTTTTCAGCTCAAAAATAAAATTTAAATTTTATACCTGAACCAGAAGCGTCCCTAAGGTGAGCCGGGCGTATGCCCGGGGTCCGGGAGCTAGTGGGGCCCCGCAACGAGCTACCTCATTTTAATCAACACAAAGAAATGATATAAAAAAGTAACTAATGATAGATATGAACAGCAATCTAGTTAATTTGATTGTTTGAAGTTAAACGTTAAGTAATTTATAATGTAAAAGAGTTTTATTCTGTAGTGGTGTCTGTTGGTGTCCTTAATGGAAAATACCACCCTAATTTAGTAAATAGATTTTCTTTAAAATGGCACATCTTTTCCTAATAGTTGCATATACTCAGTATTCCTATAATTTTAAATGTTCGTAAATGATTGTATTTTTAACTGTTTTTATTTTTAGCCTATTTTGCAAAAAATAAATAGTTATAAGTAACAATTAAAAAATTACAATCATTTACGATCATCCGTATTACGATCAATAATATATTCTTTTGAATCAATGCAAATTTCGAAATTTGCGCCATAAATTAGTTAATGGTCCACGTTGATAGATGGAGTTTTGGATACAAAAGATAATATAGAACATAACCATCTATTACATATTGTTTATCTATGCCATTATATAGAGTCACTGCATCTAGTCACCTAGGCCAGCTGGTCGATCAGAGTAACGCCAACCGCCGCCATATTGGGGCAGAGAAGGGTGATTTTTAATAATGGACAAATTAAAACCACGTTTTATGTGTTTGACATATTAGAGGTTTAATCTTACAGAATAAGAAGAACCTTTTAAAGTAAACGTGGATTTGATGAAATTCAATACAGAACAAATAATGAACAATTTCGTGTTTGCCCGAATATGGCGGCGGTTTGCGGTACTCTGGTAGACCAGCTGGCCTAGGTAACTAAATGCAGTGACTCTACCTTATAAACCCAGTAGCACCATCGTGGAGCAAACCTGGCACAATCTTTAATAAAGAAAAAATACATGCATGGTGTTGCGAAAATTCAATAAAAAGTTGTTCAAAAATTACAATTACGAAAGTATATATCATATTAATATAGTTGTTTTTACAGAAAGTGAATGTACATTATCAAATTAATGTTAAATTGTGAATATTCTTGTGTTAAGATAATTATTAAACCTAAAATTTATTATAAGACGGAATGTCAAATCTGGTAATATTCAATGTCGCCAACATCTGTCTGGTGCTTTTGCTCCTGCGGCGAGATCAATCGTTGTCGCTACTATTTGAAAATAAAGGGGCTATAATATACCTTAGTGCGGAACCTTTCCTATGCTTCAATGTGCATATGACAACTTAATAGTGGCTATTTTAAAATCTTTCAAAAGTAAATTAGTGAGCGTAAATTTTACGTGTTTATATTTCACCGATAACAGAAATTTAAGGGAAAAACGTAAAACCAACAATTGGTAGTTTTTTAATCGGTGATCACTTCTGTCGACTTTAGATTTTAACTGAAATACAAATGGTCGTAGGCGACGACTATGTGGTGGCTGGAAGGCTGTGGCCCTCATTCAAATAATGTAGTGAGGGCTGAGCCCTCATCAACATGATTAGTACATTTTAGGTAATAAAAATTCTAAATTGAAAATCTAAAGAGGGGAGTCTACGCACTTGTCCAACAGTGATATTCTTTGGTATTTTTAGAGATACTTAGAGATATTTAGAGTTTAATAAATTTTTAATAACGATACCTATATCTACATGTATAGCTGAAAGATCTTTTCTGCATTACGCATACTAAAAATTTATTTGCCTGAAAGCATTGCTAAAGAGTTAGACACGCAGTGGCGTTCGCTGCATACGTAAACCCGGGACACTCGCAGTGCAACACATGATGATATACTTCTTTAATGTGTGCGTACGAACATGATAGCGATATACCAGTTTGTTTTTTATTTTTATTTTACTTTTTCATTTGTTATATACAAACAAGTCATTTATCTATCATGTAAATGTCTAAAGATTTTAATTTATTTCAATTTCAACTACGCGCAATTTTGTAAGTATTAGAATTCTGTTAACATAAAAATAAGCCATATGCTCATTAATTGATTGACATGTAGATAACTCCGAAGAAGAAACAAATAAAATAGTTTTGAAAGCTCGGTAAAGAACAAAGAAGTATATTTATTGACTTACTATAGACCGATACCCCAAGAAACCTTAAATATAAATTTATATAGACACATCTTTGCATATCACAATGGGATGTAAAATGAATCAAAAAACTGACATTTGTATTCAATGTGTTCAATGTATCTAACTTTAATTTTAGTCAAGATATATAAAACACTGGTAGGTCAACTCCCCTATGCTTGCCATGATAAATTTTTCACCCAAAATTGAAACGAGATCATTAGTTCGAAAGTCGCCGCTAGATGCCGCAACAGTGAAACGTGAGTGTCAACCACCAAACCACATCTGTTAAACGTTCAAAATTTATTAAGCTTTTTTAATAATAATAAAATTTATATTTTTATTACTGTCATTCGAGAATTTAATTGATGTTTCTTATGCAGCTTTGTTTCTGTTTATTATAATTAACAAGCCAGAATTAATAAAAGATAGCGCGTTCTCAAATATACAGGTAAGTATAAATGAACACTTATTTCTAAACTATTTTTTTTGTTTTCGATAGCAAAACGCCATTCGTATCATGTGATAAATTTTACCAGTAAATAGTTTGATGTTTAATTGTTCTATTAAAATTGCTCTTTTTAGGGATTCCACCTTTCTGTATGTGGCTAATGGTAATGGAGTGAGGGCCGTTATGTATTTCTCAATCACAATATAAGGTATTTAGAAAATCAGTTGTCAAAATGTAATTTTTAAATTTATCATAAAATGAAATCGCTTTAATCTAAACCTCTTATATTTTCAGAGACATTGCATGGGAGGTCTTGTATGGATTCTCATGGAAGTGACTGAGGTTCTTAAAATAACTTCAAAATTTGGTTACCAGAATTTTGTTTCCAAAATATGAATATGTCTGTACTACAGGGTCAAACCAATCTTTACGTACCTTACATTTATGTTTAGATTTTATTGTAATAGTGATCGATGTCGACTTCACTTTCCTTGCCAGACCACAATTGGTCTGGTATATCATTGATTTCGTTGTTGTCACCATCGATGGCCTTGTTACTTGTTATTCTATAAATGTTTGTAATTAAATTTTTAAAATATAAATGTTTCATGGATAGTTTTGCTGTAATTGATCTTGTTTGTTACAGAGTTAGATGCACAATAATATAATTGTTATCAAGTCAAAAAACTATTGCTTTTCAGTAGAAAAGTCTGTGTTCTGCTGTTGTATTTAATATTTTTGTCCCTTTCGCATGTGGACCATGTTTATATTGCTATTTAGCTTCTTGTTGCTATAAAAATTATGCTGAGATGTGTGCTTTATTGCTATTAATTACCAGTAACAGTTTTACTTAACCTGCTTAATGCATATAATTAAAAACATGTTTAAGCATTAAGTATATATAATTCGACTTATACCTACTCTTTTTTAATACTTGAAATCTTTAGAGCGTCTAATAGGTTTGAATTTCGCATATAGATTTTTTTATAGTGGCACACAAGGTCTTTACTTGTTAATAAAACTCCTGTTGCATCAATCCATGCTTGCAGTTTATCTGCTTTCCGTAAAATATTACAAAATAATTGATGAGTTTAATTACAATTATCAAAAGAAATGTTTGCATAGGTCAATTTGTATTCTTATTATTTAAGTTAAATGAAAATAAAAAAAAATGTTACCTTAGTTTGCTGTAAAAAATAAAATTTCAATTTAGTTTTATTACCAAAGATGTTTTAAATAAAAAAGAGTCACAATTTAGCATTTTAATAGTGCCAAAGAATCTTGTACCTCTATCATCATGAAAAAGTTTATTTAATTTGTATTACGAAAAATACGCCAAAAGTAAATATTCATTATTACAAGTTATGTTGCTGTAGAATGACAATCATGCTCAAGGTCTGTCAAAGTGACATTTTGGTTAAAAGGTTGTCTCGATCCCTATACATTCAATACTTGACGAAATTGTTTTGTTTTTGTGACGTAGTTTTGAGAATTTTTGCAAATCAGGATATGGTTAACGTATATCAAGATGACGTCACAAGCCAACTCGAAATCTGAATAGGGAAAATTTCGTTCAATTCGTTCTAGACAACCTTTTAAGCCAAAATGTCACTTTGACGGACCTTGAATCATGCTCGCACGTCGCGCCATCTATCAGAAATTTAGCTCGCGTTAAAATTGGTTTACGAAATGACAGCGAGTTGACATACCATATGTTATATACAGGGTGGAAATAAATGATTTTCATCAAGTTACCATTGCATTCCCCATGTAAAAACACGACGTGCCGCTCAACGAAAATAGAGAGGGCAGTACCATAACCTCAAATTCAATCAATTCTATGAATTGTTTGACAGATTGATTTCATTTATTGACAGAACTAATTTAGTTCTAAATCAAAAAGAGTAGAGCGGTACAGAAAAATTTACATGTGAAAAAATTCCAAAGGGAACTTGATGAAAATCATTTATTTCCACGCTGTATATCTTGATTTTAGTATACGCTATTGACACATCTAATTTGCATGACGCACGCGCCATCTGCGGGACGTCGGCGTAAGTAAATCATAGATAGAAACCCTTCAATTAGAGTCTGGCCAAGGCAGCCATTTTATATCACAAAACGTAGCGCCAAATTTGAAAAGTACAGAAATGGTTACACGACCAAATATGGGCACGCATGTAAATGGTATTTGACTCAATTAAAAAACACGAAATAGTGAGTTGTATATATAAAACATTATTTAGCATTAAAATTAGGACGTCAAAATCAAAATATTATATCAAAAATATTGTGATTTAAAATGGCGGGCACCGTAGCAACGCATTGGCCAGACTAATTGAAGGGTCTCTAATCATAGACATATTTAAATTTTACGTTTGACATAATGCAAATAAAATCAACGGGACATAAAAATTGTGACTATTATTTGCTATTATTCTGCGAAAAGCATGAGTATAATTGTATTGCAAGTAGTATACCTAATTAAAGAATTTAGATACGGGGAATGAATTAAGCGGTTTGTCGTGAAATGCCTGTGATAATTGCATGCGGTTTTCAAGCTGTAAATATAAGTATTTGCAGAAAAAAAGGTTTATCGAAAGGTTAAATGTTAGTTAAAGGCCCCCTGAAGTCATGAAGCAGCTAATTAAAATATGATATAGTTAGTCATCAATTTGATTTGTGGGGTGTCCTCCCCACATAAGTTTGTAATAACCGTCAATTCTTATAAGATAGTCTTCGACAACATCCATTAATAGAGAAGACGAGAAAAAACAATTTTCATAGCTATGAACGACTATCAGGAGATCGAACATACGACCTTTGGGTTATGAAGTAATCATGCAAACTATTAATCTATCGAGACTGGCTAAACAATCGGTACACACCAATAAATTCGCATTAAAAACCGCACTTTTCATCATGCAAGATAAAAGAGATATGAGCATTTAAAAAATCTTCATAACGTCGTTTCTTCCAATACAACCGGGGCGTCGGAGTGTAGATGCTCTGTCTAATGCATATCTGGCCGGTAGTAACTACGTCATCACCCCACATGGCAAGTGTGTTTACAAGTGTTTTTCTCGTAATGATATGTATTTTAAACAAACCGTTTTTTTCAACAAACTAATTTCTTTTATTCCTGACTACCAATAACCTGCTAAATAAAATAAAATAATAAATAACCCAAATAGACCTCAATGACTTAAGGGGACCTTTAACAGCCATCATGTAGGGCATGTGAAAGAGGAGATCAAGGGAGAGTAACAATAGTAAAATATGTGGCACTGTGATATTTATTGCATAAATATTATAGAAATATTGTGGAAATATTGGTTTTAATTGACACATAAATATTGAAAAATATTACACATAGCTCATTCAAATAAAAAAAATAGCGGAAAGTTGAGGTGAGTCCTTGGATTTTTGCATAGGCCTTTCTTGTGAGCTGTTAAATAACTACACCTACGCCACAGCCTGTAGGTGATGATCCCGAAGAGATAATGAGGGTAAACCACGCGCCCTAACGGTTTTTGACCTTTTTCTCGGAAAAAATTGTTGAGAGCCGGACGCGATTAAGCTCAAGTCATCGTTTACCTTAGCATTTCTTCGGCAAAGTCTATCAGCCGATATTATTGTTATTCTTGGTGCCAGCCGGATGAAAGTCTTGTATTGGCAACTTTAATCCTTAGGAGAGTACAGTGTACTAGTAATTTTTTTATCCAACCCAATACGTACAGGGAATTTCACCTTTTTTGAAATCCTAATTTCCTTTATTTATAAGAACTTGGTATCAAGTGATTTTTTTTCTAGAAAACGAAAATAAAAAAAACGAATAGAAATGAACACTTTTATTTTCGCTTACACCCCACGACATAACAACCGCGTGTAAAACCTTTTTTTTTTTTGTTGAAATCATTCATTTTTCAAAGATCTGCAGCGATATTAATGATATTTTATATATAGTATATTGCGAAATATTGCCAACAGAGGCGCCACTATCGATGTGTCAATAGCGTATACTATATCAATATGTCACTGAATAGAAGTTAAAATGTCATTAACGTACAAGTACACGTAACGCCTCTTCCGGTTCGTGTTGCATTCCTCTCGTACTAGTTAACAGAAGTGTTGGAACATACTTTCAAGAAATATCTTCCTTCAGCACATACAAATATTTAGCCTGCTTTGTAGGCAAATTTGACAGAAAAGTTGAGAAAAGTTTGACAAAGAGACAATAACTGTTAAGAATACCGTACAAATATATTTCCGTAAATTTTATTTTTTGTGCTATTTCATTCAACCAAATTTCAGTGACCCGAATAGTCGTACACAGCGTCGGACTGGCGTCATTGGAGCACACCGGGCAAACAGCGGAGAGGGGCCCACTTTTTTTTGTTAGCGACTTGAGTATTACGTGAAATCACTTACAATAACTTCATAAATATTATGGTTACTTTTGCAAAATTATCAAGATTTAGACAAAAAGCATGGGTTACATCATCTGAGTGATACGTAGTGCATTCTGTTGTTCCAGTCAAAATTTCTGTGAATGAAGAATTTTGAAAATGAGTAGCATATGTCAAATAATTTTCATTGTGGGTTGGTATCCTCTATTATTTGAATATTTTGTTTGGTCGGTTTTTTAATATCTTTATTTATTAGTTTATAGTTAGTCTTACATTTACTCAATAAAATATACAAAAACAAATTACAAAGAGTTAAACCATTTCTAAATTAACTACTGGTTTTAAAAACACAAAAAGAGATACAAAGCGATAAAAGAAGGAAGATATTAAAAGAAAAGATAAAGAGTTATAAATTAAAAAACGAAGAAATTAGAAAGAAACCCAGGAAAGAAGAATTATAAAATACCTAAGTACAAAACAGACCGAACATTATGAAAAATATCAAGAAAAGAGCCAAAAGTTGCAAGCAGAGAAGCAAAAAACAACTCGTGGGAAAGATAAAACGAAAACCGAACGATAACTACAAAAAGAATCAAAAGCTATTTTATGGAACGATTAAGCAATAATGAAAAAATAAAATAAAAGTATAAAGGATAAAGAAGAAAACATAAGTACTGATAAGACTAAAATAATAGACAAATGGAGACAACACTTCAAAGAGTTAACGGAAGATGCGACAAAATTATAGAAGACGAAGAAGAAAATATAGAAGAAAGTGAAGATATTGAAGAAATCAAGAAAAAAAGAGGTTATAAGTGTAATAAAATAAACTAAAATAGGAAAACAAAGAGCATGATAACATCAAAAATCAAAACACGTAACGTACAAATACAGGGAAAGAAAATTTAACAAGTCGAAAGCTATAAGTATTTCAGTAATAGAAGAAAATGGTAAGATGGACAAAGAAATAAGTGAAAAGCTGGGGAAAGCAGAGAAATTATACTACATAATGAAAACAACAGTTTTGGGTAAAAGAGAAGTACCAAAACATATAAAAACAGAAGTTGAAGAAAATAGTAATATCGACAATACTACATATCGACAAAACATGGACAATAACAAATTGGAATAAATCAAGAATAAATGCAATGGACATGAGATTTTTAAGGAAAATAGAAAACAACACAAGAAGAGACAGAATCAGGAACGAAACTATCAGAGAACAGATCAAAAGCAAACCATTGTATGAAACGCTAGTAGACGGACAACTGAGATTGTTTCGTTATGTATGTCGGATGGATGAGAAGGACTAAACAGAAGAATTTATATAGTAGAAATAGATGGTAAGAATAGAATGGGAAGATCGAAGAAGGCCTGGAATAAGGGAATCAAAGAAGAGGCAGAGAGAAAAGGAATCGAATAGAAAGAAGTCAAACGACACAGGATAGAAAAGGTTGGAGAGAAAGGGCAAGAAAGAAGAGTAAAGTACATATGGCCTTACACTTAATGGTAGAAAGGCATAAGATTAAGAAGAACAACTAATGGTTTAATTTTTTGTAATTTGTATATTCTAGGTCTTGATAAAGAATACAAATCGTTATCAAAACTTCTTGAATTTGTAAAAAATAAATTTGAGGGCTGAATCCCATGAAGTTTTATTCAATTTCTAAAACTATTTATTAATTATTCAAGTTATAAAAAACAGACAGTTGTATTCTCGTATTCACGATGTCTGGCTTTGCTTCAAGAGATGATAACATTTGAGTTTTCCAAATTGCTCTTAGGGTCTTGGCGGCCCACTTTTCAGCCTCCAGGAGAGGCCCACCGGGCATTTGCCCGCTGGCCCAGTCCGACACTGGTCGTACAGTGGAGTTGGTCTAAACATATCTTACAAATCTTACCATTGGTATAACAGTTGAATTAGAAGTGTAGCTCATTAGGGGATAACTTCAATTAGGG
This sequence comes from Agrypnus murinus, assembly GCA_929113105.1. NCBI lineage: Eukaryota > Metazoa > Arthropoda > Insecta > Coleoptera > Elateridae > Agrypnus > Agrypnus murinus. Next base: position 107,105,071 of record OV816026.1, on the reverse strand, counting down.
ATGCTAGTTTAAATTATTGTAAAAAAAAAGCTGCGGTTTGGTGGTTTGACTGTGAAAGCTGTTACTTTGGATTATACTACTACGGCACAATAAAGTTTGATCCGAGAGAACGACATGTGAAAAATTGGGCAGGTCGCTCTGTGAACGTATTCTCTGCTCACCGTTATATATATCTAATGCCACTTTATACCCTTTCATTTTAAAAAAAGTATAAAGCAATGCAAACTTTTAATGACTACTTATTTACACAGGGGGGATGGGTGTGAATGAGATGCCATGTGATGGTGGGAGAATGGACACATTGGTTGACACCAATAGATAGTCTGTCACAAGTAGCAAACAATGATTATTAATCATCATCGATTTTATCCTGACAAAGGACATGTCTCTCTTGCAGATGAAATTGCTAAATCTTCACTGGAGCATGAAAGTCGAGTGCCTTCAACTGATCCTGCTACATTAACACAGCAAAAAATCACCATAGAAGAACATCAAACCTTCGTTTCAAGTACACCAACAAACTAAAGACATTATTAATAAAGTAGAATTAAAAATAAATAAAATACTACTACTACTATACTTGGTCCACGACTATTAAATATTGATTAGATTTATACTTCAAAATACTTTTAAAAATGTAAAAACGATGTTGACGTTACAATTTAATTAATGAGCTTTATATGCCATGAACACATAGTTTTGACACATAGCGGAAGATAAAATTAAAAAAAAATTGAAACCTAATAGTAGTAGTAAATAATGATATATTAATCACCGCTAGTTATGTTATGTAAGTTAGTGTACGTCATGTAAAAAATGGCATACTTCACGCACGGATAATTATAGGTAAATGTCAATTTTTTGATGTAATTACAAAGATTATTCTTTCCGTTACAAAAGCATTTGATTATAAACGAAATAAAATAAAAAGCAAAACAAACTATCAATATATTTCACATTATCGGGTGGCAGTTATATCTAATTGTAGGCAAACTGTTTACCATTTAATATGACACCTAAAGTAAACAATATGTATGTACTTCCTCTATCCAGGTACTTATTATGTTCTCATTTCTCTAAATCGAACTTTTATTTACCTATGAAATTTAGCTTTTATAAATCACTGATTGGGTGTTTTCTTTTTTCTAACTTGAATATCAATAATAGTAAAACAAAATAATTTCTTAATTTATTATTTAATGCTTACTAGAGGTACGAGTACGACATGGATACCCAAAATCTGATCCGATTTGATTCGGGCCGGATACAGACTGTCTGACGGAATCGCACATATCAGTTTATTCGAAGAGTATATTATCTCAATTATCTGTATTGCTAGGGTATCTTGCCATGCATATAATATATTTATATAAAAGGATATTTTAATTTATTGAGAATTTTTATTTAATTTGATTTTATTGTTTAAATGACCATCCAAAACATCCAAATTATATATCCTATATCAAAGAAAATATTTGTTAGATGTAAGCATCATTATATACCACCACCACCTGAAATAAAAGAAAATATCTTAATACAAGGTTTACTATAGTGAACAGTAAAATAAAGGTTTCTAAGTATATACAATTAAAATAATAATTCATTATTTATTGATAAAAGAACGAGGTAAGTATAGAACAACCTAAATATAGAATAATAAAAATAATTAAAAGAATAACAAGGAAATTTTGAAACGATAAAAACTTCTTAAAATGTAAACCATGTTAAAATTTGTAATTTTGGATAAAAACTGTTAGAAATTTTGTTATATTACTTTCTCTTTGTGGGACTGTAATATGAAATGGTCATGATATAAAATCTCATGCAAGCTATTAGTCCCAGTGTTTCATTGTATAGATAAAAAGAAGAAAATAAGAAAGAACTAAATTCATTTAGCCAGAAGAGAAAATATTGAGTCCAAGTGGAGTTATGTCTTCATGACACAAGTTAGATTGTATTACCTATCGAGAGAGCTGATATGTCATTCTAGAGTTTTTGGTTTAGCTGAAAGATACAAAGAAGAGAGGTGAACAGTTAATTATGAATCGTGTGCTTATTTCTCGCTGTAAAACAAATATCCCATATAACAGGTTAGTCAAAGAGTATTAAAATATACCTAAATACAAAATAGTTATTGTAAAGCACATGTAATTTGGTAAATGCAGATTGTGTTTAGTTTTCACCATAAAATATTATTTACTACAATTAATCATTCATACTTACTATATTCAACACAAAATAAGAATACTCAGACACTAGATCCTGTTATCAGTAAATAAAATTATCTTCAAGATTAGAATTATTCTAGCATGAAAAGTAAACATTAAAGTACTAAGTGTCATAGGTGATGTTTCCTTACTACTCTATACGGTGGTGACACGTTAGGACAATAGATTGATATTCTTCGGTACAAACGGTTCACGAAATCTAAAATTAAAAGCAAATTATGATTAAGAAAGGCGTTTTCATGAGTACAAAGAAAACCTACAACTCCGTGTGGAACCAGTTCATGGTATTCTGTACTGGAAAGGAATATATTTAACCGAACACACTTATGTTGAAAACCTTGCCCTAATATTAAAGGATTGATCCTTTAATATGAGGAAAAAGAATGGAGAGAAAGGTAAAGAAAATGTCAAGACAATTTGGAATATTACAGCCAAGGAAATTCTGCAAATATTCTTTAAAGTAACCTTCGACCCATTTAAAGATTATATTTAAACTTGCTCGAGATGCACAAAGTACCAAAAGGAGAATACTACAGAGCACGACCTCCTCGATTTTCGAGGAGGTCGTGCTACAGAGTATTCCTCTAATAAAAGAGAGAAGAAAGAAATAATATGGGAGATCCAACAGGCCATCCAAAGGTATTGATAAAAAATAGCACTCCTTTTATAAATTGTACTAATGTCAAAAAATCAGTTACATAACATGGTTATTATTATTGTTGTTAATTTATTGTTATTTTCTTTAATAGAAGTGCATTAAGGAATAAACGTACTAATTTTTAATTCTGGATATAACCTATTCATAGACCCTACGTACTAACAAAATTTTAACAAATTATGCACATTGTATGTGTTCGTATTAGCTATACTATAACCAAAAAATGAAGGATCTAAACCGAGTGAATCTAGCAGGCGCAGATTAGCAGTCGGAGTTGATTGTGAGTGAGCCTTGTTCCCAAATTGTCAAATTTAGACAGTTTGAAATTAAAAATTGTCATTGCAATCTGTCAAAGTTTTGAAAGGTTTTTCACAACTCCAATTGTTACTTATTAAACTACTATTAATAAATAACATTCTGATAGCAAAAGTGTGTACGACATTAGTTGCTGCTTAAAAGATTTTTCACAACTCCAATTAATATTTATTAATAGTAGTTTAATAAGTAACAATTGGAGTTGTGAAAAACCTTTCAAAACTTTGACAGATTGCAATGACAATTTTTAATTTCAAACTGTCTAAATTTGACAATTTGGGAACAAGGCTCGCTCACAATCAACTCCGACTGCTAATCTGCGCCTGCTAGATTCACTCGGTTTAGATCCTTCATTTTTTGGTTTAGGTATAGTAGTCTCATAAATACTGTTACAAACTTTTTTTGCTATAAAACGAAAATGACAATAACTTGTTTTATATTTTCTGTAGATTTTTATTAACTGACTAACATAGTGCAAAATATAGGAAAATTATTCGAAATTTCATGGATTCATAATCCAGTAGATTAATGTCGAGGCTTGCCGAGGGCCAGTTTTCGCATTTGATAAAGTCTGGTACATTGCTTTCCAACCACGTTTGTGAGGATGTTGCTTTATGTCCCGGTGCAGAATCTTGTTGGAATGGCCAAGTTTGGTTTTTGAATAAGATCTCATTCAAGGATTGCACAATACGTTCTAATACAGTTTCTCGATAGACCATAGCTGATGTCTTAACTCTTTTTTTGACAAAAATGAATGTGGCTCACACCCCACCACCAAAGAATCACCGAAACACGATGGTAGCCCTTTTAAATTATCGACACCAGCTCAAACGCCTCCCTGGATGACCGAGCATACACCCTATCATTCTGCTTATTGTAATGTTCTTCAACTGTGAAGATTTTCTCGTCGCTAAACAAAATCTGTCGATGTTTTCCATTTGCATATCAATAGTTGCTTGTTAACAGTTTCTTAGATTTTTGTTTTCTTTTTTCCTTCAAGTCTACCGTCAGTAAATGTCCGATGTGTCTTTTGTAAGCTGCCACTCCCAAGTCTTGTTTAATGTTGCGAGACATAAATAATATTGAAATGTTTATTTCACGTGAAATAATCTTTTGCTTTCATACATACATTTATACATTTTGTTTCTGTAGCTAGTGTGATAATAGTCTATTAGATAACGAGCATGGAAAGTGACAGATATTACATAGGGTGCGAAAGACATTTTCTAGCGCGTTATGTACACTATTTTTTCTACTACTCCAAAAAAAACGATAATTTGCTTCATGATTTATCTCGATTTTTAACTTAAATTTCAACAAAGTGAAATTTATAGTAATTTTTAAATTTTTTTCATTTAGAACATCTATAGTAATGGTTTGTTAATAAATACGTGATATAGAATTTCTTTTATATTTATTACTGTTTACATTTACGGAATTATCAACAGCTGAAGATGCATACATGACATACGAACCTAACACCCCTCGTTTAAATAATTTGCACTCGACCACACGCATGTTAGGTTTCACGTGATACCTTCTTGACAATTGACAGAGCCAGCATCCTACGTATACTAAAGCAGCACTGACCTGCTTCCGACTCTAATATTTAGTAAAAAAAAGTTCATTTAATAAAATATGAAATAATTTCAATCTTGCGATGTGTAGTAAATTAGTGTGCGGAAACTAATGACATTTGTGTGCGCAAACTATTCATATCGCACACAAACGTCATTTATCAATTGTTTTTAGAGGATGATTGATATTGCCAACTTCGAAGCCTACCTTACTGTGCGATTTTGTTAGGTTTCCTATGGGGTCGTAGGCAATAATAATACACTAAATAAATTTGAAACGTAGAAAGCATAAAATACTGTCAATTCAAATCACAGTTATGAGCTGATATTAATTCGCCAAAGCTAGAGTGTTCCATGTACAAAATTCGTAAAACGAAGTAGGGGTAAATTTAAACATTAAAAAATTCAGATATGGAATGTAATTCTGATATTGAATCAACTTCGGATATTACAATTAGATTTAGGATACGGATCGGATTGGGATAATTCTGTTTCTTAAGTCGCACCTCTAATACTTACATATCTAATTATTTATTTATTTATTTATTTATTTATTTATTTATTTATTTATTTATTTATTTATTTATTTATTTATTTATTTATTTATTTATTTATTTATTTATTTATTTATTTATTTATTTATTTATTTATTTATTTATTTATTTATTTATTTATTTATTTATTTATTTATTTATTTATTTATTTATTTATTTATTTATTTATTTATTTATTTATTTATTTATTTATTTTTTTTTTTTTATTATAAGTAAGCGACTCGACTGCCAGGGTCATTTGTCGCTTTTGCTATAGTATATTACCAATGTATATGATTAGTAATAAGTAGCAAATCAATACAATAACAAGTAAATATAACTAACGAACGGGTACAACAATATATACAACCAGAATGAACTAAAATATGTAATAAAATACCACACAAAACACTAATAAAACGGTAACAAGTATATAAATATGTAAATAAGTAAAACGGGTTAAGATAATTTGTATAAATAAATAATCATAATTTAAGTATAGTAAATATCACAGTTTTTATCACAGACTATATAGTTTTACAATTGAGAAATAAGGTTTGTACAACGCAGGAATTTCAATAGTTTTAAAATGTTTTCCTTATTGTTACTCAGTATTTCTTTTAAGGTATCAGATAAACCACAAACTCTCCTCTGATTTGTGTATTCACTACATTCAATAAGTAGATGTTCAACAGTGAGTGGAACTGTACACGTAAGACAATTGGGTCTATTTCCCTCTGTTAAAAGAAAAGTTGACGTTAAGCGAGTATGGCCTATTCTTAAACGACAGAGCACCGCTTGTTCTTTACGAGTAAGCACAGTCTCTGAAGGTTGCAGTTTGATACTGGGTTTAATCTCTTTTAGGGCATTATTCCTGGTATCCCACATTGTTTGCCAACGAAGCTCAGATTTATGCTTAATATATATTTTAGCATCCTTTGGACAGACCACATCAGCATCATTCTGAATCTGAGCTGCTGCCAATTTTGCAGCTTGATCGGCTTTCTCGTTTCCAGAGATGCCAATGTGGCTTGGTATCCATATGTACACAATACGTTTACCTTCGGTAGCTAGATTAGCTAATGATGTATATATGTCTTGCACTAAAGCTTCCTTACTAAATCTGTTGCGTATTGATAATAGGGATGACATAGAATCTGTACAGATTATTTGAGTAGGTGATGTTGACTCATGGCATATCGATAGTGCTTGGAATATTGCATATATTTCAGATGTAAATACACTAGAACAATGTGGAAGTGACCAGGAAAATACATTGTTGCCATTGACTACAGCGCATCCCGTTCCAGACTCTGTCTTTGATCCATCTGTATATAAAACGTTACACGGTCTGTTAGTGTGAAGCATGTTTTGAAAATCCGTTTTGATGACATTGCTGGCTGTTTCTGACTTTTTATATTTCTGAAGATCAAGACGAATGTCTATCGCTGGTGTAGTCCATGGGGCAATTTTAGGTAAGGTGTTTAGATAAAAGCCAGACTCGGGTACTTCCCATGACCTGGAGGCGAGAGCGGATCTAACAGTTGCCGGTCTTGTACGAGTTTGTTTCACTTCATAGATGTTCAAGAGAGCATTGTTAAGAAGAGTTGTTCGAATGTGGTTGTGTGTACGAAATAATGATGTCGAACGGTAGTTTAATAATAACCGTTTGCGACGTAACCAAAGGGGTTCCAGCCCAGATTCAATATACATACTTTCTGCTGGACTAGTCACAAAAGCACCCGTTATATACCGGTTTCCAGTGTTATGTACTGATTCTAATACTCGCAAGCGGGATGGTCTAGCAGATGAGTATACAACACAACCATAATCGATACGAGACAAAACCATAGATTTATACAACATCAGTAGTGTTTGTTGATCGGATCCCCAATTTATGTTTGCTAAACATCTAAGTATATTTAGAATGTTGTTACATCGAGCTTTCAAGTTACTAATGTGTAATGTCCAGGTAAGTTTACTATCAAGTATTAGGCCTAAATAACAAACATTATCTACATTTCTTACAGGTAGCAAATTTAATTGGAAAGAATGTTCTTGTTGACAGGTGCTTCGCTTACGACAGAAGTGCAGCGAGACTGTCTTCTCTGTAGAAATTTGGAATCCCCTCTTGGTGGCCTCCGATGATAGCTTAGTAAGTGCATTTTGCAAGGATACTTCAATGTTATTGAAAGACTTTCCAAATTTAAATATCACAATATCATCTGCATAGGCACAGTATTGAACAGTTGTATCAATGGATGCTAACATTCCTTGTATGGCTATGAGAAACAAAGTGGCACTTAGTGAAGAACCTTGTGGAGTCCCATTTTGAATATCCAAATTTTCGGATAAGACATTGCCGACTCTGACTTTTATGGTTCTGTTTTCAAGGAAGGACTTAATGAATTTGGGTAAGTAACCTTTTATATTCCATTTATTTAACTGTTCTAATATGGTTCTGTGCCTAGCAGTATCAAATGCACTTTTGAGGTCTATAAAGATGGCAGATACGTGAAGACCTGTAAGAAAACTCCCTTGTATAGCGTTCTCGATGTATACTAATGCATCTGTTGTGGAATGATCTTTACGAAATCCGAATTGATACTTACTTAGTAATTTTCTGGATTCTAGTAACCACGATAATCTATTAGTAACCATTCTTTCCATGAGCTTACAAATACAGCTTGTTAGAGATATTGGCCTAAAGCTTGTTGGGCTTGTCGACACCTTTCCTGATTTCAATATAGGGACTATAGTAGCTTCCTTCCAGGATTCTGGTAGAATGCCAGTTTGCCATATATTATTATACGCATTTAATAATTTAATTTTTGCATTTGTAGATAAGTGTTTCAGGAATGCATTCACGATGCCATCACTGCCTGGTGCCGTGTTGCCGCTTTTCTCAAGTGCTTCATTTAATTCATCCATACTAAATAAGCGATTATAAACTAATTCTTGATTTGTATGGAAATCTATATTAGTAGCTTCAGCATCTTCGATGTTGCATAACTGCGCAAAGTGCTGCGCTAGATGATTAGCTACGTCTCGTTGGTCAGTTATGATTTCATCATCTACATTTAAAGCAACATTAAAGCAACTACGCTTTCCAGTAATGGCACGTATTCTTTTCCACACTTCGCCGATATCAGTAGAAGTGGACATAGTGGAAACATATTCACGCCAAGAATTCTTTTTGGCCTCCTGTATAGTTTTCCGACATATCGCACGAGCTCTTTTGAATTGGATTAGGTTGTCAATGGTGGCATTTCTTTTCAGGAGATTAAGTGCGCGTTTTTTTGCAGCAATAACATCTCGGATTTGTTCGTTCCACCACGGTACTACTCGTTTATGAAGAACATGTTTAGTTTTTGGAACATGTTGTGTTGCCGCTTCTATTATGATATTTGTAATATCGGACATTATTAACTCCGTGTTGGACGAGGAGATCAACGTGTCAACGTGTTCCTTATATGAATTCCAGTCAGCCTTAGTTAAAATCCATTTTTGCGGAATTGTCGTGGGAGAGTTGTCAGAATTGATTTTATTAATGATGATCGGATAATGATCACTAAAGTGCAGATCTGGATCAGTAGAAAAATCTAAACTAGTTGATAAGGATGGAGTGCAAAGAGTCAGATCTATGGCACTAAACTGCCCAGTAGATACATTAAAATGAGTTGGGTTGCCATTATTTAAAAGACACATACCTAGTCTGTCAATCAGGTTTTCAACAGCCCTTCCCTGACAATCATTTTTAGAAGACCCCCAGGTAAGACTATGAGAATTGAAGTCTCCGCAGATCACATATGGATGAGGCAATTGTCTAACCATATCTTCAAAGGTTTCAATACTCCACGGTACGTTAGGAAAGTATATGTTACAGACAGTTATCGGTCTAGGTTGTGTCATATGTATTGCTATAGCTTGCAGTTCAGTATCGAGCGGTAAGGTTCTAAACGGTATATTTTCTTTTATAAGTATAGCAACACCACCATGGGCGCGTTCTCCATCTATGACATCTTTTCTTATAGAGCTGTAGTTCTTAAGTGTGTAGTTATGAGAAGCATTAAATTTAGTCTCCTGTATACAGAGGCAGTCGGGGTTATATTCAGAAACTAATAGGTGTATTGAGGCCAACTTACTTAAAAATCCACGACAATTCCACTGTAGGATAAGTGTATTATCCATTGAAAAATATATATGTATAATGAGAAAAAAAAAAAAATAAATAAATAAATTATCTAGTATGTCCCTTACGGGACTTACCTTTCGGCCAGCCTCTTTTCTTCTTGGTGACTTTCTTCAAAATCAGTCGATCGATAGATTCTAGACTAGACTCATTAGATCGCTCATCGTCAGAGTTATTGGTAATTTGAGAGAGTTTTCTTTTATCTGCGATATTTTCAGTTGTCATGTTTACATCAGGTTTTTTACTAGTTGAACCATGTACTATGGGTTTATTTGTTTTAGGAGTTGATGTTTGACTATTAATTGTGATCTCGTTATCACTAATGGTTTCAGGGGAGGTATTTCGTTTAACTGAAAGAACGCTGGTTAATTTAGCCAGTTCAGTTTTAATTATTCCTCTAATTTCAGGAATTAGCGACCGAAGTGTTGTCGCTTCTGAAGTAATGGTAGTTTGAGCATACGAACGAGAAGGCACAGTAAGGGTGTTAGACATCCGCTTCGCTTCAGTGTATGTGACCCTATGGATAGTTTTAATTTCCTGAATCTTTGTTTCTTGCTGGTATATAGTACATGATCTCGAAACGGCCGTATGATTCTCCTTACAGTTAGGGCAAATAAATGGTTGTACACAAGGTTCACCTCTGTGTGGAGGATTACCGCAAATACAAACTTCCGACTTATTACAAGAAGAGGATACGTGACCAAAAGATTGACACCTAAAACAACGAGTAGGTGGAGGAATATAAGGCCTTACACTTAAAGAATAAAATGCCGCAGTGATACTTTTGGGTAACTTGGGTGTGTTAAAAGTAAGAATGTGATTGGGGGTATCGACAAGTTCCCCGTTTCTTCTACTTTTAATCCTTCTTACTTCAACAACACCCTCATGTTTCAAACCCTGCTTAATTTCTTCCAGACTGCAGTTTAGAAAGTCTCGACAATACACTACTCCCTTAGATATGTTAAGCGTCATGTGAGGATACACCTTAACATCAAATTCGCCAAAGCGGGTAACCTCCAACAGTCGTTGCGACTGTGCATTCGAAACTGTCTCTATCAAAATCATCCCTTGCATTCTTTTAACCATTTTAGTTCTTCCTATTAGACCATAAATAACTTTTGATATAATAAATGGACTAGTAGTTACAAAATCACCATCATTCTTCTCCATGACTAGGAACCGGGGACAATCCACCGTCTCTCTATGCCAAAAACTCTCTCTCATAGGGGGGAAATCTGTATTGGAAAGGGTTGGGATTGAAGGGGTTAATGGGATTGAAGGGGAGGTGGGGATTGGGGTTGGGGTTGGGATTAGGGATTGGGAAGGGGTGGAGCCGGGAAGCTCCGGATTTAAAATATCAACGCTCATGACTAAAATAATCCCTAACTTAGGGGAGCTGCCCCGGTGGGGTATACCCATGACGGCGGGATCACCACCGACACCAGCAAGTTCCCCTGCTGCACCGGGAATATGCCCAGGTGGGAGGAAAATTCAACTCCCTAGGACTCCAGTCCCTTACAAGTTAAAAATAACCTTCGGGGATCCCACGCCTCCGACGACGTGGGCACCCCCCTAAGCGCTTGCCAGGCCGGGGGCCTGCGGAAGCTTGACTCCACTTCAGGTGAAGTGAAGCTACACCCCGCAGCGCCAGCTTGTACGTCAAATACAAAAACCATAATCATTTGCTTAAGCCAGTCCATTGCATACGTCGTCATAGAAGAAAGAAGGAAAATTAAAAGGTCCCCTAGCCCTCGAATACTCTAATAGCGTCGGGGCCTGGAAGGAACAAGAGTTGGTCAAGGGAGACCAGATAGAACAGAAAGATAGAGAGGGACCTGTCCGTAAGGCTAGTTGAAGTATAGACAGGCCCAGCTAGGGTACCTCGGGTTGCCAGCCCCTGTACTCACAAGGTGTGAGCCCCTCAGGGTATTTATTTATTTATTTATTTATTTATTTATTTATTTATTTATTTATTTATTTATTTATTTATTTATTTATTTATTTATTTATTTATTTATTTATTTATTTATTTATTTATTTATTTATTTATTTATTTATTTATTTATTTATTTATTTATTTATTTATTTATTTATTTATTTATTTATTTATTTATTTATTTATTTATTTATTTATTTATTTATTTATTTATTTATTTATTTATTTATTTATTTATTTATTTATTTATTTATTTATTTATTTATTTATTTATTTATTTATTTATTTATTTATTTATTTATTTATTTATTTATTTATTTATTTATTTATTTATTTATTTATTTATTTATTTATTTATTTATTTATTTATTTATTTATTTATTTATTTATTTATTTATTTATTTATTTATTTATTTATTTATTTATTTATTTATTTATTTATTTATTTATTTATTTATTTATTTATTTATTTATTTATTTATTTATTTATTTATTTATTTATTTATTTATTTATTTATTTATTTATTTATTTATTTATTTATTTATTTATTTATTTATTTATTTATTTATTTATTTATTTATTTATTTATTTATTTATTTTTTTTTTTTTTTTTTTTTTTTTTTTTTTTTTTTTATATTAACAGGCGGTTTCGACTTCTATGGTCATTTACCGCCATATCACTTGTCTGGTTAGCCACATATCGGTAGAGTACGAAACTATTAAAATACAACGAGTGTATGCATAGCACATATAAATATAACGATTTATAAATAAACAAAATCAATTATAACGATGGTATAGCTAAGATATAAGATCAAGGTATAAATAAAATCAACGTTCACAACAAGGGAAAAACTAAATGGACTATAAAAATTGTTTAAATATAGATAAAATTAAGATTGTATATATAAGATTGTAAATGTATAATCTATATTAATAAATATCAGGTACTCTCGGTAGCTTTAACTTAGATATGCATGCACATATATATCACAGATAACTTAAAAAAATAACTAAATAAAGTATAAATAGCTCTTCTCGCAAATTAAAGTATTATAGAAAACAAATAGGAAGTCAAAATAATAATGAGTCTACCGTAAATGTATGAATCTAAAGCTTAGAGAGAAGTTCGGTGGAGCGCAGATAAGCAAATAATTTTTCAATAGATGAAATGGTGTTTCCTAGCACCTCTGCTAGTGTATCAGCTATGTTAAAGCGTCGTCTTTGTTCTACGTACTGCGCACAGTTCACCAGTAGATGTTGTACCGTAAGCGGCACCTGGCAGTGTTCGCAAACGGGTGCTGGTTCTCCTCGTAATAAATAGGAGTTAGTCAGTCGCGTGTGTCCAATGCGCAGTCTGGTCAGTGATACCTGTTCCTTGCGCGTAAGTTTAATAGGACACGCCCATTTAGAAACGGTAGGTTTAACAGCACGCAACTTAGAATTCGAAGATTGCCAGTTCTGCTGCCATTCCGCTAGAAGGCACTTCTTAGCTTTGGCCTTAAGATCCGACACAGAAACACGGGACATGTTCGGGAGGCCATCTGAGTAGGCCGCTTCTTTAGCTAATAGATCGACTCGTTCATTTCCCTGAATTCCAATATGCCCGGGTACCCAAACCCAAAGGATTTGCTTCTTTATCAAGTGTAATCTATGGCGAAGTTCTATAAGCGTACTTACGATAGGTTCATCAGAAAAATTGTTGCAAAGAGATGAGAGTGCTGCTGAAGAATCCGAACATATAATAAAACAACTATTAGATGAACGTAAACAATAACATAGTGCATGAAAGATGGCACAAAGTTCAGCAGTAAAGACGCTGGATTCAGGTGATAGAGACCACGATCCGCTAAACTCCGCCGAGTATACTGCGCACCCAACACCATTGGGCGACTTAGAGCCGTCGGTATACATACATACTCGATTAGGATAATCCGACAGAAGTTCTCGAAATCTGCTACGGTATTGTGCCGGGATGGTATGCTGCTTTGGTAATTGTAGCAGATCTAGACAGCAATTCGCAGAAGGGACGATCCACGGAGCTACTCTGTTTCTCTCTACTGGATAGACGCCTGTCATTTCGATAGGTATGGATATGCGATCCAATATCTCGGCGGCACGAACAATGGCGGGTCTAGTGGCAGTAGCGCGTTGATTAAAAAACATGCGGTGTGCAGGGTCGTGAAAGAGGTTAAAATTGGGATTAGACGGACATGCTGCTACTTTCAAGGTATAGTTTACAAGCAGTAGCTCACGTCGCCTCTGCAACGAAGAGACGCCGGCCTCACACAGAAGACTTGGAATTGGGCTGGTACGAAACGCCCCCGTGACCCACCTGAGGCCGGCATGGTATACCACGTCTAATCTTCGCAAGACCGACTGTCTTGCGGAAGCATACACGATAGAACCATAATCTAGTCTTGATTCAACGACTGCACGGAACACTCGCAATAACCATTCTCTATCAGCACCCCACCTCGTATTAGCCAGACACTTTAGAATATTCAGCGTCTTTCTACAGTACCCGACAGAATTTGAGATTTGACTCAGCCAGTTTAAACGACGATCGAAGGTTAAGCCCAAAAAGTTTACTTCGTTGGCGAAACCGACTGTTTCGCCATTTAGCAAGATTTCGGGGTCTCTATTACAGAAGCGTTTCCTGCAGAAGTGCAAGCCTCTGCACTTGGCGATGGAAAACGTGAAACCCCTATTCTCTGCTCTCTGTACCAACCTATCGAATGCTGACTGCAATCGATCTTGTGCGTCATCTAAGGAGGAATCTATAGCATACAGAACGATGTCATCTACGTATTGACAGCCGTATACACCTGGACCCAGGTTAGAAAGGAGACCCACAGTAGATATGGTGAAGAGGGTAACGCTTATCGACGAGCCCTGAGGGACACCGTTTTCGATAATGACCTTATCGGAGAGGGTAGTTCCCACTCTCACTCTGATATACCTGTCCCTCAGAAAATCGGCGATGAACACCGGTAGGTTACCCCTCAATCCCCAAACATGTAGGCGTTCCAGAATGCCATAGCGCCACGTCGTATCATACGCCTTGTTTAAGTCAGCAAATACGGCGATCATATGCTGTCGTTTGGAAAACGATATCTGGGCTGCATGTTCTAATTGAACCAAGGCGTCAGTTGTTGATCGGTTCTTACGAAAGCCAAACTGATAAGCGTCTAGTACACCGCTGTCCTCCAAAAACCATAGTAGACGCGCATTAACCATGCGCTCGAGCAATTTGCTCATGGTGCATGTTAACGATATGGGCCTGTAATTAGAAATTTCGACGTTTTTAGCACTATTCTTTGGGAGAGGCACGACAGTTGCCTCTCTCCAACTCGACGGGTAGCATCCACTACAAAAGATTTTATTAAAAAGATCAAGAAGCGTGCATTTTCCCGGCTGCGGCAAATGACCTAGCATTTCATATGTAATGGAGTCTGGACCTGGAGCTGATCTGGAACAAAAAGACAAAGCATGCTCTAACTCTTCCAAAGAGAATGGAAGATTATAATCTTTAAGTTCATCGGTTTTAAAGTCCAGAGGATGCTCCAACTGTGGTTTGGCTCTTCGAAATGCTTCAGAATAATTATTGTCGTTGCTGACGCTGGAAAAATGATGAGCGAGCAAATTCGATACCTCATCTGCGTCGCAAACGACTTCGTTACCGCTGCGTATCTGAATGGGAACCGGCCGACTGCACCGACCCCGAATAGTTCGTACTTTCCTCCATACGTCTTTAGCGGTAGCTACGGTGGTTATTGTCGAGACGTAATCTACCCACGATTTGCGTTTCGATTCTAATACCAGTTTCCGTACTTTCGCTCTCGACCGTTTGTATTCAACCAGGTTGTTGGACGTAGGATTATTCCGAAAACGTCGGAAAGCTTGGCGCTTGTTTGCAATGGCAATCTTAATGTCAGAATTCCACCACGGCACGGGGATTCGAGGTCGCGCGTTGCGTGCATTAGATTTTGGAATAGCCCTTGTTGCTGCCTCAACAATTGCAGCCGTTATTGCTGTCACACTTGAATCTATGTCGTCAGTGACTGCAGGGAGACGGACTATATCTTCGTAGAGCTGCCAATTTGCCTTGTCCAACAACCATCGTGACAGTCCTGGAAAGTCGAATTTGACATTAACATCAATAATGTTCATCGACTGTGGGAAGTGGTCGCTGTTATAGAGATCTGGTATTATTGACCAATCCAATCGTGGCATCAAGGACGGGGAGGAAAGCGTCAGATCAATCGCCGTGAACTCGCCGCTTCCGGCTACAAAATGAGTCATTTCTCCCGTATTTAGAAGACAAACATCATTATGGTCTAAAAGCCTTTCTACCATTCGGCCGCGGCCATCAGTTATGGTAGCACCCCATGTGGTGCTGTGTGCATTAAAGTCTCCAGTGACTATAAAGGGGTTTGGCAATTGCCGGAGTAGTTCTTCCAGGTCTTCTGTGGCCCAGGAGTTCCTAGGGGGAAGATACAAAGAACAAACTGTTGCTACGAAGGGATGAGTGACACGAACTGCTACAGCTTCTAAATCACTGTGAAGGGTGATAGGTTCATAAAGAACTTCTTCTTTGATAAACATTGCTGCACCACCGCGAACACGTTCGTTTGCTTGTGCATCACAACGTTCGCAGCTGTACCCTTTTAGACGATAGATGTGATCTTCCTTGAATAGGGACTCTTGTAAACATATTAGCCACGGTCGGTACTCGGCTATCAACAACTGAAGATGACTTAAATTATTGATAAACCCTCGGCAATTCCAAGAGACAATGTGTGATGTTGTTATAATATTTGTTGTACGATCCATAAAAGTATGTTAAAGAAATGAAGAAAGATGTAGCCGTGATCGAAAAAACAAAAAAGTAAATAAATAGACAAATAACAAGTTAACAAAAACTAAAAAAACAAAAGAGGGAAAAACTAGACAGACAAATTACTAGCTTTTCTTACTCCTCGACTTTCCCTTTGGCCAACCTCGTTTACCTTTGCGAGCCGGGTGTAATTCGCTCGCAATTGAGTTCACGCTGCCCATCGAGATTGATCGACTCCTTGGAGTTTGAGTATTAATAGACAACGGGGTAAAGTGTAAGGATTCAATGGAGTCTAAGTTTTCGTTTGGTTCCACAAACGGTGGTATAAAGTTAGAAGTGGAATTAGACGAGGTCGCAGCAACTGAAGTTTCCACTAACTGCGGTACAGGACTAGTCGGAGGTGATTCTCTTGCATGGCGTAGAGATTTCATGAAGGATTTTATAAATTCATCAAAGAGTTTTTTAATTTCAGGTATAATCTCTTTAACGATTTCGGATTTTGGTGCACTACTTGCCACTTGAGCATATGACACACGCGGAGGATTCGTTCCAACTACCTCTCGTTTTGCGTCAGCATATGATAGCTTCTTGAGGATCTTCACTTTTTGTATTGCAGTTTCCTGCTTATAAACGGGGCAGTTCTGCGACCTGGCCGAATGGTCGCCATTGCAGTTTACGCATCGGATTGATGCTTCGCACGGTTGGCCTTGGTGTAACGGATTGCCACATACGCAAATTTGTTCTCGCGTACACCTTGCTGCGGAGTGCCCAAAACGCTGACACCGGAAACACCTAAGCGGAGCCGGAATATAGGCCCTCACCGGAAGAGAATAAAAAGCCACCTTTACTCTATCTGGAAGGACAGTACCAGCAAAAGTTAATAAAAGCGAGGCCGAATTCTGGATCACACCATCTCTTCGAAACGTCATTCTTTTCACCTCGGTGACATTATATTTGTTTAACGAAACCTGAATCTCCTCCGTAGAGCAGTTTATCAGGTCCGTACATGAAACAACTCCTTTGCAATAATTTAAAGATTGATGAGGACGAACCGAAACATTGAATGTATCAATGGTAGTAACCTGCTGCAGTCGTTTCGACTGCCTTACTGTTGCAGTTTCTACCAACAAACCCTCTTTAACCTTCCGTATACTTTTTACGTCACCAACGTGTGATTGAATAAATTTATTAATTATAAAGGGATTTACTTTGGAAAAATCACCATTCTCTCGTTCAACAATTAAAAACATAGGGACAACATTAGACGTATCTATCGACTCTTCTGAACCATTGGGTACAGTTTTCCTTTTCTTAATTTGCTTTAACTCTTCTACAACAACTACCGGTGGATCCTCCACGATATCATAAACTTTCGAGGGATTTATTGTGGATCCCTCGTCAACTAATATATTTTGATTAATGGGATTTGAATTTGAAGGGGAGAATATAAGGGGGAGAGGAGGTTGGGATCTCTCATCTTCAACATGCTGTTGGGAAAAGGAGGAATTTAGAGGAGTATTAGGATTTAAGGGAGTGAAAGGGGAAAAGGGGGAAGAGCCGGGAAGCTCCGTAGTTTCAGGGGGCACTTTTGAAACGTTATCTATATTACTGTCTGACATCATAAAAAATTTTTAATTTTAATTGTGTGTAAAACTGTGTGTGTATAAATAAGGTGCGTGTTTTTAATCCTTTTCATGTTTGACAACTTAAGGAACCAGCAACAGCCAAAGGATTCCCGTGAACCCGACTCTGGTGGCCTCGACGGAGCCCCCCGCATTATACCGCAAGGTTCCCGGTCCAGGCGCCACCTGGCATTACGGCATAAGCGAGATTTTCGCAAGTTGATAGGGCAGCCAGGTCATGTTGGCTAGACCGACCCGGGCCCCTGTACTACCTTGCAGCCTGGGAGTGCACACCCCGGAACCCAGTTTTATCCGCTGTACCCTCCAGCAGGCGAGCCCAAGGATCCCAGACTGCTACTAATTCCCCACGCTGTCAAACAAGGAATGAGTGTGCGTGTTGGTGACCTGCCCGTATGCAGTGTATATGTGTGTAGTGTATATGTGTATGGGTTAAAGTAGAAAAACTGTATGTTTATGTGGTAGTGTGTACGGGCAGGTATGTGTGTTGGAACGAGGTGTACTGAGCTGGTACCCGTGGGGGCGCTACTCCCCAATGGCTGCCCGCTTTCAGCCACCCTGCGGGTATTTATTTATTTATTTATTTATTTATTTATTTATTTATTTATTTATTTATTTATTTATTTATTTATTTATTTATTTATTTATTTATTTATTTATTTATTTATTTATTTATTTATTTATTTATTTATTTATTTATTTATTTATTTATTTATTTATTTATTTATTTATTTATTTATTTATTTATTTATTTATTTATTTATTTATTTATTTATTTATTTATTTATTTATTTATTTATTTATTTATTTATTTATTTATTTATTTATTTATTTATTTATTTATTTATTTATTTATTTATTTATTTATTTATTTATTTATTTATTTATTTATTTATTTATTTATTTATTTATTTATTTATTTATTTATTTATTTATTTATTTATTTATTTATTTATTTATTTATTTATTTATTTATTTATTTATTTATTTATTTATTTATTTATTTATTTATTTATTTATTTATTTATTTATTTATTTATTTATTTATTTATTTATTTATTTATTTATTTATTTATTTATTTATTTATTTATTTATTTATTTATTTATTTATTTATTTATTTATTTATTTATTTATTTATTTATTTATTTATTTATTTATTTATTTATTTATTTATTTATTTATTTATTTATTTATTTATTTATTTATTTATTTATTTATTTATTTATTTATTTATTTATTTATTTATTTATTTATTTATTTATTTATTTATTTATTTATTTATTTATTTATTTATTTATTTATTTATTTATTTATTTATTTATTTATTTATTTATTTATTTATTTATTTATTTATTTATTTATTTATTTATTTATTTATTTATTTATTTATTTATTTATTTATTTATTTATTTATTTATTTATTTATTTATTTATTTATTTTTTTTTTTTTTTTTTTTTAGTGGTAAAGGCGGCATCAACTGCTAAGGTTATTAGCCGCATCAGCAATATTAATATTAAACATATATAGCTCAGCAATGAACAATTTCACAATAAGATTACACTAATGGTAGTAATGGTCGGAAAGGATGGTAAAGGAAAGGAGGGTAAGGTCATATCAGGTTGTAAAATCCAATGTAAATGTATATTAAATAAAAGTGTATAAATAAAATTTTAAAATTAATTACAAATTTTGCCTATTAATTACAAATTTTGCCTAAATAAACGAACAAGTGTAAATATCACAGTCGAAAAATTACAAATAAAGTACGTATATAGTGTAGATAGAGTACTAGTGTAAAATATATCTAAAATATCACAGTCCAAAATCATAAATAGATAAAAGTGTAAAGTATACATGTACACATAAAGATTACTAGGTATAACAAACATTTAAAGCTGTAATAAAATCCCGATTGACCGGAGATACTCAAATAGTCTCTCGATGGAAGAAGCTGTGTTATTTAGTGCCTCTGTTAGTGTGCGAGCTATATTGAAGCGCTGCCTATGTTGGGCATACTGCGCACAATCGACTAGCAGATGCTGTACAGTAAGCGGCTCCTGGCAATGTTCACAGATAGGAGCAAGTTCACCGCGAAGTAGATGCGAGGAAGTGAGACGGGTGTGCCCTATACGCAGTCGGGTGAGAATCACCTGTTCTTTGCGTGTTAGGTTAGTGGGACACACCCATTTGGTCACGGAAGGTTTAATACTTAGTAATTTGGAATCGATGGATTGCCAACTCTGCTGCCATTCCGTTAACAAGCATTTTTTTGCTTTGCCCTTGAAATCTGATGCCGGCATACGAACCATGTCTGGAGGACCTTCAGACGATGCGGCTTGCTTTGCTAATTGGTCAGCTTGTTCGTTTCCATCGATTCCTACGTGACCGGGTACCCATATCCAAACAATAGCCTTTCCCGCCATATACAGCCTATAGCGAAGGTCTATGATACTCTTTATAATGGGCCCATCGGAAAAATTATTAGACAGTGACGATATTACAGCACAGGAGTCTGAACAAATAATAAATGATTTTTTACACGACTTTAAACAAAATGATAGTGCGTGAAAAACGGCACAAAGTTCTGCTGTAAAGACGCTGGATTCGGAAGGTAATATCCACGACCCGCTAAAATCTAGACAATGTATTGCACACCCGACACCATTAGGTGACTTGGAGCCATCTGTGTAGATGCATAAATAATCCATGTAGTGAGACAGGAGTTCTCGGAATCCTTTACGGTATTCCTCAGGGATGGTTTCCTGCTTTGGGAAACGCAGTAGATCAAGACGACAATTTGCCGGAGGAACAACCCACGGAGCTACATGGTTCTGGTCTATCGCATAAACTCCTGTCATATCGATCCTGATCGGGAGTCGATCCAACACCTCGATAGCTCTAATGATAGTTGGTCTGGTGGCAGTTGGGAGACGATTAAAGAATCTACGGTGAGCGGGGTCATGAAAAAGATTAAAGTTAGGGTTGGTTGGACAGGCTGCCACTTTTATGGCATAGTTAGTCAGCAACAGGTCGCGTCGCCTCTGCAGGGAGGGAATACCAGCCTCACACAAAAGACTTTGTATCGGACTGGTACGAAACGCGCCTGTTGCCCACCTGACTCCTGCGTGATGTACTGCATCTAGTCGGCGCAAGACTGACTGTCTTGCAGAAGAATAAATGGTGGAGCCGTACTCGAGCTTTGATGCCACTACTGCACTGTATATTCGCAGTAGCCATTCTTTGTCCGCACCCCATCTAGTGTTGGCGAGACACTTTAAAATATCCAGCGCCTTTCTGCAATAACCTAGTAGGTTAGACACTTGCGACTGCCAGTTTAGGCGTCGATCAAAAGTTAGACCCAGAAAATTAACTTCATTGACGAAACCGATTGTTTCGCCCTTGAGCGAGATTTCAGGGTCTCTGTTGCAGGAACGTTTCCTGCAAAAGTGCAGACCTTTGCACTTAGAGATAGAAAAGGTGAAACCCCTACTTTCTGCTCGGTGTACCAGTATATCGAGTGCCGACTGTAATCGATTTTGCGCGTCGTCAATGGAGGAATCAATAGCATACAACACAATGTCGTCTACATATTGGCAACCATATACGCTAGGACCTAGGTTGTATAGTAAACCAGCCGTGGATATTGTAAAAAGGGTAACACTGATCGAAGAACCCTGAGGGACGCCGTTCTCGATGGAAATCTTGTCGGAAAATGTGGTTCCTACTCGTACTCTGACGTACCTGTCCCTCAGAAAATCGGCAATAAAACTTGGCAGGTTACCCCTCATACCCCAACCGTGTAGGCGCGCTAAGATACCATAGCGCCAGGTTGTATCATATGCTTTGTAGAGATCTGCAAACACTGCGATCATGTGTTGTCGCTTTGCAAAAGCTACTTGAGCGGCGTGCTCAAGTTGTACTAGAGCGTCAGTTGTAGACCGGTTCTTGCGAAAACCGAACTGGTAGGTATCTAACACACCGCTGTCCTCCAGAAACCAAATTAGACGCACGTTAACCATGCGCTCGAGCAGTTTACTCATGGTACACGTCAATGAGATGGGTCTATAATTTGATACTTCGGCGACCTTAGCACCATTCTTCGGGAGAGGCACGACAGTTGCCTCTCTCCAACTTGACGGATATTGCCCGCTACTGAAGATTTTGTTAAAAAGTTCAAGGAGCGTACGTTTCTCCGTCATCGGCAAGTGTCCTAGCATTTCGTATGTTATGGAATCGGGGCCTGGAGCGGATCTGGAGCAAAAAGACAGAGCGTGCTCCAGTTCTTCAAAGGAAAACGGAAGATTATATTCTTTATATTCCTCAGTAGAAAAGTCCAGAGGACGCTCCAGCTGAGGTTTTGCCATACGAAATGCTTCGGAATGAGAGTGGTCATTGCTGACGCTAGCAAAATGCTTAGCGAGTAGATTTGAAACCTCGCCAGCGTCGCAAACAACTTCATTGCCGTTCTGAATCTGAATGGACGTCGGCCGACTGTGTCGACCCCGAATGGTGCGCACTTTCCTCCAGACATCACTAACGGTAGCCTTACTGTTAATTGTCGATATGTAATCTGACCACGACTTACGTTTAGATTCCAGCACCAACTTCCGCACTTTTGCTTTAGACCGCTTATATTCCACTAGGTTGTTGGTCGTTGGGTTATTTCGGAATAGACGAAAGGCTCGGCGCTTGTCTGCAATAGCAGTTTTTATATCATTGTTCCACCACGGTACGGGAGAACGAGGTTTCGTGCCGTGGGTATGTGACTTGGGTATAGCCCTTGTTGCTGCTTCTACTATTGCAGACGTTATGGCTATTACACTAGCATCAACGTCCTGGGTTACTGCGGGGAGACGGACTGTCTCATCATATAGCTGCCAGTTTGCCTTATCCAGCAACCATCGTGGCGGTAGTATGACGTCGAATTGACGTTGACATCAGGAAAGCTAATCGCTTGTGGGAAGTGGTTACTGTTATGAAGGTCTGGAATGATTGACCATTCTAAGCGTGGTATCAGAGAGGGTGAGGAAAGTGATAGGTCTATTGCCGTAAAGGTACCGTTTTCGGTTACAAAATGAGTCTTCAGTCCGGTATTTAATAGACAAACGTCGTTCCGCTCTAAAATGCTTTCTACCATTCGGCCATAGCTATCGGTCTTGGTAGAGCCCCAAGTGGGGCTATGGGCGTTAAAATCTCCTGTGAGAATAAACGGACTGGGTAGTTGCCGGAGCAAATCTTCTATATTGTCTGTAGACCAGGAGTCCCTACGACCCGGAGGAAGATATATGCAGCAGACTGATGCTGTAAAGGGGTGTGTAACTCGGATAGCAACAGCTTCCAGATCGCTTAATAGAGCGATCGAGTCGTATAGCACCCCTTCTCTAATAAATATCGCCACACCACCACGAACGCGGACGTTTGCTGGAGCGTCGCGACGTTCGCAGCTGTATCCTTTTAAATTGTAAGTGTTACCTTCCTTAAAAAGGGACTCCTGCAGACAGAGGAGCCACGGACAGTGATCGGCTACCAGCAACTGGAGATGGCTTAGATTGTTAATAAATCCTCGACAATTCCAGGAAATAATGTGTGACGTTTGTGTAAGTGTTGTAGTACCGTCCATGAAGATGAATTTAAAAAATTAAGTTAGAAGGTAACCGAAAACGAGAGAAAATTATAAAAGAATAAAGTTACGAAAGCGACTACGAGATGAAAAATTAAAAATTACGAACAAAGGCAATTTGCTAGCGAAGTTTGGATCTGGCCTTCCCCTTTGGCCATCCTCGCTTGCCTTTGCGAACCGTTAGAAATTCGCTCAGAAGAGAATCCTCGCTGCCTACCGAGATTGAACGATCCGGAGGTGGTGTAAAAGGGGGCAGCGAGAGAAGGGGGTTTTCAGACCCCTCTGGGGTAAAAGGTTTGGGTATCACTTGGGGTACCCCTGATGGTGGTATATCGGTTGAAGTGGATGACTCCGCAATATCCTGATATGATATCACCGATGGTGAAGCCCTGATCATCACTTGGGGTACCCCTGATGGTGGTATATGGGTTGAAGTGGATGACTGCGCAATGTCCTGATATGATATCACCGATGGTGAAGCCCTGATCATAGTACGCCTTTGATTATTCAGCGATTCCGTAAAGGATTTGACAAACTCGTCAAATAGTTTTTTAATTTCCGGAATAATGGCGTTTATCATACCGCTCTCCGGCTTGGGCGAAGTGTTCACGGCTTTAGCATACGACATTTTTGGGTCCGGAGGGTTCGGCCCAACAACCTCTCGCTTGGCTTCGGCATAAGATAACCGTTTCAAGGTCTTGACTTTTTGTATTGCCGTCTCCTGCTTATAAACAGGACAGTTCTGCGATCTGGCCGAATGTTCCCCGTCACAATTTACACACCGAACTGGTGTCTGGCAAGGCTGACCTTGATGAAGCGGTTTCCCGCATACACAAACTTGTCCACGCGTACACCTTGCAGCCGAGTGTCCAAACCGCTGACAGCGGAAACATCTTAGTGGTGCCGGGATGTAAGGCCTTACGGGCAGCGAATAAAACGCCACTTTGATTTTGTCTGGCAGAACTGTGCCAGAGAAAGTTAACAAAAGCGAACCAGAATTAATTAACACACCATCCCTGCGATATGACAATCTCTTTACTTCTGTAACATGGTATTTCTTTAGGGAAGCCTGTATTTCATCTGTTGAACAATTGATCAGATCAGAACAAGTCACAACACCTTTAGAATAATTCAACGACTGGTGTGAACGCACAGTAACATTAAAACCTTCAAACGTTGTCAACTCTAAGAGACGTTTCGACTGCTTGGCAGTAGCAGTTTCAATCAATAATCCTTCTTTAACCTTTCTAATGCTTTTAACTTCTCCTACGTTCGACCGAATAAATTTATTTATAATAAACGGATTTACTTTTGAAAAGTCGTCGCCCTCTCGTTCAACTATCAAGAAACTCGGAGTTATAGCGTCATTCACATTTCCAACATCATCTGTACCATTAGTTACAGTTTTCCTTTTCTTTGTTTTTACAGACACAACAGGTGAAACAACAGCTAGTGGATCATCCACTGCAATGGGGGTTTGAGGGGTGTTTATAGTGGTTTCCTCATCCACCGGAATAGGGTTGTTAGGGATAGGGATGCTTAAAGAGGAGTTTGAGGGGGTGGAGCCGGGAAGCTCCGATTGCGTAGCAAGGGGCACTTTTAAAACTTCATCTACTGTTAGAACTTCCATTATTTATAATTGTAATAAGGTATTTAATGGTGGGTGTAAGTGTAGCGTGCATGGTTTTCATTTCTTTTGGTGTTTGACAGCTTGAGGAACCAGCAACAGCCAAAGAATTCCTATGAACCCGACTCTGGTGGCCTCGACGGAGCCCCCCGCATTATACCGCAAGGTTCCCGGTCCAGGCGCCACCTGGCATTACGGCATAAGCGAGATTTTCGCAAGTTGATAGGGCAGCCAGGTCATGTTGGCTAGACCGACCCGGGCCCCTGTACTACCTTGCAGCCTGGGAGTGCACACCCCGGAACCCAGTTTTATCCGCTGTACCCTCCAGCAGGCGAGCCCAAGGATCTCAGACTGCTACTAGTTCCCCACGCTGTCAAACAAGGAATGAGTGTGCGTGTTGGTGACCTGCCCGTATGCAGTGTACATGTGTGTAGTGTGAGTGTGTTTGGATTAATTTAGAAAACTGTGTGTTTATATGGTTGAGTTTACGGGCAGGTATGTGTGTTGGAACGAGGTGTACTGAGCTGGTACCCGTGGGGGCGCTACTCCCCAATGGCTGCCCGCTTTCAGCCACCCTGCGGGTATTTATTTATTTATTTATTTATTTATTTATTTATTTATTTATTTATTTATTTATTTATTTATTTATTTATTTATTTATTTATTTATTTATTTATTTATTTATTTATTTATTTATTTATTTATTTATTTATTTATTTATTTATTTATTTATTTATTTATTTATTTATTTATTTATTTATTTATTTATTTATTTATTTATTTATTTATTTATTTATTTATTTATTTAATATACGGGATACCCCCATTACAATTATCCAATCTATTTTGACTTAACGATTGCTTTACCTTTGCCACAGCTTTTCGACCTTTAAAAACATCAAACTTGAATTGTTTGTTGACTCTTGACTAACGTATAAAATGGGTATTAAGGTAATTTATTATTGCGTATGACGCAACATACACATGTAATACATTTAATCTACTCTATTATCGCGGTTTTATTGCTACTACTAAAAGATTGATGATCTATTTTATTAGGTACATAACATGTAGCAACAGTAACAGAAAATGTCATTTAATTTTCTACTTTGTGATGGTTTGATCAGAATCTTACTTCAGAATTATTAGATAAATATTACTAATCTGACAACTAGTTTATGTGTTTATGTTTAAGTAACTAGACATGAAAAGGAGGTGCAGTTCTAAACGTTTCACAATTTCAACCCTGTGAACTACTACCTACCCGATTACTATTTAATAGTAACTATGATAAGGATTCTGTTTATGGGTTGTTTAATCTTGATGCATTTCAAATTCCTTGAAGGACACGAAGGATTTTATCAATTTTTTGATAATAAAATTGAAGACGTTGCCAATAGTAAATTAATAAATTGTTTAAGTGATTTAATTAACTTCTATTCTCATTATGATCTAAATCTTCATTTCAATACGAATAATAGTTATCTAATTCAAAAGGTTATAACGCGACTAGACTTTAGCATAGTATCTGGTATTATCACTTACAATTACAGCTACAAGAAGAAAAGATTCAACAGAGCTTGTAGTACAAAGATACTCCATCTAGTAGTATTAGATGATCCAATGGAATTTATTTTCTTTATAAAACATGCCTCCAATATAAAATCAAAAGATGTAGTTCATTTTCTTGTAGAAGACTATGAAACTATGAGCGATTTAATAGATATTACTGGTTTAAATCATTTGGGAAATGTTTTATTTCTCGCTTTTGATAAGAAAAGAATATCTGTTAGAACATACAGAGTTTGTTACTATTGTGGAGAGCTTAGCAGAAAATTAATTGAGATTAACATCAGCAACAACCAAACAGATGCAACTAATCTTGTGGCAAGAAATTTTTCTAATTTCAATGAAGATGTATTTAGAATCATATTCATGAATTATTATCCTGTCGCTTGGTGTCTTCAAATCGGGAAAGAGATCTCTATTGGTAACAGAAAATATAAACAATGTAAGAAAACAGCCGGTTCTGAATATCGTTTAGTAAAATTACTTTCTCAGAAACTGAATTTTAAAACTCTCTTTATACTGTATGAAGATGAATATATAAACGCAGTAAATGAAACTGGTAGTGGCACATTTAATGTTGCGATGGGAGGAATAACTATGACACAGAAACGAAGCGAAATGGCTACATTTACTACCATGTATTGGTATGAGGGTTATAGTTTGCTATTTTTTCATAATAAATTGCTGTGGGAAGATATATTGGGGTTTTTACAACCGCTGCAAAAAAACTTATGGATTAGTGTTGTTGTAGCATGTTTGTTAATTACATTAATATTCAGTTTGATTGGTCAGAAAGGAAAGTGTACGAACTCTATATCCTTATTAAATACTTTTTGGGTAAGTATACCTTAAAATTTCAAATATTAATTAATTTAAGTTAAGAACTCTTGGCAGCATAAAATGGCAGCAATCTACTTTTTGAAATATACCTATATTGTGTATACCAATATACACCAATATACCCCCCCACAAGACCAGGACCTAAATTAAAAAACCGCAAAAATTGTAGTTTAAGGCATATTCGCAAAATTGTTTTTTAAAATGTTTTTGGTTACATATAGAAAAAGCAATTTCTAATGGCGACAATTCACCTAACCTAACATAACTCAACATAATTATCATATATTTTACCTAAGCAAAGTTTAGCCAACAACTAACCTAACCTAACTCTTTTCATGAAAACTAAACCTGGTCATTTAAGTTCTGTATTTCAGTCATAGGACTTACTCCAAGGTCGCTAATTGAGTCAAATTAAGACAAACTTAAATTAGTATAGAAGGCCTGTTTCCAGTTGCAATGGTGGCTAGCGGTCCTAATTCTTTAAACAGAATGCTGCTCTTATGCATTCAATAATAACAAAAAAAACTACAATCTAGGAAAAAACGCACCACTCGAAAACGTACCAAAAATATCAAAATTTCAAACCGTCATAACTAGGTGGATCTTGAACGAAAATGGATGAACCTTTGAGTGCTAAAAAGTGAGCCAATGTTACGTTAAGGCCTTTTCGCCCCCGGCGACAACCCGCAGAAAAAAAATGTTTTTGATTAAAAAAATGTCAAAGTTTTACAGCTTGTGCGGTGTACCAAAAAACTCGTGGGCCCAATCGACTGCCAGGCCAATAAAGTGCAGTCCTTTTTCTGTAAAGTTTTCAAAACTTCGAGTGCCTACGATTTTTTGGCGCAATGTTATCAATTTTTGAAATCTACCCTGCAGTTTGTGGGGCGTTTTTCCTCTTCTGCCAGCGACATTATTATCGGTTGGGTTTGAATCTTTTCTTTTCCAAATTCAGAAAATTTAGAAAAATGTCAAAAAATGCTTTTAATTAATAAAAACATTTTTTTATTAACGTTTTGTCTTAATTAATGTTTTGATTTTGACTTTACTAATGTTTTGCAATTAATTAGTATCACAAAGTTATTCAAAGCGTTACAATGCTTCAATTAACGGACATTCAACGTGCACAAATTGTTACTCTTTTGGAGATAGGAGTTAGTATGCGACAAGTCGCATTGAGGTATGGGGTTAACCGTAGTGTTGTGTCTAGTACGTGGTCCCGGCATCGGGAGACAGGAACTTTTCGTCGTCGTCAAGTATCTGGTCGCACTAATTCTACCACACGTCGCGAGGATCGAAGATTAGTGAACGCAACTCGACAGGATCCTGTAAGAAGCGCAATGATTGCAGCGTACGTAGACTTGATTCAACGAGTATCCGATAGGACGGTACGAAATCGTCTACAAGAAGGTGAACTTCGCTGTCGTGTTAGAGCTAATGTTCCACACTTGACGGATCGGCATCGTCAGGAGAGAATGCAGTATGCGAGAAACTACGGACATTGGACTACGAGGCAATGATAAAATGTCTTGACCGAAGAAAGCCGCTTTTGCCTCTTCCATTCTGACGCACGAGTTCGCGTATGGTGTCGTCGAAGAATGCGATTTGATCGCAATTCCGTCAACCCGACGCGCAACTTTAACGGCGGGTCTGTCATGGTTTGGAGAGGCGTTAGCTATGATGGTCGCACCGATCTGGTGATGGTACCAGCTCCTGGATTGACAGCGGCTCGGTACATTAACGAAATTGTTCAACCTCATATTCTGCCCATTCAACGTCGGATGGGACGAGCGTTTGTATTTATGCAAGAGAATGCACGTCCGCACACTGCTCGTGTCACCTAGGAGTTTTTCCAGTAACATAACATACGCATTCTTCCTTATCCGCCTATCAGACTAGATCTCAACCCAACTGAACACGTGTAGAACAATATGGGCGTTGTCTGCGAAACCTGCAGAGACCACCAACTACTCTCCGAGAATTGGGAATAGAACTGACGCAATTGTGGAACAACAATCCCCAGAGATTCGCGCAGTTCAGAACATGCCAGCGAGGTTGCAAGAGGTGCGCCAGCAAAGAGGAGCAAACACACTTTTAATTAACACACACACGATGTGCAAGGTCCGACCGACAACACATGCACGATGTGGTGCAAATCGGGTAACGTTGATGTCGGCGGTTACACGTTAAAAAAATTAACGTTAATAAAAAAAATGTTATTAATTAAAACCATTTTTGAAATTTTTTAAATTTGGAAAAAATGTTCAAATTCAACCGGTAATAATGTCGCTGGCAGAAGTTAAAAAACTGCCGACAAAATGCAGGGTAAATTTCAAAAATTCATAACTTCGTGCCAAATCATCGTAGGCACTCGAAATTTTGAAGGATTTCCAGAAAAAGAACTGAACTGTTATTGCCTTGGCGGTCGATTGGGTCCACGATTTTTTTGGTACACCGTGCAAGTTGTTAAAGTTTGATATTTTTTTATCAAAAACTTTTTCCGTTGCGGGCGATCGCGGAGGGCGGAAACATTCGTTCAGACGCCCTTAAACTAGACTGAACTAAAATTTTGGTATTTTTGGTGCATTTTCAAGTGGTGCGTTGTTTTCCTCGAGTGTATTTTAACACGCCCTGTATTCAGGGTTGAAAGAATTGTAAAAAGCTCATATGAGTAGTACCTGTCCACATTAACCAAACATTGATGCTAGTTTCAAGATTTTTAACATCCAAATAAATACTGTAATGTGAACATTATTAATCTTTCACCATGTATAATTTTTGACAGAATGTCCTAAACAAATACATACATAGGTTGGTAGTGGTGGGATACTTTTAACCATTAAACAACTAGCACACATCAATTGTTATAACTCTGACATGATTAATAAATTAAACAAAAAGATTGTTAATTAGATTAAGAGAATATATTCCATTGATACTCAAACAAAAGACACAAATTACATGTCTGTACCATATTTTGGAATAAAAATCAGAAAAAAAGGCAATTTGTATTCGGGATGGGACGTTTTTACCGCATCACAACCAATGATTTATGTATTTGCTAATTGTTGTTTGAAATTAAATTATTGTAAATAAAAAGGATACATAGCTTCATTACGCGAAATAACTGACCTAGGCGCTTCGCTTCTCGGTCATCTATCTTAGCCCAGAACTGTAATAAAGCAATTTCCACTTCAGTGTGCAATAATACTATTTATGTCCGATTACATTATAAAGTACTGTTTATTGTATTGTTTTGCGGCAGTGAACTGGCTTATTATTGTACTCGTAAAATAAAGGGGTAGTAGTAAAATAAAGTATATAGTAGTAAAATAAAGTATGATAACTGTATATTACATGTCAAATTTTCTTCTGTCAAGAATAGATGTCACATTTATAAACTGATTTTATTTTGATAACTACCCAATTTTAGGAATCGAACATAAAGCTTTGTATGCAACTCTTACATAATCGGACCTTATAGACTCGCCCTTTTTATAGGCCTTGCTCGCTTCGCTCGCCCGGCCATAAACTGGGCTTGTCTATAAATTCCTACATTATGTACTTGTTACATAAATAGCTATTATCTCCGACTGCATGATAAAGACTCGATTATTTCACTATTTAGAATCAATAATCCACATAATTATTGACTAGTCAATAAAAATAAAGTAAAACTGCCGCCTACCATAGTGACAATTTCTGTCAAGAATAAACTCGAAATGTTAGATATTTTTTATTTTTCTTCAGTCATTACAGTTAAGGTAATTGAAACCACTTAAATCAATTACGCGGCACATAATTCATTATGAACCGTTAATATTATAATTGATGTTGATGACACAATTAACATTATCGCTTATCGACATTGGTACGTCTGACTGACGTAAATTTTCGGTTCTTCCATTAACAACTGTAGAGAAATTCTTTTGTCCCAAAATCTTTGCTGCAGTATCAATTTTTTTAGTTACTGACCGTTCTACATAACCTTCGGCAATACTCATAGAAGACCATCCTCCATGACGCAATAAATCGCTCCTGCTGCGTCCAGAATTCGCCAAAAGACTTACCGATGATCTCCGCATGCAATGGCCTGTGTAGGAATTACTATCTGGCAAAGTTTATGAAGAATCTTTTATGGGACGTTGTTTTCGGTCGAAGTTTAATGTATTTTCTAATTAACTCTAAAGAATTGAGTTTCTCTGAAGGTAAGATAACAAAAGATCTATCTTTCCTATTTTCGATATCCACAAGCTTGACCAAGAAATGCTTCTCATGATCTTTTACATCTTTCGTAGTTAAAGAAACTAATTCTTGGCATCTGCACGCCCCCGCGAATCCAAAAACGATAACCTA
Organism: Agrypnus murinus; assembly: GCA_929113105.1. Taxonomy (NCBI): domain Eukaryota; kingdom Metazoa; phylum Arthropoda; class Insecta; order Coleoptera; family Elateridae; genus Agrypnus; species Agrypnus murinus. The sequence continues at coordinate 107,073,139 of OV816026.1, read as the reverse complement.
TAGAAATACACTGTTATGAAGCTTTATCTAAGAAAGTTTCAAACCTAGTTACCTTGTTTAGTAAATGTTCTTCTCCAGCATTCATTAAAAAAGTTTCCACATGTTCTTTACCTAATATTAACGATTTTTTTGGCTTGTAACCTTCTCCTTTCCTTTTCAAAAAACAGATAATACTTCCAAATTTGCTTATATCGACTTTTTCGTTTAACTTAATTGTTTTACGGAGCATGGAATATTTAGTCCAAAGAGAGGATGCTTTGTAAGGAGCCAGTTCAGTGTCAAAGTAAGCCAAAATAGTATCTTCGGTAGTTTCCTTAATGTTTTGTTTTACGCACCATTGTCTGTAGCAGGAGTACGCCTCTTCGTATAGCTGCTTCGATTTAATAGGAAGTAGACCCTGTTTCACTCTTGAAGCAATTTCGGTAACTTCTTCCATATTATTCTGCGAGTTTAGCAAAAAATTGACGGAACACTTTTAGAGTTTTCTTAGTCAACAACTTAGTAACCAAGTAGGGGAGGGTCACCATGAATGGGACGCTCCGTGAATGGGACATCATTATAGAAAACTGTAAAAATTTCATCCAGAGGTTTCGGAGCACTTTGGTAGAGGGCGATTAACGTTGCAAGCATGTGAACAGGTTTTCAAGATTTTCTACACAGGTGGTTGTTTGTTGTGCAACTTTTAAGATTTTTGCTAAATAAAGTAAATATTTGAAGCCAGGCAACTTCTGCTATATGCCAGGTTAACTTGTTAGCAGGTAAGAATACATTACGCTATAAATATTTGATGTTTTCAACTAGTATTTTAAGTAGAAATTTGCATTCTATATTTTGAGGTTAAGGAGCAAGCAACAGATTTTCAAATTTGTAACGAATTCCTTGAATGGGACAGCTTTGTGTGCCTTGATTGGGACACGTCCCATTCAAGGAACTTTGTATTATTTTGGTATTATAATAAAAATTAATAGTCTAATTCTTAGTTTTCAATTACAGGTTTCAAAATGGAATCTAAGAGACGACGAATATCCCCAGCTCAAATGGAAGCTGCGGTGCATGAAGTCATTGTCAACAAAACTTCAATAAGAGAAGTAGCGTATTGTACGGGAATTCCTAAAAGCTCATTGCATAGAGCGGTCAAAAAGGCTAAAAACGTGACAATTGAACTATATAAACACTCACCCAACATAGGAAACAGAAGATTATTTTCTAAATTGCAAGAACTTTCGTTAGTAAACTATTTCAAGACTGCTTCTCAGATGTGTTACGGTCTCACAACAGTACAAGCACGCTGTTTGGCGTACCAGTTTGCCAGAGAACTCAATTTAACTATTCCAGAAAAGTGGACGAAAGATGAAAAAGCTGGTAGAAGATGGTTGCAAAAATTTATGCGACGACATAGGGACATCTCTCTTCGCAAACCAGAATCTTGCAGTTTGTCAAGAGCAACTGCTTTTAACAAACACACAGTTACTCAATTTTTTATTAATTTAGAAAAAGTGTACTCAAGATAACAGTTTTCTCCCAACAACATCTACAATTGTGATGAGACGGGACTATTGACTGTTACGGATCCTCCAAAAATAATTGCGCCCTGCGGATCTAAGCAAGTTCCACAAATAACTTCAGGTGAAAGAGGAGTTTTAGTGACAATGTTGAATTTTATCAGCGCGACAGGCAATACAGTCCCACCTGTGTTCATATTCCCAAGGGTGCACTTTAAAGAATATATGCTCAATGGCGCACCAACAAACAGTTTGGGCTTAACATACGAAACTGGCTGGATGACAGAAGATAATTTTTTTCTCTCGTTGAAGCATTTTGCAGATGTTACCAAATGTTCTCAAGATAATAGGGTTTTATTGCTACTTGATAACCACACATCGCATGTTAATGTCAAAACCATCAAGTTTGCCAGACAAATGGGGATAACCCTCTTGACATTTCCCCCGCACACATCACATCGGTTACAACCACTTGATGTGTCCGTCTACGGACCATTTAAGACAAAATTTAAGTCGGAACAACACAACTGGCTCATAACAAATCCCGGAAAAACAATTTCCATCTACAATATTGCTGAACTTGCAAACAAGGCGTTTCTCGAGAGCTTTAGTCCTAAGAATATAACTAGCGGATTTGCTAAATGCGGAATTTTCCGTTTAACAAAGATGTTTTTTCTGATCAAGACTTTTTAACATCTTTTGTGTCGGATAGACCAAATCCACAGCCAAGTTCTAATGCAGAAAATAGAGAAAATGATGGCAGCAGAATTAACATTCTTAGTAATGTTCTTATTCAGCCAGCATCAGTAACACCAGAGCAAATACGCCCATACCCAAAGGCACCAGAAAGAAAAACCAACCAAAGAAAACAACAAACTACAAAAATTTTAACTGAAACACCACAGAAGGACGACGAGACTAAAACAGAAGTTCAAGAATCTCAACCCAGCCAATCAAAAATAAAAAAAGTTAAGAGAAAGATAGTTTTGGAATCAAGCAGCAGTGAGTCAGAAATTGAAATGCCACCGGAAGGCGACAGTGATCTTGATTGTTCGGACAATTTTAGTGAGACCGACTTTCTTGAAGAACCAGATGCAGCACCCAAAGAGAAGGAGGACGATACGCCCAAGGACGACGATGAGGATACAACCAAGAAAGATAAGAACGGAAATAAAGATATTACGTTGGAAATAAATGACTTTATACTTGTTAAATTCCCCATACCAAAAAAAGGCAATGTCAGCTTCGTGGGAAAAATTGTAAATATTGATGAGGAAATACTTACCGTTAAGTTTATGAGAAGACTAAGAAACAAATTTCATTTTCCTGATATCGAAGATAATTGTGACATAAGTAAAAACTCAATTTTAAAGAAACTTAATCCTGTTGAACTTCCTGGAACATTTCGAATGAAATCGTATTTGTTTTTTGGCAAGGAAATTTTTAGTCAAGAGGCTACATATGGAAAGGTTATGTAAACCACTTTATTTTGATGTTTTTTATTTTATTTTTACATGTTTTTTTTTTATTGTTGACTGAGAATTTTTTGTTTAGTTTCTTTCAATAAAATATTATAAATATCAGTTCTTTATATAGTTCTTAATCAAAATAGAAAAAAATGGTAAATATCCAGCTCCTAAGCGTTTGCAGCGTGGAAACCATGTTATTAGACTTGTCCCATTCAAAGGCAATGCGTGTCCAATTCAAGGAATATGCTCCTTGAACGGGACGCTGTGCAAATTTTAAAAAAGTAATTATTTCCATCAATTAAAATAATAAACAAGCGTCTACATTTGTATATTATAAGAACAATAACATCCAATAACCTGTGTGCATTTTGTTTTTTTCGAAACTTGAAAATTTTGAAAACTACGGTAACTAACAAAAAAATGTCCCATTCATGGTGACCCTCCCCTAATTGCTAGAAATGCACACTATGAAAGTATGACAATTTTCAATGGCAAATTGAAATGAATACTTAGTAAAAAGTAATTTTTAAGGTTTCGCAGTCGGAGATAAAGCTTTGTATGCAATTCGTACATAATTAGGTTTTATTGCCTCGCCCTAGTTGTGGCCTCGCTCGCAAGCTCGCTCGTCCATAAACTTTAGGGCTCGTCAATAAAAACCTACATTATGTACTCTACATAAATAGCTATTCTCCCATAACAGTGCTTTATTTGTCATTAATTCTGTGGTGATTAGCATGCCTTGGATAGTGCAGTTGATATCCAAGGCAACAAGTAAACAAGAAGTAAGAACTTATAAACACTATACTTGTATTATTCTAATAGTTTATCTTACCCGTTGTCACTAAGACCAAGTTAGACACTAACAACTTAGGCTAAACTGGATAGGGTTTTTAATATTTTACGAGAAATACGAAAATCGTAAGAATCTTTATTTAATTTCGAGGTCATAATTGACATTTGTGTGTCTTTGATGAGTTTAGAACCAAATACAATCTAAAATTATAGGTGCAACTGGGCGTAACCACACAAATCTGACACAGACAGAAATGAAAGTGACAATGGTAAATATTAAAGATTAATAAAGTGACATTTTGCCAATAAGTTTCTGTCATACTCAGTATAACTATAACAACTTAGGACAGTATTCGTATAATTTATTTTATTTCTAGATTTGTATGCAAGTACTACTCGACCAACAAGCCCCATATAGAACAATAAAAAAGATCCGAAACCGCTCGCTAGTGTTACTAATCGCCTGGTATATAGTATGCTTAAATATAAACACTGCATATAAAAGTAAAGTGCTCTCGTCGTTACTTAACCCTTCACTCAACGAGCCCCAAACATTCGACGACGTTCTCGTCAAGGGCTACGCAGTAGTAACAAACCGAAACTATAAAGATTTTATTAATGGTTTGCTAAGATATGCTCAAGAGCATAAAAAGTACAGTGATACCTTAAAGTAGGAATTTTATATCTATGAGATGGAAAAAGAAATTAATCAGAGTGTTTGTAACATTAATAATTTTGTTCATTCTTTTTGTTTATAGTTCAAAGAATATTTAAACATTCATATGACATAGAAGAGTTTTATAATTATTCTAGGAAATGGGTTTGTCTTTGATTAATACATACCCAACATTAATGTATTTTAAGCAAATGACAAACTTTCATATTTCTAACTCGAGGGCTTAGTGTCAAAGAAACCATAAAAAAATCAAAGATTTGGAATTTTGAAATTATTTTAAATAGAGACGAGTCTTTGACACAAGAGGCAGCATGGCTTTTCCAACAGATAAACAGCAACAATTCAAATCTTTGATTTTTGTAGTTTTGAGGACTTTTTAGCACAGCCCTCGTACTGTTGTAATCCAAATCAGTCACATTCTTTATAAATCCGTAGGTTAGTCTGATTAATTTCTTTTAGCTCTCAGTTTATTTTATTAACTTGAAAATAAAAGAAGATCTTTTCTAGACATCCAATACTTAAAGATAGCATCTGTAAAGAATTTGATTACGTTGCCAACAATCATGCTGCTATGATAGACGAATTCACGTCTTTAAAATACGAAATACGCACTACTTGCAATGACGAGATAGCAAAGTACAAGAATGAACTATCTAAAGTTAGAATAACCAGCCAGGACAAAATGTTTGGGAACGTTTGGGCTTTACCGAAAGGTGCTCCATACGAAGAAGTTTTTAATAGGGTAATCAATCAAATTGTTAGAAGTAAGTTTAAAAATATTAAATCTTAGTCTTTAGTAACCTTCGCAGCACTTATTTCACTTTTCTTTTTGGTATTGGCACTGGTACGGTAAGTTTTAGGTTACGAAGACATGAAACTACACAAACGAAGCAGACTAACAAAAACCAGAACAGGATCAATAACGGAAGAAACAGTAGCACAAGCAGTAGAATAGAGTAAGATGCATTATAAAAATCATAACTACAATAGTAATAACGATGAAATGACGTCAAGGATAGATGGACAAGATATTCAATGAAAGAAGAATTTGAAGACTATAGTAACAAAAGAAGAGAGACTCGAAAGTAACAACTGCGAAGATAAAAAGTTCAAAGACGAAACGAATAAGAAACGAGGACAATGAAGGAATGGTAAGGGGTGAAACAAATCAAGGAAAATGAAAAAAGGATCAAAAACTAGGCAACCATTGATACAATTTGGCTATAAAGATAACGCTCTAAATACTAAAATGACTTTAGAAATAAAACTGCTAGTTTGAATAAAATCGCAGTAAAGACACCGTTGGTGTCTGAAATATATAGACCAAGTCCAAGCGAAGGTTCAAACAAGAGCTAAATAGCGGCGAAGAGAGAAACATGATGAGATGACGTACTTGAAAATTAAAGAAAAATATTAGCGTTTGGCATTGTAAACGAAGATAAAGTTAAAAGAAGAACGAGAGGTGGGACGACAAGACGGACTAAGCTACATTGTATTGTAATGAACACCAGGGCAGCTATATTTTCAGAGCAATGATTGATAGACGAGCGAAACGATTAAGTCCTTATTTACACCTGACGAGATGAGCAACTAGAAATTTCCACAATTCGAAATCCAGCTGTTTTGCTGGTTTTGATGGCGTTTTGCGAAACACCATTTTTTTGAAATGTGCTATTGCACACATAAGAGCTATTTTACTAAGAGTTTTGTTTACAGACGGTTTCTCGTTTGATATATAGTATATGGAACACCAAATTCTCAAGATTATAGGTATTGGGACAGTTTGCACTTGAAAATCTCAGTCAATATAGTCATTTAACTATTAATTGACTATTGTTGATATCAGGCTTATTTTCAGACCAACGTATAATCGAGAAGTTATTTATTGAAGCACATTTAAAAATTCTTTAAATGCTTATAGATATTTGGAGGTACTTCAGGAAACTATAGCAGCTGCTTTGGATTACCTACAAGTTAATCATGAAATATAGTCTCTACTTGACACAACACTGTATTAATAAAAAATGTACTAGATGATGCTTTTTACTATTTACTACTTCAAAGACAGTATGATAACAAAAGCTAAAAACATCGATGTGAGAGATAGATCTAGAACAAAATTCGAACAGAGTACAAGCGTACAACGATAGAATCACGACGATGACAAAGTAAGCGATGATAGGGAAGGTGGAATTCGTGGAAGATAAATGGCAACATAGCAGAAAGCGTAGTAAATAAATCCATAAAGATAAGGAATCTAACGAATATAGAGACGAAGAATAATAGGTATTCTTGTCGCGTGTGACTTACCCAGTACCCATATTTTGTGTAACACATTAATGTGCTAACTGATTGAAGTTTAACAACAGAATAAACGCGAATGCAGAAGTGATGCTTAAAAGGTAACTCGATGAAATTATTGTATAAGTATAATTAATCGAAAATTTCTTATGCGAGATCGTCGATTATTCTGTACTAACACAATTTTGTCGATAGACGGTGTCCTCTTTTAAGTTAGCTCCGATTTCAACAGCTCATATTGCTTTGTACGAAGGTTGCTTCCTCACTGTATTGTAAACTGTATTGGGTAACATGTGTAAACATACTTTGTAAGGTAACTATTGGTAGATACCATTTTAGACGAGATTTGTAACGCTATATTGTAAACTATATTGGGTAACTTGTATGAACGTACTTTGTAAGGTAACTATTGGTACATACCATTTTAGACGAGATAAGTAAGATTACTACTATAATTAATATTTTGAATGCAAATTCATATAGAAAAATTTATCGACTCTGCTGGGACTCGAACCCAGGACCCTCCACTGTCTAGGTGGTATCTTAACTTAACAAAAATTAATTTCATCTAAAATTTATATATAATTAATTTCCTTTCGGAATGATTCAAAATAATCTAGATACTTTGAATATTGATGTTGTTGTCATGCGACTTGCTGATCTTCATTAATAATATTCAAAAAAATATCTAGTTACTTTGAATGTCTGCTAAAATATCTAATTCATATGGAAAAATTCTCGCTATGCTGATAGTCGTTCTCTGTAGCTCAGTTGGTAGAGATACCACCTAGACAGTAGAGGGTCCTGGGTTCGAGTCCCAGCAGAGTCGATAAATTTTTCTATATGAATTTGCATTCAAAATATTAATTAATGTAAAATCATTATTCAACTTAAAACAAAACATAATTTCGTCTAAGATTACTATATCTCGTTAAAACTGTCTACTTATAGTTGCGGACGAATTTATAGGCTTTGATACGGTTACGTCCTGTTTGTATTAAGAACAAAACATCTTTTCAGATCAATTACTTCTAAATAGGACTAAACCTTATGATTAGTTAATCTTCTTGTTTTATCAATATGTGCCAATATTATAAGAATTGTTTGTGTAATTTATTTGTCTTGTTGCAGCTGGGTTACTTCTTAAATGGAGACAAGATGCAACAAGAAACATGGATTGTAATCACAGCGCTTTTTCTTACAGTTATAAGAAAGCACACAGGAAACCAGGCAACGATCACGTTACTTTAGAAACGCTAGTGTCGCCATTCTTCATTTACGTATTGGGCAATCTGTGTGCCGTTGTAGTTTTTGTAATGGAATTTATTTATTATAAAAATAAAAACAATTGTGGTGTATCAAGATGTAACAATACTTTAAATAAAACAAAAGTCTAGTGTATATATTATTTATTGTATTAGTTTGGGTCGGAGTATGTTTTCTGGCAGGGTTCTACACTTTAATTCATTTCATCCTATACAACAAAAAAGCAAACAAACAAACAAACAATACCACAAAACAAAAACAATAATACAATAAAGCAAATCAAGTTATACAATAATAAAACAATTAATAAACTCTTTTACGACAATTTTCTTTTACATTTTAAAGCAGCAAACTCATTTATAACATCTTCAAAATCAATTTCAGATGCTATTTCATTTTCAATAGACAATAAAGCTAAGCCGGAAAGCTTCGACTAACTCGTCGTTGATCTCAAATAGTTTTTTAGAAGTTTGAGTTTTGAGAAAGTTACTTTTTATTTAAGCTCCATTAAAAATAATAGGATGAGAGAATCTTGAACATAAAACAATTCTATAAACTGGAATAACAAGGGATTTGGAATACAACTGTAGAATAACAAAAGTGATAACAAAATAAACAAAAAATATATGTTTTGAACAGCGCCCGCAGCGGAAGAAAGGCGTACCACTCTTAAAACCGCGCGAAATTTTAAAATTTGGTATTCGTAAAACAGACAAATGTAAATAGAAATTCATAAATTGTTCAAATTATACACATGAATACTGAAAAGTGATATATTTTCTATAGCAGAAATATCATTTTAAAGCTAAAATTAAATATTATTGCTATCTGATAGTAAATATAAACTAAGCAAAAAGAAATGTTTTTCTGATTTTGAAACATGCACTTTTTCTGTACAATAAAATAAACAAAGCTTAAACCTTCAAACAAAAAGTTCACATTAATTAAACTAGTTTAGAACACAAAGTACGATACTTACTGTATATAAAATGCTCAAAGTTGCCGGCTTGAGATCTCGCTCTTTTTAAAAATTTAAATTTCAGGTCGTAAGTATTGGTTCTGCAGCTGTCTAATTTATAAAGGAATGGATAAAGGTTTCAAAACACAAAAACATACACTAGAAGGGCGCCATCTGATTATGAAGCTTAATAACGATAATTAAATAGATCAAATAGATCAAATAAATCTAATAAATCTGTCTGAAATCACTAATCAGAAAATGAAATCAGACCGATATAAACTTAGTGCAATATATTAATTAATTTCAACAAAGTCAAAATTTAGTTTAATGATGATATGAATAAAAACTTTCATAATTAAATGGTTCTATCTTACTGGTTTTAGTTTACTTTGAAATCATATTTATTTTAGAAAACACAAAGAAAAAAATGAAATGTAAAAAGATTACAAATTTTAAACTCAAAAATTCAAATAATAATTCCCTACCTAAAAGCTCTTGACTATTAAAATGAATAAAAATTGTATAGAAATTACGTATAAATAAAAAAACAGACTGTAGAAATTTTACAAAGATCCAAAGAAATTCACATAAATATTTAACATTCAAAAAAAATACATAATTCACAGTACCTGTAGTTGTCGATAATTCACAAACCAAATTAACGCTAAGTTGCACAAAAATGACTCTTGCACATACCAAAATAATTACTGTTGGACGAATGGAGAAACTGGAATGTTCGTAGATTTTTGCTTCCACATTATTCAAGGATGCAATGAATTAACCCTCGTAATGTGTGTATGAGGTGAATTATTATTCACGAATTCACCCAAAATAAGGTAACTGAATGCAACTATAAAACTTCCATAAGATTTGTTTATTAAATTAATTTTAAGAACCATCGGCAAATGTTTGTTATTTTTCTTAAAACAACTCACTTATTATTTAAATCCGAACTAAATCTATAAGGCACATAACTCGGATTTCATTATAAATCCGAGATTTCCATCACTGAAGATAAAGTCTATAGTTATTGATTTTTTATCGGTATTTCGGTACGAGAACTATTTTTATCGGTAAACTGTATTAAAGCTATTACACTTTTAATAGGAAAAACTAGATTTCCTGTTCTTTAAAAACACAAACATCCGGAAACATATTTAACTGTATAACGGTACTTTTATTAACCGCAAATTCTTAATTAATATCCGGAAAACTAATTACACAACGGTATTTTTGTATTAACTACAAATTTTCAAATAACTAGGCACAGGAATCCGACTCCGGCTGTTTTCTATCAATTGTACTGTATCGAAACTTAAACTGAAGTGTTTTGAACCCGCAACTCAACTCAAGTGTCGTCTTTTTTAAAACTGAAGGTTATTTTATTATATACTCAGGATTCTGAAGGGTGCAGATCTGCGTATACCAATCAAAAAAACGCCTGACCCGATCTGAACAAATCAGGGCTTTATAGTCCACGTGCAGTCAATAGAGAAAATTTTCTTAGTTTTTGCTACTAGACTTTGACCTTGAAAAGCTAGATACTACGCATTTTGTATTTTCGCGGACAGATTGTGCACACAGATGTTATTTTAATAAAACTAGCAACCACATCAAGTTGTTTTTTAAACGCATATGTAAGTTAGATCTACCACGAAACATATTATTACTTTTTTTTAAGTATTAACAAAGAAGCCATTTCGACCAATGTACAGTTGCGATCATTCGCTAAGGAACGATGAGAAAATCACATTCGCCGATTTTCCAGTTTTTTGTACAATGTAAGCGTAAGTTTATTAAAATAGTATACAAGAACATTTCATTTTGTTGCATTGTAATTGCCCAGTCCACAAATCAGGTCGAATTACAGCGTACATTGTATAAAAAACTGAAAAACCGGCGTTCACTATTTTCTCAGGGGTCCTTAGCGAATGATCGCAACTGTACACGTGCATAAATAAAATACAGGAAGGAATAATTTATTACCCAAGTTTTTTTATAATTCTAAGAAAGTTTGAAACACAACCTTTTTAGAATAATTTTTATAGGATTATTTGCACCAAATGCTACACAAGTTTATATTTTAAGAAGAACGCAAATTTGCAGAACCGGACTTAAGATTTTTCAGTAAATATGTAGACAAAACTACATTTGTTCAGGACTGATAAAAATATACCGTTTCAATTTTGAGAGCAAAAATTCAAATTATTAAATGTGTTTAAATCAATAATTCAGTTGGTGAAATGTGTCATCCCTAGAATAGTGTCACCCCTAAAATGGTGTCACCCGTGACGGACCGCCCCCCAGCTACGCTACTGGTTAGGTAATAGAATGTAAACCAGGAATTAATTAAGAAAGTTAGCCTCCAATAAAATAATTGCGGACAACTAATTTTAACAAAATAAAGCAGAACATTTCTTTACACTTCCAAAGGGTATGGGATAAGATACAGATTACCCACGGAAACAAGAAAAATGGAAATTTTGCTGGTTTCTCGGAAAACGTCAATTTTCAGTTCTCTATAATTATGACAACTGAAGACTGTTACTTTCAAATGAAAAACATATCGCATTTACAAAATAATTCTATACAATATTGAATGCATTAAATAATAAAATTAACCAACTAAACGAACAGAATTAGAATTATTACAGTTTTTGTTTTTTGCATGTTTAAATGCTTTATGTTGATAGTTAACAATTTAAATAATTCAGAGAAAATTGTACGTACTACTCACTTAGCCAATTTTAAGCAAATTTGTTAATTAACTACCATAAGATGCATAAGGGTAGCATTTGATGTACCATGATTACCATAAGATGTACAATTGTCTGTTTTACGAATTCCAAATTTTAAAATTTCGCGCGCTTTTAAGAGTGGTACGCCTTTCTTCCGCTGCGGACGCTGTTCAAAACATGTATTTTTTTGTTAATTTTGTTATCACTTTTGTTATTCTACAGTTGTATTCCACATCCCTTGTTATTCCACAGTTTATAGAATTGTTTTATGTTCAAGATTCTCTCATCCTATTATTTTTAATGGAATTTAAATAAAAAGTAACACTCTCAAAACTCAAACTTCTAAAAAACTATTTAAGACCAACGATGAGTTAGTCGAGGCTTTCCGGCTTAGCTTTATTGTCTATTGAAAATGAAAAAGCATCTGAAATTGATTTTGAAGATGTTATAAATGAGTTTGCTACTTTAAAATGTAAAAGAAAATTGTCGTAAAAGAGTTTATTAATTGTTTTATTATTGTATAACTTGATTTGCTTTATTATATTATTGTTTGTTTTCTTGTGTTATTGTGTAACTCTCTAAATTTTCATTAATTTATAGGAATTATAAATTTTTTTACGTCTAAGTATAGGGGTGACACAATTACTTCTGCCCCGGGTGACACCCACCCTAGCTACGCCACTGTACCTAACTAAACATAAAGAGAAATACTTCTTTACGTTTTTCTCCTGATGGAAGAAATCACCACTTTCTCGCGGTGGAACGCTATGGAATTCAGGAGAAGAGAAGAAGAGTAAAAATCAAACTATGATGAAGTTGAGGTGGTGGACATACATCAAGAATGTTCACAGAATCAAAAAAAAGTCAATGTAAAAACTACAACAACCATTTTTCAATTAGGTACGATCACCATTGATGATCCAACGGAATTTCTGTTGAAGGATGGAAAAGAAGAAGTGGCAGCAACATCTACACTACCATACTTAAAATTTAGTTTTATAGAATTCTATGGGTTGATTAATACTGGGTCAGAGTCATGATTAGTTAAAGAAGAAATCATAAACAAAAATGTGGATATATTGAAGTCAAGAATATGTAAAATAAACAAAATCAATTGAATTTCAGCAATGAAGAAAAATATTTCATGTATAAATAAAATGGTAAGCAAAGTTCACGTTGGAGAAGAATTAATGGAGGTAAGATTTTTAACAGTTGAAGGATTATAAATGGATTTCATATGTGGATTGGATTTCATAGAAGATTGCTGAATTGTTATGGATGGAAAGAAGAAATGCACTGAAGTAAAAAGTATAATTAAACCCTGGGTAGACCCAAAGATGGAAGCCCAGGATAAATATAATAAACATGTCGAGCAAAATGAATGCATTCATGTTAGAAATAAAAAAGAAGGTAGCATGAACCTAAAGAAAGGCGTGCGAGGGAGTGATATAATATTGAGCTCTATAATGAATAGAATTTGAGATAATATCAGATTGGTGAGAAGAATGAAGGAGATAGAAATAAGTTAAATGAAATTTGAAAAGATGCATAGGTTTTTAACGAAGAATCTGGACTATACGTACACAGGAAAAAATTAGAATTTTCCTTCCTTACTCTTTTACTTATTTGAATGAGTCCTCAATAGGGTTCTAGTTAAAGACCCCTCCGCGATATTTATATTTCAAAGTGAAAATTTCATGAATCATACTCCAAACTTTAACCGTGTTGATTGTAACAATCAACGTCAAGTTACTTAGATCATCCTTTATAGTGAAACTTACCATCTGCCTTTAAACTTTATAACTTACCATACAGTACATATTTTAGAAGTTGAAGAAACAATTGATTTTACCACAAAGGCATATCCTATACCATATGCCCATAGACTTAAAGTAAAATATGAAATAAAGAAAATGTTGGAAAACGGTATCATAGAACCATTGTATACTACGTAAATCCATGGATGGTAATTGATTTATGTTTAGATGCTGGCAAAAATCAATAAAATAATAAAACCGAAATATGAACCTCCACAAACGATAGACAACCTTGGAAGAATTTGGAATAAGAAGATCTTTGCCAAGTTAGATTTGAAAAATTCCTTTTAGCTGATTCCAGTACACAAAGATTTGCGAAAATACACAGGCTTTCAGTTTAGAAGTCTTTTTCGTTATCATCATCAAGCGCTGCCTTGGTGAAAGCAATGCAAAAGCTTGGATATGTTATAAATGGAGATGGTGTACATATAAGTGAAGACACAGTGAAAGAGATAGAACATTCACCAAGACCGAAAAATTTAAAGATTCTAAAGGCGAGTTGTATAAAAGTGGTTTAACTTTAAACGTGGTTCGGTTGCTGCAGGAACGATTGTCGGACAATCGTTGCTTAGGTTATTGACTCTAGTTTGAAGTTAATCTGTGTTTATACAACCAGTCTTAAGATGATTCCTTGGGGTTGTAAATTATTACAATAACTTTATCCCACAATACTCAGAAATGTGTTTACCGTTAATAGAGCTGTTGAGAAATGAAGAGAAATGGAAATAGACAGAAAGAAGAGGACAAGCTTTCCAAAAAATATTTTATTATGAGTTATTGCGTATATGTTATTGTATAAGACACCCTAATTTCAAATTTCAACATTTATACTAAGAACGGATGCATCGAATTCTATAACTGCGGCAAAGTTGGTTCAAATTCCAATCCGTTTTATTTCAAAAACGTTAAGAGGATACCAGACCAGATATTCAATTGTGGAAAAAGAAATGCTTGCTATTATTGCGGCTATCAAAAAGTTAACATTTTATTTAACTGGAAACAAGTTTATTTTAGAAACAGATAATTCGGCTATTTCTGTCCTCAAGAAGAAAGACTTTTTAAACAGTAGATTGTACAGGTGGACGTTTTTTATTTAAGGATATGACTTCAATGTGAAATAAAATAGGTAAGGAGAAAGTCATGGTAGATCATTTTTCAAAGTTTATCAGATCATAGAAACTGCAATCATATGTTGAACAAATCATATGTTGAACTCATTGGAGAAATTCATTAGAGAAAATGGGAAAATGGAGACACTACTAGATCAGATCAAAAATTTAGAAAATATTAAAAAATTCAAATGTGCAATCGTATTTGACTGACAACTGCTTTTATAACCTGAAAGAGTTTTGGAATACTGGAAATACTGCGACTGCTTAGTGTTTGAAATGCAAACTCCATATCTATATTATCTTTAATTACTCTTTTAATATGTTTTACATCTATGTTTTTTTTATGTTTATGTTATGTTTTAATGTTTTTATAATATTTTATATCATATGCACTACATGTTTTTTATCCTATTTATATTTACACAATATTTTATTTTATTAATATGTATGTTTTTTATTGTATTGTTCAACGCCACTGGCACCAGAATAAATGTTTATCTATCTATCTATCTATCTACTGGTTGACAACGCAACGTACTTTACAAGTCCAAGATTCACAAACGTTGTAGATGGCATGGAAATTAAGATCACGTTTTTTAGTATCGCCCATCCTGAAGGCAACTCATTGTGAGCGTGACATCAAATAAGTGGTAAAATATCTTCGTATTCGAATACATGCACCAAACATTCATTGGGTAAGATAATTAATAAATAAATTAATAAATAATAATAAGATAATTGGGTAAGATTCTATACAAAGTATAGAAGAATTTATAAATTGCATTCCAAAGGTTGTTACATAAATTTGCCCTTGTTACTTTATTGAAGGGAGTAGAACCCTCAAGACCTTAGGAGGAAAAAAGGAAGAAAGAGATCTAGAAAAAAATATTATTAGAAGCAAGAGAGAAGATAAAGAAAATACAACAAAAAAATTTACAAAAGTAAAACAAGAAGATAAAAAAGATAATGCAATTTAAAACAGGTGGTTTAGTTATGGTAGGAAGATTGTTACAGGCGAACAGAGAGAAGAAAATATGCAAGAAATTATTGGCATGATTCGAGAAACCTTATCAAGTAGTTAGAATTTTATATAATAGCAACACGTACGAAATTTCAGACATAAATGGGGAAGTAAGAGGTCATTTTCATATTTCAATGTTATATCCATATAAAATGCAAGTAGAAACACGGAATTGCATGTAGTAGAACAACTGCAAGATTTCTCTCTAAAATTCAAATATAGTTGAAAACTCATTTCATTTCCTAGATTTTTAACTACCCATAAGCAAAAAATAGGACGACCTAGTTTCGACTTTTCTGAGCGTCCAGACGTACTAAACGGCAACAAACTGAAAACCTAAGGACTAGTGCAACTTTAGGTGAACTATCCTACGCTGCTCAAATGAGCTTAAGATTATCAGGGCAATCAGATGCTGCTAAGGTAGTAAAAAATGTCACAGGCACTAGTCCGGAAAATGCTTCGCCTCACGTTATCGCCTAGCATTTAAGACAAAACCACGCCGTGTTACTCAGCTGTCAGGAGAAAAATTTATGTCTATGACGGCAGAAGTTTAACTTACCAAGCATCACTACAACATTGTCCGTTCAAAAGATAAAAAGAAATTCCAACTAATAAAGTAGTTCAAGCCGCAAAAAGATGCTATCCAGAGAAAACTGCTATCAAGGTAACTCTTAAACAGCTGAAGTAAAGTTACAATCATTGTTAAACCATACTGTTGAGTGATTGGTAGTTGTCCTCCAAAAAGTTTTAGAAAAATTAACGGCGAAACAATTGGGTGAGTTATATTTGATTTCCAAGTGGGTATACTTTGACGGTATACTGGCAAAGTCTATATAAACAGAGATTCGAAGAGGATGATGATGCTAGCCTTTTCTTCACATATTTAAAGAAAACCGCTTATATGGCAGAATTGATAGCCCAGGGCCTTCTTCTACGAGATTGTGCAGGCCTATAAAAATTGAATTAGTTCACGAATCTGATGAGTTTACCGTTAAAGGGAAAGAACCCATGGAGAGTGTTATTAGAGATCTTCAAATTAGTATAGTTAAAGTGGGTGACAAGAACGCTTTCGTCAATTATAGGCTACTCTTTAAGCCGAGTTCGGAAATTACATCCAACTAATCTGATTGCGCGAGTAATTATAGCAACCATTGTTAAAATAATCGTCTCTCTAGTTACGCAAGCTGTCGGATTAGTTCAATCTAATTACCGAACTCCGCTTTCTATGGTTGATAGATAAATCTGTAACGCAATCACAGAAAATAAATGTACTCTGCATTGCTATATTTGTGGAGTTACTTCAATTTAACTTTAATAAAGTTGAGGAAATGCTGAAATGAGGAAAAGGAAATGGATTTGATAGACAGAACTAAGCCTGGTTTCGGAAGTACGAATGACGACATCATGGCAAGAAAATTCTTTAAAGATAAAAATATTTCGGTACCAATAACTGGAATAGATGCAGATATCATTAAAAGGTTTTATAATACAATGCAGACAGTATCGAGGGGTTACAAAGTAGTGTTAGAAAATTCAAAGTATTCGTCTCAAAGTATCCAACCATAGTATAGTATGCCACCTACCGTCCATTAAACCGTTTATTAAAATTCTAAGCCTACAGATTGGTGGCCAACCTAAGGGGCCTTTAGTTTTATTGTTTATCAGAATTTATTCGTTACACGTCTACACAAAAGACGTTCTGTATACCTTGTCTAGGAAATTCTTTAGCGTCATCGAGATTGTCCTACCTCCGCCGCAAACAAATTCAGTGACAATTATCCTCGATACATTAAAAAGAGATTTCGCGGCCTTGGTATACAAATAACTATTAGTTAAAGTATTAATCAGTTATTTCTTAATCATTTTTAATTCTAAATATTTACCAGTAATTAGAAGAAATGTGGAATTAAAAAGTAACTTTAATTGTACACATTAATCTATGATAACTAGCCAGTTACTTTTAGTCCTCTGTAATTTGGTAACATAGTCAGTTAGTTTTCTGAAAAGTATCGAAATAACTTCGTTACTTTTTCTTAGTAACCTACCCAAAACTGAAGAGAATGAAAAAGTTACAACTAATATTGACAAAGAAGAGGCAACTAATATAGAAATATTAGAAGAAACCATTCCAAACAATACAAAGAATTCCAGCTAAACTACAGAAAATCCCCTACAAACTATTAGAAATTATTTTAATAACAAACAACCTGCAACCAGCGGCCATTCTTTTGGATATTAAGATGGCACATGGCAACATGGCACCGAGTCTATGATCGTTTGGCCGATACTACTATGTATACTACTATAATTTAGCCGAATCTGGAGGGAATTCCGCCCCGTCTTTTATTGCTCCAAACATGCCATTGACACGGGGCTACGGTTTTACTTCCCAATTCGAGAAGAAGGCATGTTTTAAGCTTTTCAAAAGGTTCTGGTCCCCCAAATGCTTGATCCTGTTCTGTGGGCAAGCATAATTATTTCTCTAAACACATTGTTATATTAGAAGTAGTCAAAACCATATTAAGTAATCATATTTCAAGCTTAGTGGCAAGCCGTACCCTCTACTACAAAGAAAATATTTATATAAGCACCTTCTCTTCTATAAAGTATGTAAGTATATTCATCCACTGTGTCTGATAAGTTGCTTTCCCACTTGATACCTATTGGAATATGCAAAGAAATCCATTTGGAGTCACACTCCATTTTGGTCTGGGGAACGTTGAACATGTTCTCCGCATTTTATAAATGTAAAATGAAATTTAAAAAATGTACAAAAACCAATGGTAATTAAATAAATACTTTTTTAATGTAGTTTTTAAGGAGGGTCGATAACATGTTTCAGTTTTATCTTATCTAATACGGGGAATCATTAATATAAAATAGTAATGTTATTATTTTTTAATTATTAATATAACAAATAGAAAAACACCAAAACCAACACCAATAAGTAATCTAGGTACTGCTGTCTGAAGATGGCCTTGTAAATTTAATTATTATTAATAAGGCTGAAACAATTGTAGCTAAGAAAAATAAATAATTTTTTTTTGGATGGACTTTGGGATAAAATTTTCATTATTAATTACATTATTTTAGTATGTTTGCATTTTGCCAACAATCCGCGACCGAGTGAACTCGTACGTGATGAGCGACTGCATGTATAGAATTTGACCAGTCAGATTATTTTACCGATGTAAAAACTTGTCTCTTAATGAATCAAAGTTCTCTCCAGAGAATAGGTAGATTCGTTATTGGGCAAAACACAGAAAACAAATGGCACAAGTATGGCTTGAAATTAAATGTCTAGGATCTGCACTACTATCCATTTTTTCTAGAGTCCTCCGACTTTGAAAGCTTATTGCTCGTAAATGATCAAACCAAATTAAAAAATTTAAAAACGAGCAAATTGGTTTTATCGGAGATACGTAATAAACGGTTCCAATTTTAGGAAGAATTTCATTAAAAGTTAAATAATATTTTTTTCTCAGTAGGTATATGCCGTATAACTATAAGATTTTTGTAGGAGTTAGGAAAAAAACCTTGCGTTACCTTATGCTATTAATTTTCAGACAAAAAAGCGTGAATAAGTTTCACAATTTATTTAATTTTGTAAATAATTTAATTTAATTTTTCGTTTGTTTAACAATTAATTATCCTTATAGAGCACTTCATATTCTTTTTTACGCGTTTCGCGAATTATTATTATTTTTAAATTTTAACTATTGTCCGCATTTATAGCAGTGAAATGTCTTTGCTAATAAAGCGACTTTTGGATAGGCTCCTGACTTTTTGTATTTTTTGAATGTGCGCAAAACAGACGATAGAGTCCAAAGCCAGATTTGTCCCGAAAAATTATTAAATAAAGACTGCCAAACGCCCCTTAATTTTTTTGTTTGCTTTTCGCTAGTGAATGGTTTAAAAGTGTTATATGTTATCATTTATTCTTTCCGCTGGTTAATGCTGAATATAGAGGAAGCAGAGCTACTTCGCCGAAGAGGGCTACCCCGCCACACGCTTGCTGACCGCATAGAAATTTCAACACCGGAGAAACTGGTAAGTAGCTTTGAATAGCAAAGTTTTTTCATTGCTACGATTCTCTCTTATGCTTATTCCGAATTTTCATGTGCATTCTCGCCAAGTACAGTTTATCTAAACTCTCCACCGTCGGCTCATTTTAATCTTGAACTGGTTTTTTTAAAAACCTAACCATTCCTAACCAAAGCGTTTTATTTAAGGGCCCGTTATCGCTGCCAGTGTTAATAATAGGAAGCTTCAGAAACTATAAACACCTAAAGATGGCGCTACGGTCGGCAAAAGAAAATTAATTTCTTTAAAACTAAATCTGAAAATGTAAATAGAAACATTATTTGATCGCATCGCAGTTCTCTGCTCACAGTGTTGCCAGACATGCGTGAACTTTCAAAATATTTTAAGTTTAAATGAAAATTTTAATTTTTAAATGCCAAGGAATAATTTAAGGCAGTTGAAATTAAAAAGAGGAATATAAAACTGCTAAATATCTTTAAAAATATCAGTTGTTCTTGCTGGTTTTAAGAAAAAGAAAAGTATTACAATATTAAAATATTGAAAATATATATTCGTTTTAAGAAATTAATCAGGACTAATAAAGAGTGAAAGTTTATTCAAAAATTAACCATCACATGCTCTTAAGAAAAACAACAACATTTCGGGAATTTATTAAATAATAGTCAAAGGATTAGGAAAGTTAAAGAATGGGAAAGGACATAAACAATAATCTATTACTTTTCATCGACAACCACAAAAATATATGTAACAATAACGAAAATGCGTTAAATGTATTAACAGTCAAATGAAACTCGTTGAAACTTCCCGCTTTTTTAACTCCATCCGCCTACAGCGCGTTACGTGAGCAAAAGCCTGAACTAAGAATGATAGTTATCATTTACCAAAATGTTTGAATAAACGCGGGATATGACCTTTTTTTAGTTCATAAAGTTCTTTTATACTGCTGTATATTCGGGCATTTTTATTCCCAAATAACACTTGAACGATAATTTAGGAAGTACACCTTACTATTTTTATAAGCTCTCTAGCTATAGTTTTGTTTTTATAAATTTACACTTTTTTATTCATTAAGGAAATAGCTTTTATAATTTTGTATTTGCTATAAAGCATAAAATAAATCTCATAATAGATCTCGTACACAATAAATGTAAACTAAGTGCAATTTTTAAGAATTGTAAGGAATTCTTCAGAGCTGTTTAAGCGGTACTTTACCTATGCGATAACGGAGCCTTAGATTCATATGAAAAAATAGCAAACTATGTTTTCTTGTTAATTAATAGATAACATCAATATTTTTCGCTAAATGGACACTTTTCATATGCAGACATTATCTAGATAGATGAAATCAGACAATTCATATGACATGCTTATTCTGCAAAATTAGTAGATGTGTTGACTAACACGATACGTCATGTTATTTGACAGTTGTCAAACAATTTAGTACTTGGTATTAGTTGTGGAAAATTAATTAATACAAAAATAGAACGAACGAAGAGCGTTGCGACTACGAAAACGTATCTAACAAGGACAAGTATCAAACTATGTCACTTTGCGGTAGATGGCCATAAAAAAGGATCATTGTATTATCATATATTATCAAGATATGAACTTACAGGAAGCAGTGATTAGAAGAAGATAACCGGTCGTCCAATGTCAAAAACTACTTGAAAATTGTGCAGTGCTATCGAAAAGATCTTAAAAAAATCCGAACAATCGTAGTGTACTGTGCGAAACTTGACAAGTCAGCCTAGTTTACATGAGCTGATGTTCACAGAATAGCTATTAAAGTGCGTAAATGCAAGATAGTTCTTCACTACACTTCCGATCAAAAAGCCCAAGCGAAAACAGCATTTCGTAAGATTGTGGACAAGAGTGCTGAAGAAGTTTGGAAAGATTATCGTCATTGATGACCCTGGCGACGCCAGGGAGAAAGTAAAATCAGTGTAGCAATAAAAGTGAGCTGCCAATTGAAATGAAGATCAAACCAAAGATGGTGTTTTTCAAAAAGTTCTTGTTATGGCAAGTGAGAGATGAATTTGGAAAGAAATATCTATTCTGGCCCCATCTAGCGTGCCACTATGCAAGCCAAAACACCAAATTTTCGAATGCTCAAAATGTTTGTTTTTATAGAAAAGCACCATGCCCTTAACGTTCCTCAGGCTAGGCCACTTGAGAAATCTTTGGTCTTATTGAAAGAAGGTACTCCGCCAGTTCACTACTAGCGAAAAACTTCTATTCATTAAGAATTAAAAGAATTAGTAAAGAAGTGTCCCAAGAGAGTGGCGAGCAGTTAATGAATATCACGCAAAAACGTTGCCGGATTGGTAAGATGGAGTGTACGGCCCTCTTAAAATTATAAACTAATTTATATTAACTGTTCTTTGTGTAAGTTGAATTTAAGTAAACCATGTTTACTAGTTTTGGAGATTAAAACATTTAAAATGAGTCATCCAATTTCACATATCGTACTTTATTTATATTGTGTGATGTACTTTTGTCACAATAGCTTAGCTGTTATAGGAGATTACTTGTTTCTGTTAGGATCTTTGCTTTATCGTATCTTACTTAGAAACTTATCAATTCGGTAAGAACTTGAAGCTTATATTCTGCTCATTAATAATAAAATAATGTGGTTTTTGGTCTATTCACTTTAACAGATGACTATCTGCAAAGTTGCAGTTCTTGAAGTGCCTTTAAATGCTTGTTTTCCTGCAATAGTATAGTAATGGGTAAATAAAACACCACACAAGCAAACATTTATTTGTAGTTAGTACTCAGGTAAAAGAATATAATTTTTTAATCTTAATTTTAAGTAGTAATGTGCCGTCTTCTTATCATGATGATATTGTCGTACTATCAAATGGACAGCAGTTTCTCTGAAAAACAAAAATTATTATTGGTATTATTAGTCTGATGAATGTAATAGTTGTATTATCTACTAAGGTTTGTAAGTGTGCTTTGGTAGTTAACATATAACGTGGGCGCATATAACATATAACATTAGTAGGGGAGATGGCGGGTTCTGGGACCACACCTCCACACCTCTAGCAGGCAACCACATATACACGCTAACATATAGGCTAATATACAGCTATCGTTCTCATACAGGGGCGTACAAGAGAAAAATATGAAAGAGGGCTTGAATTAAATGCTATAAATCAGGTCAGGGGTAAATATATCTTAATACTCACCCTGCTTCTACGTTTATGAATCGTTTTCATTCCCTTTCTTTATTATTAACATATTACTTTTACTCTCGTTAAATTGGAATGTATGTGTAGGAGAGAGATAGTAAGACCCTTCTTAAATGATACAACATAATGTATGGTTTATTCAACTATTTTCAAAATACATATCACATATGCAATTTATTATAGACTAATTACATAGGTATAGGGTTTATATACAGACTTATATAATACAAGTTATACATATAAACTTAACTAGTTTCTAAATTATCATCATTAGAAATCCTTTAATTTCCCCAAGCTAAGGTATTTATACATATCACATATACAATTTATAGATTAAATAAAATAATTACTAGGTAGAGGGTTTATATACAGACTTATACAATACAAGTTATACATGAACAAATTTCCATAGTTAAAAATACAATGAAGGGTTCTAAGGAAAAGAAATTCTAATCAATAGTTAGAAATCCTATAATTTCCCCAAGCTAAGGTATCACCGTTCCCGCCAGCGATAATGTATCGTTTATCATCTTTCCATGATAACGCTACCTTATTTTTTAATTCTGTATAAAGTTGGTGGCTGTATGACCGGAAAGATTGAACATGTCTATAAATATATATATATTGCGTAATACCACGTTTCTATAATCTTCCAAACCCAGTTCTTTTTTTGATAACTTCCTTCTGGACACCTTTAGCTGTTTTCCTTAGCTTGCCCTCTACATCTACAGCATATGCTTTTGCCCCTGTTCCCAGAAATTCCCAGAGAATTCTACCCGCATATTCGTCCTTCATTCTACCAATTATGGATTCATTCTGCGGAATTCCAAATTGATTATCAGCCTTAAAGTTTGATGTGTCATACTTGTACAAATATTTCTTCATGTCTTCATAAAAATCGTCTGTATACGTCAGCAGAATTAACGAATCGGTATCTGTGTACAGCAGCTGGACCTTGCTCCCGTATATTTTTTTAATATGATTATAGTAAAAGTCATACATAATCTGTTTAGCCAGATCTAGCACGCAGAAACCAATATATATCGGCTTATCGTAGTGAACTTGTGGTTTTTCCATGTGAATAGCTACCAGATTCTCTGTAAAGATAGCACACTCTTTAGATTGCGGTTTTGAAATTAACTTCTCAGCTCCTAGTCGTCTTCCATTATTTTCCCAGTGTGTAACTAGTCGTATATCTGATCTATTTTCTGTATTTTCCATCGTTTTCCCGAAGACTGAATTATTTAATAGTTTATAAAACAATTTCCCGAACTCACTCTCATCAGAATTTCGCATATCTGTGTTTAGGTCAATATACCTTTTTAACCACGGAGATTGTTTAAAAGATAAAACACGGTGAATCTTTGTAACTTTCAATCCTGCTGCTATACACTGTTGTAAATTTCGGTAGTGAATTACATACATGCTCTTGTCAAATAAGTTGGGAATTAGTTTTGACTGCTTCGAATTTTGCGGGATATATTTTCCGGGCAGAATGGTAGCTGATCGTGATCATCGCGAAGTTCTTTCGGATAGTGCAAATCTACTTGTAAAATGTACCCAGTCTCAGATTTTTTCGGAATTTTTAAAACATCGAAATTTTCAGATTTGTTATCTTTTAATCATGTAAACCCCGAATGAGGTAAATATTCAGACATCGCAGCACCATAGAGATTGGTAGCATCTAGGTAATTTATAAACGTTGTGGGCTTTGTTCTATCATATGTAGGTATATATTTGTTATTAGCGTGCGCATATCGCTTACTACACTGGCTAACACCCCCTCTAATTCCTTTCTTAATAAAATGTATCATATCGATGTCGGTCAGAAGCTCTAACTCCACCTTTGTATATTTAAGCATAACAGACCACGATAAACCTGGTGCTGTGAAGAAATTAGCCTGATCTAAATGATATACTTTTTGACATATACATCTGAAAGCTTCAAATACATCTGCTAACAGTAGCACATCACTTTTCAAATATATATATATATATATATATATATATATATATATATATATATATATATATATATATATATATATATATATATATATATATATATATATATATATATATATATATATATATATATTAATGAAGACATAATTTGAATTATGAAAAATTATTATCTCTGACCAGGATTCGAACCCGGGCTTACTGCTATCTAGGCAGATGCTCTACCGCTGAGCTATCGGAGATCGATTACTGGTGAAGTAATAATTCTTCATATAAGTTGTAATAATATGTAAACACATAAGAGAGAGTACTAATTATAATTTGCTATGTTAAAGTAGGCTGTCGCTGATTAGCGACAATTTAACCCACAATCACAGCTAAATTAGATTTTTGAATTATTACCATAAGGCATATAATATTAATTGTTTAATGATTTAGAAATATCGTGTTTTCGCACCAAGATTAATGTATATTAATGAAGACATAATTTGAATTATGAAAAATTATTATCTCTGACCAGGATTCGAACCCGGGCTTACTGCTATCTAGGCAGATGCTCTACCACTGAGCTATCGGAGATCGATTACTGGTGAAGTAATAATTCTTCATATAAGTTGTAATAATATGTAAACACATAAGAGAGAGTACTAATTATAATTTGCTATGTTAAAGTAGGCTGTCGCTGATTAGCGACAATTTAACCCACAATCACAGCTAAATTAGATTTTTGAATTATTACCATAAGGCATATAATATTAATTGTTTAATGATTTAGAAATATCGTGTTTTCGCACCAAGATTAATGTATATTAATGAAGACATAATTTGAATTATGAAAAATTATTATCTCTGACCATGATTCGAACCCGGGTTCGATAGCTCAGCGGTAGAGCATCTGCCTAGATAGCAGTAAGCCCGGGTTCGAATCCTGGTCAGAGATAATAATTTTTCATAATTCAAATTATGTCTTCATTAATATACATTAATCTTGGTGCGAAAACACGATATTTCTAAATCATTAAACAATTAATATTATATGCCTTATGGTAATAATTCAAAAATCTAATTTAGCTGTGATTGTGGGTTAAATTGTCGCTAATCAGCGACAGCCTACTTTAACATAGCAAATTATAATTAGTACTCTCTCTTATGTGTTTACATATTATTACAACTTATATGAAGAATTATTACTTCACCAGTAATCGATCTCCGATAGCTCAGCGGTAGAGCATCTGCCTAGATAGCAGTAAGCCCGGGTTCGAATCCTGGTCAGAGATAATAATTTTTCATAATTCAAATTATGTCTTCATTAATATACATTAATCTTGGTGCGAAAACACGATATTTCTAAATCATTAAACAATATATATATATATATATATATATATATATATATATATATATATATATATATATATATATATATATATATATATATATATATATATATATATATATATATATATATATTGTTGTATTATTTTGTCGTAAATGGGATTTAGTCAAAATTAATGAACATTATATGATCAAACTATTAAATTGCTTTTATTTAAATTAAATACAGCGAGTAATTTCGTTTTTTAGATACATAAAGTAAGGAAATATTTTGTGTACCATTTATTTATTGAACGGTCCTCGTATCAGGCATAAATTTATTTAAGTAAATGTGTGGAATTTAAAGGTAAAATCTGGCTAAGCTTTTTAAAGCAAGAAACTTTTATTTTGTTTAAAATATTATTTTTTTTGTGGTAAGGAAAATACGAAGCTCTGCAGGACATTTTGTTTTAAATTAATTAATGCTAAATTTAATAAGTAGTTCGTATAAGAGTGGATTTGATGATATTTTTGTTAAGGAAAAATGTGTTTAAAATTATTCAAAATTTTAAAGTGTGCCTTTACCTAGAAAGAAATAAAATTGTTAGTCAGTTGTTTTCGAGCGGTACTGGTCTGCAGATGTACAGCAAGGAGAGTACACTAGTGCAGCCATGCATTTGAAAATGTATTTTCTATTGTTAAAAATGAATGCAAAAGTATTAATTATGATTTTAAAGTATGTAAAGGAGATTATTGTAGTAAAAATAGTTGATTAAAAAAGAAAATTATTAGTGAAGATAGCAAGAAGGGTATTCAGTTTATTGTTTAAAGGAAAGTGTTTGAAGAAAGATAAAGTGCGGAGTTGTCTGTTTTTTTGTTTTAAAGGAAAAGGTTCCGGGGATATTTTTTTTAAAATAATCAAAAACTGATTATGTTGGACATCAACAGTTTCTTTATTTTGTATGCTCAAGTTAAGAAAAATCACACTGGTTTAAGAAATTTATTGTTTTGAAAATTGTAAAAAGGTCATTTACAAATGTGTGTATAATAAATGTTAATTTGGTTCTAACAGTAGTGCATTATTTACATCAAGAAATATAAAAATCCTGAGAAGTAATTATTGTTCCTACCTGAAACAAAAGAAAAGAATTATTTATAAAATAATAAAAACACAGTTTTATAAAAACAGTTTATCCAAGTACACTTACTATTGGATTATTAGCTTCTCGTTCAACATCTTTGGCGTGCGTCTCGACACCCGGGGAAAAGGAGTCAATCATCTACCTGCATCCAACAGCAGTCGCATGGGGGAACGTGATTACAACAGTTCAGCGCTTTTGGTGGCGGTAAGAAATAAATTGTGAACATTTGCAATCAAAATTTGAACACACTTTAATCCGCAATAAACAGTAACAATAGATAATTATTTTATTATAATACTTACTCCATTAAAATTCGTGTAAAGGCAAGGCAGATATATTGTAAAACAAAACTGCACTGTATACGAATTTTTTTTGTTTCATTTGTTATATGATGAAGATTTATTTCTGAATTTTGAGGTGTTGCAGAGTTGCGTATTTTTGAACCTTGATAATTTTAAAAGACCCTGTGAGTATCAGTCTCGTGCTAAGATAAGCTTAGCTGGCGCCCAACATTGTTTTTTTTATTATTTCATAATTTTTAATATACAGGGGATATCAGAGTATTAGTCTTACTTTGTGTAATGTTTTGTTTTTATTGATAATTATGCTTTTTCCATCATTATTAATCTAATGATAATAGTTGGTTTGATTGTATAATCAAATAATTCAACAATATATATATATATATATATCTGAATAGTCACCGAGAGTTTTACATTGGAAAGTATTCCACACAACTGAAGCTCTATTATAATCCTCAACTGATACGTCTTCATTTCGTAATTTATCAAAAAATTCTTCTCGCGTCGGTAATTTGTCATAATCTAACTTATCGAATGAATCTACAAATGAATAGGGAAAAACACCTTTTTTTCTCATGAGGCTAAACTTATGGTTTTCCGGAAAATACTCTTTAGTAATCTGACATTACTGTTAAATTTTTTGTTAATTTCTCTAACCCCATAGGTATAAAGCGAAACGAGTCTAAAAATCTTAATTTGAGATATTTGCTTTCCATACTTCCTAAAGTGTTAACTACAGCATCAACATGCACGTGTTTTGAAAAAAATATATATTTTTCTTTGTTTACTGCAATAACATCTATTTTAGAACCATCGACACCTAATGATTTTATGAAGAGGTGAGCATCATAATGTGATAAATTTTGAAAAAATACAGATATAAAACTAGGATTCCTAAAATGCAAATTACATATAGAATGTGCAGGGGCTCGATATTTTCCTGTTAAATGGCAATGATCATGTACCCTTTCATCTTCCTGACGGAAGGGTTTTTCGCATATATGACAACATTGAGTGAGTGCGTGAATCAATTTCGCGTTTTCAGTGAGTTCAATCATTGGGACAATACGTTTCAGGTGATCATTATAAATACGTTTGATATCAGCTTCTAACCTATTACAGAAAACGTCAGCACAGTCTTGACCGCGATAAGTAACATATTTTGATAAAGAATCATCGTAGCTACATTTTATATAATACCCAAATGAGTAGGGTTAATGTATATTTGTCTTTTTCTGTAAATGATTCATTGTTATCGTTATGACAATATTGGATAGGTTCAAGAATAGTCTCAAAATCGGCATATACTACAAAAGGGTGTTTTAATTTATGTTCAACTGATTCAAATTTTAAAATGTTACCGGGACTGCATTTTCAAACTTATCAATACGCGGCTCTGTTGAAGGTAATTTAACACTAATATGCTTAAAATCATGTTTTTGATGTTCGAATAATTTATGTTCAGTATTAAAATTAATTAAGCAACCATCGCACAGAAACTTTTGTTGTTTCTTTTTTGATAATTGGGCGCCGATTAATCTACTTCAGCTTTTAATTAAGCAATAATAAGAATTGCCCGCATTGTCGTCTATTATCAGTAAGTTTACATGCTGTTGACTTCTGTTTTCTGTAAAATGTAAAGGTCCAATAACTTCAAAATCTACTTTAGAATTGTCACAAACTGTATTAAGCCCGTATACGTTTACTGATATATGATTCAATTTTTCAAATTTGTTAATATCCTTAAAACTTAATAGGAAACTCCAACCCGTTAAAATTTAGCTTATTCTCGAATATTTTATATTTTACAACGCGATGAGTGTTTTCTTCAGTTGGGTGTATAGCAGCTAAAATGCTCCACATGAAACACTTTTGATCAGAATTTTGAATGTTTATTACAGCTTTCTTCTGCTGGATAGGGTCGGGAAGTGGTATATATGAGGAGGCTTTCAGGGGATTATATTTATTGATATTCAATTAGATAAACAGCAGGTTTTTTAATGTCCAACCGCTCTCTTTCTGTTGAAATTCACTTATTTTATTATCTACTTCATCCGTAAAATGGTTGTATGCAAGATCTAAGTCTGTTGAACAGTCAAAGTTTTTAAATTTCGTATTAAAGGATTTCACCTCTTCCAAGTCCTTTGGTGGTAATTCAAACAGACCGAAAAGTTCAATATTAACTTTAACAGCCGAATACCTATCTAACACAACTCGCACACAATTTAACGCTTTTTGTTTTAACATAGCCATGAATTCTTTCACGTTCAAATATACCCGATCGTCTGCAGTAGTGCGATATGTAGCAATGCGATTTTTAAACGCCTGCTTTATTAATGAAACCCCTCCACCAGTCACAATACACGTTTTATTCTTGTGTTGTAGACTCAGGCAGTGTTGAGGTAGAAATCTTGTTGGTATATCGATTTCACAAACTTTACATTTTGATAAA
Source organism: Agrypnus murinus (assembly GCA_929113105.1). Taxonomy (NCBI): domain Eukaryota; kingdom Metazoa; phylum Arthropoda; class Insecta; order Coleoptera; family Elateridae; genus Agrypnus; species Agrypnus murinus. Next base: position 107,043,074 of record OV816026.1, on the reverse strand, counting down.
AGTTCTTTCACTATAGTTTTAGAACTAGTCGAGGTAATACTAGCCTTCTTAGGACAGCTAGCTGATGCAGCCTCGTGCTCCGATAATTTTCTTTTACGCAGACCATGTTTTTCGACCTGGTGCTTTTCAAAGTGACCTTGGCTAGTGTATAATATACCACACTGATCACATAAAATGGAAGCTGGTTGACAGTATCCTTTCCGGTGTCTCAGCAGACTATCTTTTCTGCTAAACTGCTTATTACACTGCTCACACGCAATCATTTTTCAACCCTCGATGAAGACACGTCTTACTAGCACAACTCTCAAGAATAGGAATGATGAACTGCCTCGGTGATGTTCTTTATATATTGTTTCGATTACCCATAATGCACTGCAATTCCTGAGATTCAGAATAGCGTTCGGTTGGGGCCCGCTGAAAATCATATACATAATAATAAGTACAGAAGGTAAAATATGTTCAGAGACGTCCAAATACCTTCAATTATAACAAGTGACAGCCAGGCAATTCATCACATCAGATCTACCCTTCGTTAAATGTTGAGATTCAAGATGGTTGGCAGAAGAACACAGGTGTAGCTAAAGATAACAAAATTAAAACAAAGAAAAGAAAATAACCACTGAAAATACCTTAACTTATAACAAATGTCAACAATGAGTAGGCTATATATGCAGATAAAATATCCTCCTCATGAATGCACCAGCGGGTTTACAGCTAGGAATTATAACAGATTATCTGTAACAAAACATGCAATTTTAAATAAATTTAAATTAACTTATAAGATTTAAAAAGAACAAAATATTATAGCGCTGCTTTCAATTCAGGTTTGAAATCCTCGTTGCAAGAATAAAAGAAAAGTAATTCGTAGTAACAATATTAAAAGAAACGCAATGCGAGAAATCCTAATTAGCCGATTTCATTCTGTACTATTTTATGATGGTTGACTGATGTAGATATAGAAAATTTTAATGGGACATAAAAAGACAAAAAAGGTATAAAACTGTACAAAATAATACAAAAAGCATATAAATAGGTACAAGAAGTCATAAAAGACACAAAAAAGGTACAAAATAATAGAAAAAGCATATAAATAGGTACAAGAAGTCATAAAAGACGCAAAAAAAGGTACAAAAAAAGTATAAAAAGACTCAAAAAAGGTAAAAATAGGGCATAAAAGACTCAAAAAGGTTCAAAATAATACAAAAAGCATATAAATAGGTACAAGAAGTCATAAAAGACGCAAAAAAGGTACAAAGGGGGCATAAAAAGACCCAAAAAATGCATTAAAAAGACTCAAAAAGGTACAAAACAATACAAAAAGCATATAAATAGGTACAAGAAGTCATAAAAGACGCAAAAAAAGGTACAAAGAAGGCATAAAAAGACTCAAAAAATGCATAAAAAGACACAAAAAGACAGAAAGACGCAAAAAGGTACCAAAAAAGGTACAAACAAGACATAAAAAGGCGTAATAACTATCTTTAATGTGACCTGAACATAATTTAAAAGGTAACAAAACATATTTATTGTCCTGACTAATAATTTCATAACTATAAACTAATTTATTATAATAATAATAATAAAAGAAACTAAAAAGTAATATCAAACTCAAGTTCTTCATTTTCTTTTCGAATCTTGATCGTATCATTATGAGCTTTTACCCCAACTGATATGGGATTACCTGACCAGTATAATCTGCAATGTCAAAATTATAGGGTTTAAATTTCGATTCTACATTGTTTCGGTATTGTTTAAGGATCTTTTGATGTGACGATCATACCTAATTGTGGCTTTAAATTGTAAATAAAATGTTTTAGAGCTAATCTCATATAAAATCCATATGCATTTGTATTAGATTTATAATTAATTTTTCTAATAAAGTGAAATATTCTGCATAATGTCCACTTTTATTGCTTTGTTTTAGATTAATTATGTGAAAAATTTTAATTAAACTACACCAAAAGCGTTTTAAATTTATAAAATGCACTTTGCCGAACAGGTAAATCAGGTTCATGTATATTTCCGTTTTACTCTAATTCGATTTTAATCCCCTAGAAGTACAATTATTTTACTATATACTTCGCTTATTACGTAACTAGCTAGTATTAAGGTTTCATATATTCAAAAATAAACGCCATTTTCTAAGACTGAAAATCATCAGAGTTTTCTCGGAAATACAATATCATTAAACACATTTCAACAATTTCTAAGAACATAATTATTCCGAATAAAAAACATTTTAAGTTACTTATATTATATGTGTATATTACAATATTTTTCAAAGTACGCAAAATAGATATTTTTTAAAATTTAATATCTATAGAAATAATATTCATAAACTTACGATTTAAAGCAACGAAATTCGAGTTTTGTAAACGTTTAAAATGTGCATTTAACTATAAAAATGTACAAAAAGGATAGCAAACCATATAGTTTTAATTTCAAATATCTCCTAAAGGGCTGAGAATTTCGAAAAATAACTTTAAAAACACCCCAACACCCCATATAGACTTATGAAAAGGCCGATATATTGTTTAAGGTTTCAACCCTCTACACATCCTTTTAACAACCCCTATAGTGTATGTAGGAGAGCACGTATTACGCTTGAAAGCCGTGATTTGCTGATTGTAGCAGAAGGGTAAGTAGAAAATGCTCTACGTTATTCAAGCATAATTGATGTATGCATTAACAAAAACCAGCTCAAAAATGATATTAGAAACGCATATACAACGTTTCTAATATCACTTTTGAGCTGGTTTGATATCCATACCAGCGGCTTCACTTGTTGCTCGTACTGGTAGATAAGCCTTGTGTTTTAGAGCTAATCTCATATAAAATCGATGAATAAGTAATATAAGTAAGTAAGGTGAAACATTTGTTACAATTATTATATTATCGCTTAATAAAAAGTTTAAAAGATTTAGGTTATTTCAAGAAAACGAGTTTGTTAATGCATACATCAATTATGCTTGAATAACGTAGAGCATTTACTACTTACCCTTCTGCTACAATCAGCAAATCACGGCTTTCAAGCGTAATACGTGCTCTCCTACATACACTATAGGGGTTGTTAAAAGGATGTGTAGAGGGTTGAAACCTTAAACGATATATCGGCCTTTTCAAAGTCTATATGGGGTGTTGGGGTGTTTTTAAAGTTATTTTTCGAAATTCTCTTATATAGTTATTCTTTTATAGTTAAATGCACATTTTAAACGTTTACAAAACTCGAATTTCGTTGCTTTAAATCGTAAGTTTATGAATATTATTTCTATAGATATTAAATTTTAAAAAATATCTATTTTGCGTACTTTGAAAAATATTGTAATATACACATATAATATAAGTAACTTAAAATGTTTTTTATTCGGAATAATTATGTTCTTAGAAATTGTTGAAATGTGTTTAATGATATTGTATTTCCGAGAAAACTCTGATGATTTTCAGTCTTAGAAAATGGCGTTTATTTTTGAATATATGAAACCTTAATACTAGCTAGTTACGTAATAAGCGAAGTCTATAGTAAAATAATTGTACTTCTAGGGGATTAAAATCGAATTAGAGTAAAACGGAAATATACATGAACCTGATTTACCTGTTCGGCAAAGTGCATTTTATAAATTTAAAACGCTTTTGGTGTAGTTTAATTAAAATTTTTCACATAATTAATCTAAAACAAAGCAATAAAAGTGGACATTATGCAGAATATTTCACTTTATTAGAAAAATTAATTATAAATCTAATACAAATGCATATGGATTTTATGAGATTAGCTCTAAAACATTTTATTTACAATTTAAAGCCACAATTAGGTATGATCGTCACATCAAAAGATCCTTAAACAATACCGAAACAATGTAGAATCGAAATTTAAACCCCATAATTTTGACATTGCAGATTATACTGGTCAGGTAATCCCATATCAGTTGGGGTAAAAGCTCATAATGATACGATCAAGATTCGAAAAGAAAATGAAGAACTTGAGTTTGATATTACTTTTTAGTTTCTTTTATTATTATTATTATAAATTAGTTTATAGTTATGAAATAATTAGTCAGGACAATAAATATGTTTTATTACCTTTTAAATTATGTTCAGGTCACATTAAAGATAGTTATTACGCCTTTTTATGTCTTGTTTGTACCTTTTTTGGTACCTTTTTGCGTCTTTCTGTCTTTTTGTGTCTTTTTATGCATTTTTTGAGTCTTTTTATGCCTTCTTTGTACCTTTTTTTGCGTCTTTTATGACTTCTTGTACCTATTTATATGCTTTTTGTATTGTTTTGTACCTTTTTGAATCTTTTTAATGCATTTTTTGAGTCTTTTTATGCCCTCTTTGTACCTTTTTTGTGTCTTTTATGACTTCTTGTACCTATTTATATGCTTTTTGTATTATTTTGTACCTTTTTGAGTCTTTTATGCCCTATTCTTACCTTTTTTGAGTCTTTTTATACCTTTTTTGTACCTTTTTTGCGTCTTTTATGACTTCTTGTACCTATTTATATGCTTTTTCTATTATTTTGTACAGTTTTATACCTTTTTTGTCTTTTTATGTCCCATTAAAATTTTCTATATCTACATCAGTCAACCATCATAAAATAGTACAGAATGAAATCGGCTAATTAGGATTTCTCGCATTGCGTTTCTTTTAATATTGTTACTACGAATTACTTTTCTTTTATTCTTGCAACGAGGATTTCAAACCTGAATTGAAAGCAGCGCTATAATATTTTGTTCTTTTTAAATCTTATAAGTTAATTTAAATTTATTTAAAATTGCATGTTTTGTTACAGATAATCTGTTATAATTCCTAGCTGTAAACCCGCTGGTGCATTCATGAGGAGGATATTTTATCTGCATATATAGCCTACTCATTGTTGACATTTGTTATAAGTTAAGGTATTTTCAGTGGTTATTTTCTTTTCTTTGTTTTAATTTTGTTATCTTTAGCTACACCTGTGTTCTTCTGCCAACCATCTTGAATCTCAACATTTAACGAAGGGTAGATCTGATGTGATGAATTGCCTGGCTGTCACTTGTTATAATTGAAGGTATTTGGACGTCTCTGAACATATTTTACCTTCTGTACTTATTATTATGTATATGATTTTCAGCGGGCCCCAACCGAACGCTATTCTGAATCTCAGGAATTGCAGTGCATTATGGGTAATCGAAACAATATATAAAGAACATCACCGAGGCAGTTCATCATTCCTATTCTTGAGAGTTGTGCTAGTAAGACGTGTCTTCATCGAGGGTTGAAAAATGATTGCGTGTGAGCAGTGTAATAAGCAGTTTAGCAGAAAAGATAGTCTGCTGAGACACCGGAAAGGATACTGTCAACCAGCTTCCATTTTATGTGATCAGTGTGGTATATTATACACTAGCCAAGGTCACTTTGAAAAGCACCAGGTCGAAAAACATGGTCTGCGTAAAAGAAAATTATCGGAGCACGAGGCTGCATCAGCTAGCTGTCCTAAGAAGGCTAGTATTACCTCGACTAGTTCTAAAACTATAGTGAAAGAACTTTTATCAAAATGTAAAGTTTGTGAAATCGATATACCAACAAGATTTCTACCTCAACACTGCCTGAGTCTACAACACAAGAATAAAACGTGTATTGTGACTGGTGGAGGGGTTTCATTAATAAAGCAGGCGTTTAAAAATCGCATTGCTACATATCGCACTACTGCAGACGATCGGGTATATTTGAACGTGAAAGAATTCATGGCTATGTTAAAACAAAAAGCGTTAAATTGTGTGCGAGTTGTGTTAGATAGGTATTCGGCTGTTAAAGTTAATATTGAACTTTTCGGTCTGTTTGAATTACCACCAAAGGACTTGGAAGAGGTGAAATCCTTTAATACGAAATTTAAAAACTTTGACTGTTCAACAGACTTAGATCTTGCATACAACCATTTTACGGATGAAGTAGATAATAAAATAAGTGAATTTCAACAGAAAGAGAGCGGTTGGACATTAAAAAACCTGCTGTTTATCTAATTGAATATCAATAAATATAATCCCCTGAAAGCCTCCTCATATATACCACTTCCCGACCCTATCCAGCAGAAGAAAGCTGTAATAAACATTCAAAATTCTGATCAAAAGTGTTTCATGTGGAGCATTTTAGCTGCTATACACCCAACTGAAGAAAACACTCATCGCGTTGTAAAATATAAAATATTCGAGAATAAGCTAAATTTTAACGGGTTGGAGTTTCCTATTAAGTTTTAAGGATATTAACAAATTTGAAAAATTGAATCATATATCAGTAAACGTATACGGGCTTAATACAGTTTGTGACAATTCTAAAGTAGATTTTGAAGTTATTGGACCTTTACATTTTACAGAAAACAGAAGTCAACAGCATGTAAACTTACTGATAATAGACGACAATGCGGGCAATTCTTATTATTGCTTAATTAAAAGCTGAAGTAGATTAATCGGCGCCCAATTATCAAAAAAGAAACAACAAAAGTTTCTGTGCGATGGTTGCTTAATTAATTTTAATACTGAACATAAATTATTCGAACATCAAAAACATGATTTTAAGCATATTAGTGTTAAATTACCTTCAACAGAGCCGCGTATTGATAAGTTTGAAAATGCAGTCCCGGTAACATTTTAAAATTTGAATCAGTTGAACATAAATTAAAACACCCTTTTGTAGTATATGCCGATTTTGAGACTATTCTTGAACCTATCCAATATTGTCATAACGATAACAATGAATCATTTACAGAAAAAGACAAATATACATTAACCCTACTCATTTGGGTATTATATAAAATGTAGCTACGATGATTCTTTATCAAAATATGTTACTTATCGCGGTCAAGACTGTGCTGACGTTTTCTGTAATAGGTTAGAAGCTGATATCAAACGTATTTATAATGATCACCTGAAACGTATTGTCCCAATGATTGAACTCACTGAAAACGCGAAATTGATTCACGCACTCACTCAATGTTGTCATATATGCGAAAAACCCTTCCGTCAGGAAGATGAAAGGGTACATGATCATTGCCATTTAACAGGAAAATATCGAGCCCCTGCACATTCTATATGTAATTTGCATTTTAGGAATCCTAGTTTTATATCTGTATTTTTTCAAAATTTATCACATTATGATGCTCACCTCTTCATAAAATCATTAGGTGTCGATGGTTCTAAAATAGATGTTATTGCAGTAAACAAAGAAAAATATATATTTTTTTTCAAAACACGTGCATGTTGATGCTGTAGTTAACACTTTAGGAAGTATGGAAAGCAAATATCTCAAATTAAGATTTTTAGACTCGTTTCGCTTTATACCTATGGGGTTAGAGAAATTAACAAAAAATTTAACAGTAATGTCAGATTACTAAAGAGTATTTTCCGGAAAACCATAAGTTTAGCCTCATGAGAAAAAAAGGTGTTTTTCCCTATTCATTTGTAGATTCATTCGATAAGTTAGATTATGACAAATTACCGACGCGAGAAGAATTTTTTGATAAATTACGAAATGAAGACGTATCAGTTGAGGATTATAATAGAGCTTCAGTTGTGTGGAATACTTTCCAATGTAAAACTCTCGGTGACTATTCAGATATATATACCCTATGTTCAGTTTAAAAAAAAACATGTCAATACATTAAAAGCAATTACGAGTACAATATATCCAAGCAACCTCTAATAAAACAATTGCCATTAATGCCATTAAAAAGTGTCAAACAAATCGCAAACTTGTTGCATACTATCATTATTGCAATTGTACCAGCGTACAATAGCAGTTTTTTCATCTTTTAAATACATGCCGTAAACCCTCGTGTAAACCGCAAGTGCAAAAACTTAAAAAAAAAATCAGTTTTGACACTTTTTAAGGACATTAATGGCAATTGTTTTATCAGAGGTTGCTTGGCTATGTTGTAATTGCTTGTAATACATTGACATGGTTTTTTAAAAACTGAACATAGGGTTAATACTTATAGTGCTGATGTTCAGCGAAATAAAATCCTCACTGTATATATATATATATATATATATATATATATATATATATATATATATATACACATTAGGCGGCATTACCAAGCCTAAAACAGAGTGTTCTCCTATCTATACGAAGCCCGGCACCAACTTACGCAGCCCGGTTCTGGGCTTCGTAAATTTTATGTGTATAATAGTGTTTTCTTGATTAAGCATCATCAGGAGATGCGGAATCTCGATTTTCGAAATGGCGGGTAAAGACCGTCATATATCTCAAAATACACACGTTTAGTTCAAGGGAAATAAATATAGGGGGCCAACGATCGGTGTTGTATATATACTGTAGACATCAAACTGACCTTACGCGCGATGCAAATTACACGCATTATACGAGTCCCAGTGATCTGGCAATGGGGCTTGAAAGTCAAGTGTTTGGATTATTGATTTTTCTATTTAACTTCACACATTTTTATACCATAAGAGTGGTTAACGTATGTAGGGGGACTGGTTCCCGCGCAAATTCGTTTACTGCTTATTTGTACATTTGCACACATTTAATATTGATTTTTGTAACAAACTTGTATTTTCTTTAAAATTATTTCCTAAGTTTCCATTTCTTCATGAAAATGTTTAATTTATTATTATATTAATTTGGTAGTTTGTATAGCTATTTATTATAAAAACAAAACCCACACTATAGTATTTGTAGTTGCAGATAGGGAATTTTTAAAATTTCTAATTATACATTTTATATTTTCGTTGATTTTTTGGTGATATTAGGTACCTACATATTTTATTTCTTGAACAATATCTCTCATAAAATAGGGTGATCCAGGCTTTTTGTAAGAATTCTACAATAATTAGTTATAATTAGCTACGTAGATTTTTCGCTGTAATTAACTTTTTAAATAATAAAGTGAAGATTGAAATGTTTTTATTTGAAAAAAATACCTGATAATTTATGAAAATTGGTAAATGGGTAATTATGAAATAAAATTGAAGAAACTACACGCAATTTGTTTCAAAGATTGATTACAAAATAATGGGTCATGTGAATAAAATGTAAGGTGTTTTTACTATTAATAAAAGATAACAGTTATGATTTTTAATTATTAAGAATAAAATAGATGTATGTATAGTAAAATAAAAGCTTTTGCCACATCTTATTCGCATTAATTACATTTTAGATTTCAGATCATGTTCTACATGCGTGATTAAATGAATATTAAATTACCTAGGAAATCGTCTTTTGCGCACCGATTTTGATGATTTTTTTAAATTGTAGGTAATCGACTATATTTCAAAGTCTAAATGTTAGATATGTCCGCTAATGCCATGTTTAATTGTTGTTAACAAATTTTTATTTTTTCCATAAGGGGCAAATTAATAATTAAATATTTTTTATTATAATTGAATAAAGTTGGCTACTTATAGGTTTTTAGGGTCGTAGATTACGAATCCGTGGTCCAAATTGGTCCAAAGTGTAAAATGGTGGCTATAAAATGGCCGCCGGTGTCAAAGCTTAATATTTGAAATTTCGTATGAAAAATCGTACCAGGGGGTTTTTAAAGTAGCAAATTGTGCTGTTAAGCTAAAAACTGACCCAAATACAAAATGCTTGTCACAAAATGGCCACCGAAACTAAATATGAATAAAATTCAAAATGTTTAATCTCTACTACAAGTTTGTTTAAGATGGATTAATATAGTAGTTACAATTTTAAGATTGTTGCAATTATTATTTAGTTAAAAGTCAAATTGATGGAATGGAATTCCATAATTTAACCAGATTCCGTTTAAGTCTGAAACTTTAGTTATCGTCAGATTTAAATAAAGAATATTGTATTATAATTTACTTGTGTTTCTTGTGTAAAGCACTGTTAGTTTCTTCATCTACTTCTGGCAACGTAAAAAAAGAATGTGCTCTTTAATTTTTGAAAACTGATTAGTAAGCTTTTTTTTTGGAAGACTAAATTCTTTTTTACGTGCTCTTACTAGTTGGGACACTTTATCAGCGTTTTTCGGCAAAGGGAAAAATAAATTTTTCTCTTTGCCCCCAAAAAAAAACCTTTTGAATGCAAAACTGTTTCTTCTTATTATTATTTTGAAAAGCATTCTTCATCAGAGAAATTTTCATCTAAATCTTCTTTTTCATTAATGTTTCCAATGTTTGGATATTTCCAAAGATTTGAAGATTTCAGTTTTGTTTTCGACTATGCTTCAAAATTGGCTATAAGTGGATTCGAAGATGCCAAACATAAGTTGAGAATTTTCTCATTAGTTTCTTATCTGGAAGATTTGCATGGATAACCTGTTCTAAATTAACTATTCAGCTTTATTTATTTCTTCTAAATAGCTTGAAATCTTTTTTCTCGCTTCTTCGCTAACTGTTCATCTGTATCTTTTTGATGGACCAGCATTTTATGCCTCGAAGGTTAGTTAGAGTACCATAAACATTTTCTGCAGTCTCCTTGGTTGAATGGTCTTGAGCTTTTCAACATTTATTTCATATCAACATGCAACTGTTTGCATAATATCAAATCTATTAATAAATTATCTCTGTCTTAATTTCTGTAATTTCTGCAGAAGTCGCAAGCGCTTTGAAAAAGCACCTGGCAGTATTTATTTATTTAACTTAATTGTTCAACAGGGGCTCTGCCCTTCTTACAGAACAATAACATAATGTAATTATTAATGAATGTAAAATTTGCTTTGCTCAATGTTAATATTAATTTAATAATAATAATTATAATAATAATAATAATAATAATTTTTCTTACAATAATAAAAAGAAAATTAATAGTGATTGCTTAATAAGAATAATCCTAAATTGATTGCTATTCTATAGTAATAATAGTATTGAGTTCAATATAACATGAATTGAGTATTCTTTGAGTTTTAACTGTTGAAGCTGCATACCAAACTAATTACTTTAAACTTGTATAATTAGTAATTTTACTTACTAAAGTAGTCAAATATAATTTTTTTATATCTATTTAATGATATTGATAAATCTAAATCTGTAATAATTAATAATTCATTCATTAGTCGTAATATAGTAATCATGGGTGGAAGCAAGGTACTACGCAATTGCAGAGGAATGCGAAACATGACAGAAGAACGAATGGATCGTGGTGGAACTTTTAATTGTAATAAACTTAGCAGTTCGGGGCTGTCTATAAGATTATTCCAGATTTTATAACATAAAATAGCGGAATTAAATTTTCTACGCGCTGCTAGGCTCAAGTAATTAAATTCTGTTTTATGATCTTCTGAACGAACAGTTCGATAATCTGGATATGTTCCATATTTTTTAAAATATAAAAATCTTAAAAAACGCTTTTGAACTTTCTCAATCTTTTCAATTTGATACATGAGCATTGGATTCCAAATAGGTGATACATATTCTAATAGAGGTCTAACAAGAGTTTGATATAGCTTGGTTATAGTTTTTAGATTATTAAAGTTTAATGAATTTCTTAACACAAATCTTAATTTTTGTTGACTTTTTGCAACAATATTATCTATATGACGATTAAAATTCAGTTTTGTGTCATAAGTTACACCCAAATCTTTAATCTCTTCTACTCGTGTTAACACCTCACTGCCCAAAATATAATTGTTTGTGGTAGGTAAACGTCTGGATATACAGCACATAATGAAGCATTTGTCAGTATTCAGGTATAATTTGTTGTCAATACTCCAATTATATATTGCCTGGACATCTTCTTGTAAACATTGAAAATCAGTATTATTCTCAACGACTCTATAAAACTTTAAGTCATCGGCAAATAGAAGAACTTTGGAATATTTGCAGGCTAAAGGTAAATCATTAATAAAAATTAAAAACAGTAAAGGCCCTAAATTTGAACCCTGAGGGACACCTGAATTTGCTGTGTATTTCCCAGACGTGTTACCTCCAAATCTTACATAAATTTTTCTAGAACAAAGGTAACTACTAAAAAATTGCAAAGTTGGTCCAAGTCCACAGTTGTATAACTTTTTTAATAATATGTCATGGTCAACGGTGTCAAAAGCTTTTCGAAAGTCAGTATATATAACGTCCACTTGTTTTTTACATTGTAATTTGGAGAGCACATCATTTGAAAATTCCAATAAATTAGTAGTAGTTGATTTTTTGGGCACAAAGCCATGTTGATGACTTGTAATGTAAGGTTTAATGTGAGAAAAGACTTTGGAGTAAATTATCTGCTCAAAGAGTTTTGCTGGAGCGGATAGTATAGCAATTGGCCTGTAGTTTTCGACAGCCTCTTTGGGACCAGACTTGTGTATCGGCGTTATATAGGATTCTTTCCATTTATCTGGGAACGTATTAGTTTTTAAGGGTAAATTATAAATATATGAAAGAGGTACTTGCAACCATTCTCCACAAGCTTTTAGTATGTATGGCGGTATATCATCCGGTCCAGCAGCTCTCTTTGGTTTTAAATTCTTAAGAGCATTATTGTAATCAACTTCTAGTAATTCAGTAAGTGTGAACAAATCGTTGGTACAAACTGATTGACAATCAAAATCTCGAACATTGTAGGTAGAAGGTTGAGTAGAGAAAACGGACTGAAAATGATTCGCAAATGCGTCAGCAACTTCTGCAGTGTTCAATTTGTCACCTCTGTGGGTGTAATTAGTGACACAACTACTATTTCTTTTTTTATATTTTATATAGTTCCAGAATTGATTTGTATCATTCATAATATGAGTTTCGATATTAGATAAGTAATTATGGTAAACAATAGAAGTAAGAGACTTCAACCTCCGTCTGCATTCTTTATATTGTTGTAAATAATTGTCTGAAAGATGTTTGAGTTTGTGATACCTGTTGTTTGCTTGTAATAACTGTATTATTTCGTCTGTATTATTAAACCATGTAGGATATTTACTTTTGTTTTTACTTTTGTTATTACTAGATTTTGGAATACAATCGTCAAAAATTAAATTGATGATGTTATAAAAAGTATCTAAAGCTGAATTTACATTATTACAAGTTACTACTATTACTGTCGTTGGTACTATGTCTCTCAATAGCAGTAGAATTGACATTAAATAATGTCATGTTTTATGTTATTATTTATAATAATAATTACCCAATAAAACATGTTATTTAAATAATTAATTTATTAACGTGTTCGATTTACTAATGTCAAACTAGTACAATGTTTGTTTATCTATCTGTAACTAGATCCCTGTATTACATCTCTCTTTTTCTAATAAAATAAATAAATTACACATCATTCATTTAACAAATAACATATATCAATCACAACACATCAACTAATTCTGCAGTTATAAATTCAGTCTGTTTGGTTTCTTAATTACTCTACCATATCTTGATATAAGTATATTGTTGTTGAAGAAATTGATCATTCGTTGCTTGTGCTTTTGGTTCTTGATTTGACACACTACTGTCAACTGCTTAACATCATCGCCATGATTTATTTATTGTAGCTCTGAGTGATTTCTTTTGATGAACCATGAATTTCTTCGATATTGTGTACCATCTGGTGTTTGTACAATAGGGTGGTCCAACAAAAAAGCAAAGTCGGAAATCCTATGCTCTCACCCCCTAGGATTATTGTATATCGAAAAAAGAAGTACCCCTATTTTTTATTTTGAAATCGAACGATGTTTAGGGGTGCCTCAAAGCCCTTAAAGTTTCCCATGTATTTTATATGAGAAAAAAAACACGTTTTTGTAGATTTGGCATAGAATCCTAGAAAATCAATATTTTTCAACCGGACTACTGTGTTTCTCTTCAGAAATGTTTAGAGAATGACATCCAATAATTTATTTGTTAAATTTTTTATATTAACTATTTTTTACAGACCCGCAAAGAACCCCATAAATGAAAGAAACAGTAAAATCGTTAAAAAATATTTATTACTATTTTTTAATATAAAATATTTTGATAAATAAATTATTGGATGTCATTTTCTGAACATTTCTGAAGAGAAACAGAGTAGTCCCATTGAAAAGTATTGATTTTCTAAAATTCTATACCAAACCTATGAAAGAGTTTTTTTTCCCATATAAAATACATTGGAACCTTTAAGGGCTTTGAGGCACCCCTAAACATCGTCCGATTTCAAAATAAAAAATAGGGGTACTTTTTTTTTTCGATATACAATAATCCTAGGGGGTGAGAACATAAGATTTCCGACTTTGCTTTTTTTGTTGGACCACCCTATTGTACAATCCACGAGCTTGGTTCTTCTGCCTTCTTTACAACTGTTGCAGGAGTCTATTCCTTGTGTCTCTTTCTAATTAATACTTTTTCATCATTTTAAAATTCTGGTAAATTTGCTTTTGCTCTATCTGCACATTTCTTCTCTTTTAGTTTAATATTTTTCAACTTTTCAGAAACATTTTTAACTGTTTCAGGTAATAATAACTTTGTATTAATGGGAATGAACGTTTTAGTTCTTCGACCCATTAATCTTTGCATTGGAGAACCTAGGGTGTCTCTTGGTGTGTTTCTGTGATGTAAAAGGGCTAACTGGATATCTGAACCTTCTTCTATACATTTATCTAGTATCGATCTTGCTTCTTGAACATATCGCTCTGCTAAACCATTCGGTCTGGGAAACTGTGGACTGGAAACTCTATGTTCAAACCTCCATCTTCTAGCAAATTCTTTAAATTCTTCAGATACATATTGTTTTCCTCCATCTGTACGAAGAATATCAGGTATTCCAAATGTAGCAAACCAACATCTAAATGCTCGAGTTATTGACCTGCTGGTTAAGCTTGATAATTGCACGAAGTCAAAATAACCTGAATAGCTATCTGCCATTAGCAAGTATTTCTTGTCCTTCAAATGATAAATATCAGAAGCGAATATTTGCCATGGCCGTTCTGGATACTCTTGAAGTAACATTTTTTCTTTAGGATTCTCTTTTTGTTCCTTCGTACCAATCTTGCAGTTTTGCACCAATTTAATAATGTCTACAGACATTCTTGGCCAAAATACGCAAAATCTCTGGCCAATCAGAGAGTACCAGTGATACCTTTGTGACTAAAGTGACAACATTTGAGAACAACTTTTTGTAGTCTCGGAGGTATCATTATTTTATCATTTTTGAATATGATATCTTCATAAGTTGCTAGTTCGTGCCTGTAAGACCAGTATTTTCTTAGA
This sequence comes from Agrypnus murinus, assembly GCA_929113105.1. Taxonomy (NCBI): domain Eukaryota; kingdom Metazoa; phylum Arthropoda; class Insecta; order Coleoptera; family Elateridae; genus Agrypnus; species Agrypnus murinus. Next base: position 107,027,955 of record OV816026.1, on the reverse strand, counting down.
GAAGCCGGAACTTCGCTTATTCTGTCGGGCCATCCTACAAGTATTTGCTGTTTTAATTCCACCAATTCTATATCTGTATTTGTCTCTTGTTTTAACTGCTGCAATCTCGTTTTACTCATTGGTATTATTACACATGTCTCAAATGAGTTTTCATCCTCGTCATCATGAACATTTTTTGCGCAGTCTCTGCTCAGTATATCAGCTATGTACAACATCGTTCCTTTTTTGTACACAATTGTGGGATATGGCAGTATTTCAAATAGGATTCTCTGTAGTCTGGGAGGCGCTTCAGTCAATGGCTTCCTGAATATGGTTTCTAACGGCTTATGATCTGATTCTACTATCAGATTTTTGTTTCCCCATATATAAACAGGAAATTTCTTGCAAGCCAGTAATATGGCCAATGCTTCTTTTTCAATTTGACTATAATTGATCTGCGTTTTAGTTAAAGATTTGGAGTAATAAGCTATTGGGTGACCATTCTGAATTAATGCCCCACTATATGCAGTACTAGTAGCATCTACAGATAATAAAATAGGTAAATCTGGGTTAAAATTACCAAGTACTGGAGGGTTTTTTAATATTTCTTTTAATTTACAGAATGCTTCTTTTTGTTCATTCTCCCATCTCCATTCATCATCTTTTTCTAACGGCACTCTAAGTGGAGCTAATAATTCTGATAAGTTCTTAAAAGAACTTAGATAAATAAGTAATTAATCCAAGAAAGCGTTGAAGTTCCTTGACGTAACTATCTGAGAACGATAGTTCGGAAACATATGTCTAGCTAGTTTACCCGTAACGGAACCAGACTTAATGCGCAATCACAAATCACAGAGACATGAGGGCACTAGACCAGTCCAATTCTGAACGAGTCACAGATGCCTCGCCTGACATTTTTTCTATCGTTAGGTGAAGTTGGGGCACGCTACTTATTATGCAATAGTAGTCAAACACGATGCAAAGCTAAAAACTAATAGCAAAATTTACGCACCAAGCGCCAAAGCAAAAAAGCAGTAGAATTAAGAAACGCCAAAATTGTCAACCCTGTTTATGTGGTGTATGCATGCTATTCTTCTATTGGCGTTTTGCATTCGTAAGGTAAAAAGCAATTCCTGAGAAACCCGGTTTGAGTTAAATTTATGAGGCAGGTATGGGTTGGCTGCATGGCGTACGAATGAAATTCGAAACAACATTTGACCTGATTGGAAACAACCAACATCAGATTCGTAATCTTCATACCAAAAAGTTCTAGAAAAGCTATATGAAAATCTGAAAATTTCTTCTGTGCGTACCGTGTTATTTTTTATCATTTGTTTTATATTTTGCCAGTGTAAAATATGTATTACATCAGGATCCTTATGTTGTTCAAAAAAATTTAATGACACGCCTATGGCTTCAGCAGTTTGTCCATAAAGTACTTTCTTCATGTTTAAATCATCATCACCATCACTTAGAACTTCTTGATCTACTTGAGAGGTGTCGCGTGGAATTTCCCCTTCCTCCATTATTGCATCTCCTGTCAGTACTTGGTAACCTTGTTTTTTACGATCACAATGTTTTTAAGCTTCAATGTCGGACTCTTCTATCTCTTTCATATCCTCGCTCTGATTTGCCAAACTACCAATACCTTTAGAACAAATCACGTCTTCAGTAACATCTTCGCCTTTAACTTCTTTTCCATTATTCATAATTGTAAAAAACGTTTTCTCGATTGTCAGTTGTTTAACATTGATCCATGCAATAGCGAAAGCAAAAATTGCATCTTTGATATTAGAGAACTTTCAAAATAGCATCATATCAAATGTTTCCAAGAAATTAATCGAAACGGTACGTCTGTAAAATCTCTTAGGTGTTTCTTATATATTCTTGGTCCGTTGGTTGAGTGATAGCAGTTACATTAGGTGAAAGAAATAGAACAAAGTTGTTCTCATCTGCAGATCTTAACACTGTCTCATTTGAATGCGAAGGCTGGCTGTTTCACACGAGAGAATTCCTTAAAAAAGCTGTCCGAACTGTAGGATTAATGCTTACTAAATAGTAGTAGTTTAGAAATAACAATGGAATAATGTTAGTTAGAAAATAAATAATATCGGCCAGTAACCGGATAATTTATTTCTGCAATCTACTACAGAATTGATTTTCTTGTTGGAAAATGTTCGTAGGTGTCCCCTGAATGTCTAGTTGGCGGGACGGGAGAGATGAACGTTAGCAGCCATCTTGGAAAACACGTTTTATCAAATATCTCGTGACTGTGCATCGTGCCACAAAAATAGTAAAAAAATCGTTTTCGTAGATAATAACATTTTCTACAACTTTTATTTGAAACTTTTTTCTGTATAGTGCATAAGTTTATATTTATAGCGCGCCAAACTTTTTTCAATATGGTTATTGCTAAATATATAGTTAACGGTTGATGATAAATTTGTAGAACACAAAATTTCCGATAAAATTTATTTGAAGTTTTTTTCTATAAAATTGATACTTTAAGACTTATAACGCTGTAAATGCCGAGTTTACGCACAATAGCCACGAAATTATACACTATATATTAAATCATGCGCCTCTCAATGCGTCCATTAACTCTCTTCGCTAAAAATGCTGCTCACTTCTACCTCCAACCCAAGATACGGCACGTTACCATTCTTTTAGAACCTACCACCAGGTTCAAACTTGGCTTGGATTTTACCATGATCCTGAAGAATGGGATTGGAAGCGGACTACAAATGGACTTCAACCAATCCGAACTACTATGGCTCCAGCACCCTCAAGTTTGCTGAAAATAATATCTTGCAAATGCACAACAAATTGCGAGGCTGCCTGTGTATGCCGAAAAGCTGGCTTAAAATGTTCCATTATTTGTTCGAATTGTGGTGGATGCACATGGGACAATGTGCCAGATACATTGGAAACCATCGAAGACGAAGTCGATGAAAATGAAATTTTCGATTCACCTCCTACGGATATATCGGTGGCAGAAAACAAGGATGTGGAAGACGATGAGTGACTTCCTTCATCATCGAAACAGATGAGACTTATGTAAAATAACTTGCCACTTTTTGTATAAATAAATGTTTTAATCCGTTTTTTATTTCAAAAAATTAATTTGCATTCTTTGAACTCTGTTATCCTTTTCTCCACCTTTCCCTTCTCATGATTATTATTATCATCATGATTATTATTATTTTTTATGATGTACGTGATGTACAAACTATTATATCTTGCTACATTGACAGTTTTTTATGATAATACGTTCTACCCATGCAATTTAAGAAAGATGTATAAATTATGAGTACTTCTTGGCACTATTTATAAGATTAATACATTACATTCACTACACACTACACAGTGCTGTCATTTTTCTGAACACTTTTCGCCGTTTTATGTGTTATGAAATGTTTACCGTGTACTATGACCAACATTACCACTGATAATTCACGCGGTGCAATGTCTTAAAGTATCAATTTTATAGAAAAAAAAACTTCAAATAAATTCTATAAGAAATTTTGTGTTCTACAAATTTGGTTATTACCATTTTTAATGTATCATCAACCGTTAACTATATATTTAGCAATAACCATGTTGGAGAAAGTTTGGCGCGCTTTAAATATAAAGCTATGCACTATACAGAAAAAAGTTTGTAATAAAAGTTGTAGAAAATGTTATTGTCTACGAAAACATTTCATTGCATTATGAACCTACTTTTTTGCTCTTGCTCTTGGACTAATAATTTAAAAGTCATATCATAATTCTTTATGAAGTATTAAATAGCAACTTAGAGGTACACTGCCGCCCATTTGAAAGTACACGATAGACCCGATTTACCTCGGTTATGTTTTCTATAACTTACTCTAAGCTGATAAATTATTTTAAACAAGTATTTGAAAATAATAATAATAAACCTTTCATTCCGCTGCAGCTGTTATAAACACAGCCCATGGAATCCTGACTTACACGATGTCATTTTGGAATATTACATATAAAGAGTCGTGCACTTTCAAATGGGCGGCACTGTACATGGTTAATGAATAACATAACACGAACAGGGCACCTATCTGTCAGTCTTCCCTTAGTTCCTCTGTCAGTTTGTGGATTTGTTTAGGTCGTTCTTTTTGGGGAAACGGATTTACAAGATGAAACCTTTACTGATTGAAAGCTCATATCATAATAAATTAATCTAAATCCGAAAGTCATCAAAACTTGGAACGGACAAAAAGGCAATACTGTCAAAAATTTAGACTATTCCACCGTCTCTTGTAACGGGATTTTGCTTCAAAAGCTGACAAAATGTCGAAAGAATTAAACGGCTAAACTAGCGGTCTCTAATAGGTATCTCAGACATGTATTCACATGTTTTCAGCTCAGTAAGGTTTGCAAAACACCCAGTTCATTCATTTTTTCTTAAAATGTTTGCCAGTGAATCGCAGTTACTTGTTTATTGTTTGATACACAGATTCACGATTTTTTCCCACATAGTTTACAGTTTTAAAAACAAAGAAAATATGAAGCAAGGTGCTTTTTCAAAGCGCTTGCGACTTCTGCAGAAATTACAGAAATTAAGTCAGAGATAATTTATTAATAGATTTGATATTATGCAAACAGTTGTATGTGGATATGAAATAAATGTTGAAAAGTTCAAGACCATTCAACCATAAAAGCTGCAGAAAATGTTTTAGTAAAATGTACCTACGGTACTCTAACTAACCTTCGAGGCATGCTGGTCCATCAAAAAGATACAGATGAACGGCTAGCGAAGAAGCGAGAAAAAAGATTTCAAGCTATTTAGAAGAAATAAATAAAGTTGATTAGTTAATTTAGAAGAGGTCATCCATGCAAATCTTCCAGAGAAGAAACTAATGAGAAAATTCTCAACTTATTTTTGGCATCTTCGAATCCACTTATAGCCAATTTTTAAGCATAGTCGAAAACAAAACTCAAATCTTCAAATCTTTTAAAGTTTTGGAAATGTCCAAACGTAGGAAACATTAATGAAAAAGAAGTTTAGATGAAAACTTCTCTGATGAAGAATGCTTTTCAAAATAACAAGAAGAAGAAACAGAACGCAATGACTCTGAAGATGATATTATACAATATGGGATTTGTCAAATAAAATAAAATTAAATCAATTTCTTTTAGTTGTATTTTCATGCAATTTCTAATAAAAAAGTTCCATTTTATTTATTTTCTATATATCTTATCTTGTCTTCAGTAACCCTAACTATTTCTAAAAATTATAAAAACACCTATAAAATTTTGCATTCAAAAGTTTTGAAAAATTTATTTTCCCCTTTGCCGAAAAACGCTGTTGAAGTGTCGCAACCAGTAAGAGCATGTAAAAAAGAATTTATTCTTCCCAAAAAAAAGCTTACTAATCAGTTTTCAAAATGTAAAGAGCACATTCTTTTTCTACGTTGCCAGAAGTAGCTGAAAAAACTAACAATGCTTTACATGAAACACAAGTAAATAATAATTAAGACAATATCCTTTATTTAAATCTGACGATAAATAAAGTTTCAGACTTAAACGGAATCTGGTTAAATTATGGAGTATTAATTTATTTTAACACTATTCATACGGAATAACTCCGTTCTATCAATTTGAATTTTAAATAAATAATAATTGCAACAATCTTAAAATTGTGTTAACTACTATATTAATCCATCTTAAACAAACATACAGTAGAGATTAAACATTTTGAATTTTAATCATATTTAGTTTCGGTGGCCATTTTGTGACAAGCATTTTACATCTGGGTCATTTTTTAGCTTAACAGCACAATTTGCTACTTTAAAAACCCCTTGGTACGATTTTTCATTCAAAATTTCATATATTAAAGTTTTAGCACCGGCGGCCATTTTGTAGCCGCCATTTTGAATTTTAGATCAATTTGGACCCCGGATTCGTAATCTACGACCCTAAAAACTTATAAGTACCCAACTTTATTCAATTATAATAAAAATTTGATGAAATGATTTAATTATTAATTAACCCCCTATGGAAAAAATAATAATTTGTTAATAACAATTAAACAGGGCATTAGCGGACAAATCAAACATTTAGACTTTGAAATATATTCGATTACCTACTATTTTAAAAAAATCATCAAAATCGGTGCCCAAAAGGCGAATTCCGAGGTATTTTTTTTCTAGGAAACCGTCTAATATTGATTTATCTTTTTTTAGAAATAATATTTTTGTTTATATTAATTTAATTGAAAACTGTAATTTTGTTCTTGCCATTTTCTTTCAAACTAAAATATTTCATTGGTAAAGTCTGTACTGTCAAAGGTTTGAAAATTACTGTTTAATTGTTATTAACAAATTATTACTTTTTCCATAAGGGGGAATTAATAATTAAATAATTTCATCAAATTTTTATAAAAATTTTGAATCTACGACCCTAAAAACCTATAAGTACCCAACTTTATGCAATTATAATACAAATTTGATGAAATTATTTAAATGTTAGTCCCTTATGAAAAAAGTAATAATTTGTTATTAACAATTAAACAGGGCATTACAGGACAAATCTAACATTTAGACTTTGAAATATAGTTGATTACCTACAATTTAAAAAAAAATTATCAAAATCGGTGGCCAAAAGGCGAATTCCGAGGTAACTTAATATTCAGTTAATTATGCATGTAGAACATGATCTGAAATCTAAAATTCCATCTTCTTTTCATAAAGTTCGTTGTATATAATTGTCTGTGTTACTATGCCGCGAGAAAGCTAAAATAAAATCGATAATAACCAGATGTACAACCTTGACTCAGGCTGTTGGCGAGAACAAAAGTTCCGCTAGGATACTCCCAACTCGGCATTACCATCACATAAGAACGAAAGCATTCGGGAAGTCTCGGTGACTAACCGTGGTTTGTCCGACATTCACTGCCGGCTAGACAAATTACACGATCAATAATCTTACGTTTTGCTGGTAACAGTAGCGGCAACCCTGCGTGGCTTGATATAATGCGTGAAATATCTATTTTTATACAAACAGGACTGCTACAGTACCAATAATATATGCGGTCTCGTAAAAGCTGTACAGTATATATTCATTTGTATGTAAAAATAACTTACCCCTCGCAGGTTGCGCTTAATAATATGAAATTATCGGTTCGATTGACGTAGAATATATAGCTGAAACTCTACAGGAAATCCCGGGCTTCTGAGTGCCTGCGTAACATAGCGGGCTTGGTATGGATAGTTGGGCGTGTATATATATATATATATATATATATATATATATATATATATATATATATATATACAGGGTCTTCATTAAGTTTGGAACCGGCTTAATATCTTCAAAACTATTAACTGGATTAAATTGAAATTTGGGGTGTGCATTTTATAAATTAATATCTATTGTACCTAATTTTTTCACCTGCTTTGCATCATTACTTTCCGAGATACACAGCCAACTTGATTTTTTTTAAATAGCAATGGGGGTCAAATTTGACATCATTTGAAAGCTTATTTTTTTCTGAGTACCATTATGTAATACACGTGTTGTATCATTTTGACAAAAATCGCCAAAAAAATTAAAATCAACGAAACATGTTTTATCCACAAAATTAAATTTATTACTTAAAATTTACTTTTACTTAAAATTACTTAAATATTTACTGTCAATGTGTAACTTTTGACATTTCTATGAATTTTGTAAGATCACTAGATATTTTAATTTTTAATTTATTCAACACTTTTGATTTTGTGGATAAAACATGTTTCGTTGATTTTAATTTTTTGGCGATTTTTGTCAAAATGATACAACACGTGTATTACATAATGGTACTCAGAAAAAAATAAGCTTTCAAATGATGTCAAATTTGACCCCCATTGCTTTTTAAAAAAAATCAAGTTGGCTGTGTATCTCGTAAAGTAATGATGCAAACCAGGTGAAAAAATTAGGTACAATAGATATTAATTTATAAAATGCACACCCCAAATTTCAATTTAATCCAGTTAATAGTTTTGAAGATATTAAGCCGGTTCCAAACTTAATGAAGACCCTGTATATATATATATATATATATATATATATATATATATATATATATATATATATATATATATATATATATATATATCCAAACTTTTGGATGGCATCTTATAGATGTCTCCAGTATTAAATGTTGCTATTAATGTAAATTCGGTATTTACATATAAACAAGCGACGGATTTGAGAGGTACAGGGTTTCAGACAAAGCCTCCCCTACTGAGGAGCCCAAAGAAAGGGCGAAACAATTGTCTAGGGGTGTTTTGTTTGAAATTTTGTACCTCTCAAATATTATTATAATCATTATTTTGATTATTATTTTAATTGCTGCTTATACCCAAGAAATGGTTTAAACTTATATGTTTTTAAACTTATATGTTTTACAGCAAAAGAAAACTGTTGTTTTATTTTTAATAAAACGCAAATATTTTATATCTACTTCCGGATTAAATGGAAGTTTGGATGGCATCTTATAGATGTCTCCAGTATTAAATGTTGCTATTAATGTAAATTCGGTATTTACATATAAACAAGCGACGGATTTGAGAGGTACAGGGTTTCAGACAAAGCCTCCCCTACTGAGGAGCCCAAAGAAAGGGCGAAACAATTGTCTAGGGGTGTTTTGTTTGAAATTTTGTACCTCTCAAATATTATTATAATCATTATTTTGATTATTATTTTAATTGCTGCTTATACCCAAGAAATGGTTTAAACTTATATGTTTTTAAACTTATATGTTTTACAGCAAAAGAAAACTGTTGTTTTATTTTTAATAAAACGCAAATATTTTATATATATTGCTGTGGATTTTAGTGTCAAAATTTTGGAAATTTTGGAAAATTTTGGAAAATTCTAAAATCATTGTTAAATACTAACACTTTTGAAATATTTTTATCAACTTTTCCTGTTAAAAATAAATTTAAGTTATTTAATGGAGTGTCATTGATTTTGAAATCAATGTGTATACTTTTTAATAAGGTTAAATAATACATGTTTCTATTTATTATCAAACAGCTTACTCACCGATTACTTAAGTATACGTAACATCCAGTTGTGCGCAAGTTATTGTTGTGATGTAATTCAATTATGTATAATTTCAAATGAGTATATCGACGGGTTATGTGATTCTTTAAGGTTTTGTTTTTGTAAATAGTTTCGTTATTATTGCGTAAAAGTACTGTGTAATAATGTGTAATAGATGTGTCAGTTTTATATAAGAATTTTAATCTGCTATTATGTATTATATGAGTGTACAGTTTGTATTAGTTCGTAAGGTGACGTCAGATTGTGTAATATAATTATGTAAATAGTCAATTGTATATAAGCTTAGAAAATTATAATTTTAAGGGAGTCAGTAATATAAAGCGACGCAGTAAAGTCGTGTTAAAAAAGAATAGTAAAATGTAAATAGACACTTCATGATAAACGACGACTGAGTAAAGTCGATATAAGAAATATAATAGAAATGTAAATAGAGGACTTACTGATAGAAAGCGACGGTGTAAAGTCGTGTAAGATAAAAGACATTCACTAAATAAAGCGACGAAGTAAAGTCGTATTAAAGACTATAGTAAAATGTAAATAGACTTACTGTTCAACGACGAAAGAGTAAAGACAGTTCCTGAGATAAAGCGAAAGAGTAAGGTCATGTAAATAACATAGTACAAATGTAAATAGATAGTTAAGTTGGTTGGTGAATGGAATACAGCGAAAGTATTAAAAAGGTTATAAATTGTAAAAGTGTATACGTTTATAAAGAACCTTTTAAAGTTTATTTACGTGCTAAATAAGCAAGATAATAAATCTTCGATTAAAACTATTGATTGGTGTTTTATTTATTTAAACACAAAAGCAAATACAAGTTCTTCGAAAAAGGGATATAGTACCCGTTATTAAAATAAAACAAAAGTGAGTTACCAAAACCAAGAGTGTGGATGGTGTTATGTGGGAAAGCCATGCAAAAGGAAGGAAGTCAACCGGAATTGGAAATCGGCACTGAGACAACATAAGTGACTTGCACTGCCAATTGGTTTTGGAAAGAGGACATCTATAGAAAAAGGAAGAAGCATCGCTTTATAAAAAGGTAGGAAGTTATTTCCTTTGGTATCTGATGAAGAAAAGACTATCGTTTGTGAGGTGTAATTAAGTGGTTTGAACAATTTAGCCATTAAACTTAATTTAGATTTCAATTTTAAAAAGTGATTTCAATTTTAATTTGTATAATTTTTAATACCACAAGAATCCACATTCACCCTGAGATGAGTCTTTATTAAATTTAATTCTGTTATGTTAATTTATTTAACTGGCGCCCAACTCTCTTACGTAAACTTGAGTTAGTCAAGAACTAACGTAACATTAATTTTATATAACCATTGCATTATTAAATCTATTAAAAGGTATTTTCAAATCATATTAGAATTTATAAAAGAGGGAAGTTGAAAAGCATTTCCAAAGTACACAGTCTTTAAAAAATTAATTTATTTATAAATCAATTATCTACAATCTAACAGTAATTATTCGTTATTTGTAAGTATTTAATAAGTGAATATAAAAACAATATTTTATTTTTAATTAGCCGAATTCAACGCATATATTTTTATTTTGCTAGCCGAGGTGGGGCAAAAGAAAATCAAAATTATTCTGTTTATGCCAATTCATCGCAATATATATATATATATATATATATATATATATATATATATATATATATATATATATATATATATATATATGCTTTTAGTACTTATACACCTCCGAACGCTATATACAGCGTACGAGTCGGACTCAAAATCCGGAGGCAACTCGTCGGTATCGGAGTCGAACACGCTAACCATGTTATTCGGCATCAGGACACCTCCAGGATCATTTTCCACCTATTTTCAGCCGGAGTCAAACGGGACCTATTTACGTATACTTATATACATTTTAGTTCCAGCGATTGCCGCAGAGTCGCTGCGAGATATACATGTATACGCCACGCGGTTGTGTTTACCTCCGCATGTATAAAAGCATTCAAAGGATGTTTTTGCCTCCGAATTCGCGGCAACACTGCCTAGCATATTTTTAGTTTATATTCGTGATTTGTTTTGCTGAAGCCCGTTTAAAAACGCGTCATTTCCTTATCTAAGGTATCACGTTTCTGTCTGTATTTCTTAGTAAATATAATTACATCTTTTTAAATGGAAAGAATGATTATATTATATTAAAACTGTACTCTTATTTAAAATTCTTGCAAATTATTACGAAATTAGGACTTATTACAGTAATCAGAATTTATTTTTAATGCATAAATCTTAGATTTGGGACAAAATTCGTGAAGTGGACCCAATTTAACAACAGCTAATGCTTAGTGATTTTATAAAATTATTGATTTATTGAGAGTTATGAACAGTAACGTTTCTACACAACGATTCAGGAAAACATTCGTTTTTAAGATACTCAAACATTAAAATCAATGTTTTTCGGCAAATCTCTGTATAAAGAAATATACAATACGAAGCAAATGTTTTTATCAAATATAATATTTTTATAAACAATAATAGGATACACAAATTTTTACAGCAAACAAAATTAACAAAATATCTTATTTTAAAGGATTCTCTTACAAATTAAGAAAATTGATGATTATGAAGAGAAACGGCAGATTTTGCAGGTGGTCAACTATACAGTGTGTGCCATAAAGTTCGATCCATATGGGAAAACATTTTAATATTCTTTGTTTAAAGGAAAAAACTTTGTTGTTCAATCACTTCTGCTTCCAAAAATACTTGAAATACGCCATGTCAAAGTTTACAAGTGACAATAGGTGTTTAAATCGAGATGACCTTATTTGTTAAAATATAGAAAAATCTTATTAAGAAAAAATATTCCTAATGACATTTTACGTTCACAAACCGGGCTTGAAGAAATATCCCGACATGAAAAATTCCTTTTTTAACATTTTTTGATACACCCCCGTTACTGATTATTTTGAAATCATTAAAAATGCTTTAAAGGAGTAGGAAGGCAACAATTGCAGAGCATATTTTCTAATAATATTGAATGGTGTAGGTATTTTTGACAAATATTAAAATTATCAAAAAACAAAATAAAACTTTTTGGCGATTTTCCAATTTACAAGAAAACAACGTATAGTTTTATTAACTTTTTAAAATAATTGTTTGAATAATACAAGAGTTGTTGAAACTACTACTTAAAAACTTAATAAACTAATTCGAAAAGAATAGTACAATTTGAGGTTTTGGAACCGATCAACAAGATTGAAGAAACTCTTGAAAATTTCTATCTAATAAAACATAATGACAAATTTATATCCCAAAATTGAGAAGATATTAGAATGACGTAACAACAAGCTTGTTTCGTTTCCAATAATAACTTGCTAATAATAAATTCCAAAGACCTAAAGATTGTGTCAAAACTTTTGAGACATTCGTTAAGTATTTCTTTTTTGGTAGATCTATATCTTCCTATACCATCAATAAAATTTAAAATTTTTAAAAATATACCGGATGGCCTAGATAAAACGCTTCATACTTTGGAGTTCAATGACGATTGTTACCAACCTCAAAATAGCTGCGCGTTCGTTAAAGTATAATTTTAAAAGTCTACATAATTACAATACATATTTAATTAATAGCACTTCTAATACAATATATTGTATTAGAGTTTATATATACTAGTTTCACCAATAAAATGACACTATTTTTCCTATTTTCAGTTATGATCATTTTCAATCGTGCTTTCCACTGCACAATAGCTCACGGAATAGTTTCTTGAAAATCTAAATCTCTCCCTTTTAATTCTTCCCTATTTTTAAACGGTTTCAGGATACTGCTCACTTTTCTCTGTAAAGCGTCTCAACTTAGTAATCAAAAGAATTAAGGTCTGGCGAATTTGAAGGCCAATGTTTGGCTGAAATAAAATTAGGACAACGTTTTAGTAAATTAATTATGAGAACCTTTAAGCTTGTCGAGAACGATGCGAGGGATTGCTATCCAAAAACTATAATAATATTTATCTAGGTGCAGTCGTTCACATTCTGGAAAAAGTTGTAAATGTCTAATGAAAGTTTCATTGTTGAATCTTGTCTTGTAGATTTACAAGAAACCAGTTCATTTCAGGAAACAAAGCATATACCATAATTTTTAAAGAAAACCTACTCGGTGTTTGTACAAGCGTAGTAGGGAGATGTTACTTTTTAAACCTCGACTGTTTGTCCGATTATGCTATTTTGCAACTTGTGGGAGCATGCACTATAAAATCCTTTTCGTTTTGAAAACGCATTCGTTTGACATCATTGAACATGTACATTCGCTACAGATATGACTATAAATGTATTTCTATCGTCGTTGCATCTAGTAGGGTACAAGAATATTTTTTCTAAGTGTCTGGGGAGAAAGAAATCTGCACAAATTTGAAATATGAATAATTCTTTTACTATTGAGTTTAGATAAGCTGCGATTTTTAAACAGATAACTAGATGTTCATACAACAGAATCAGCACCTTAGAAACTTTCGGTTATCTTCTCTTTGGCAACATATAGAGACCGTAATTTTATAGGTGTCGCATCGGTTAGCATTTGGTACTAATATTAGTCATTAGCTTGTATATAAGCCAGGATGCTGTGTGGGTTTCACAAGTGATTAGCTCCAGCTGATGACAGTGCAACAAACTCAAAATAGTCTGTCCTAGAGTATCACTTGTGAATTCCACACATTTCATTATTTTTCTGGGCTAATAGTCTTAGTAAGTCTTTTATATTTTAAATTGTCAATTTCTATACGATGTTTTGTCTTTGCTGATTCACTAGATTTACAAATGGCAAATTTGGAGTTTGCCGGAGTTTTTAGTTACTTTTTCTTTTTAACAATCCCTGTCTTGTGGTCTCCTAATCTTTACTGCCAATTTCTCGTTTACAGTATTCATGCTATTGGTTGATTTCTGGAATTGTCAAAAAGTTGTACCGGTTTATAAGAGTATTTTTAAAAACCTTTTAGTAGGTATTTGATTGTAATTTGGGATATATTTTGGAGTTGCTAATGACAAACCTTTCTTGTTGTAAATCCTACCATGCTTTATTGCAATACTGAATCTTTGACCGAGGATTTGTATTGTTTGAGCAAGCTTTCCAGAAGCTGCATATTTACAGCAGAAAAGTTTTTCAAAATTCCATGCCAAGTATAAAATTTGTCAATTTTATCTTCGAGTTAATTCTTGTTTAAATTCTTGATTATTTATGCATTAGAAATTAATTCTACTAGCTAAGTAAACTACACTTTAAATAAAAAAAAAACCAGAAAGTATCATAGCATTCTAGATGAATGCAAGCAAATTAGAGTTGCAACCAAATGCAGATTTTTCCCCACAACCTTATGTATGGATATCTTGTATACCTTTGAGATTTATATTCACATGCAGTCATCCAGTAGGTACCTGTCAGAGATTCTGTTGAATTTAATTATTTTCTAAAGCATCTTTTTGTCTTGAATAATCGTGTCATTGTCATAGAAATATCCGACTTGGGCGTCACAGAATTTATGCAGAATGGTGTAATCAAAAACCAAAATTTTCGTCCAACAACATTATAGATAAAACTTCTATCTTATAAAATCACAGTTATAAAATTTAATGACAAATTTAAACCCCAAAACTGAAATGACGCAACAACAAGCTTGTTTCGTTTCCGATAGCAACCTGTTAAAAATAAATTACTAAGTCCTAAACATTGTGCCAAAACTTTTGAGACATTCGTAAATTACCTCTTTTTTGTAGATCTAGAGCTTCCTATACCGTCAATGCAATTTAAAATTTAACGCTAAAGCATAATTTTAAAAGTCTACATAATTACAATACACATTTAATTAATAGCAATTCTAATACAATGTTGGGCTGAAATAAAATTATGATAATGTTCTAGTAAAATAATTTTGAGATAATTTGAGTTTGTAAAGACGATGCGATGAATTGCCATCCAAAAACTAAAATAAGATTTATCTGGATGCATGATTTGCATGTGTTTTACGTGGGGTTCCCATATCAACATACCCCACGTTCCTTCCAAAGGAGGAAGCAATTGAGATACGCTCAATCAGCGTGCAGTCGCACAGCAATTGCTCCCAGTTACTCGCTGGTCAGAGCGAGGTTGCCTATCCACCCTCTATTAGCTAACCAGGCTAGTACCGGAGCGATTAACATATACGTGCTGATGCGCCGGCATCTTCCCGTCCCCTTTCATACGGGGCTAAGTACCTAGTCCAGCAATAGGACTATTCCCCCAACTTAAGTCAGTTCAGTACAACCGAGCCAGAGTTGGGGCCACTGCCCGATCGAATCCAACCTCAAGTATGGCATGACTTGGTTTTTAAATGGGTTTGCCACCCCGATCTCCCAGTTATAGGCCTGGTATGCCCCCGATAGAGCTTCGTTTCGAGGCTAGTTTATAGGGCCCATCAAAGTAGCACCCCGGTGTGTGCCCGTTAAGGTGAAGTTGTCTTGAACGTGAGAGGCTATGTATCTTCGCATCAGCATCCTTTAAGTGTAGGTCTCTAGACGATTTCTCATTTTCAGTTTCTCATGGGTTAGCGAGCGAACTCCCTAACCGAGATAAACCTCACTTGAATCTCCTCCATTCGTCTAGGCCAGACATGAAATGTCAAGGTTGTTTTACGTGGGGTACCTGTGTGAACTTACCCCCACGTTCCTTCCAGAAGGAAGTGATTGGGATCCGCCCAATCAGCGCGCAAGTTGCATAACCGGCAGTCGTGCAATTGCTACCAGATTGACTCACTGGTAGGAGCGAGGTTGCCTATCCACCCTCTACTAGCTAAGTCGCGCATAGTGACCGAGCAGTTGACTTAACACGCTGCTCACCCGCCAGCACACTCCCGTCCTCTTTCATGCGGGGTGAAGTACCTCCTCCAGCAATAGGACTATTCCCAAACTTGACGCTGTTATCAAGAGGGACCACTGCCCGATCGAATCCAACCTCAAATGTGACAGGACTTGGTTTTTAAGCGGTTTTGCCACCCCGATCTGCCAATTTTAGGCTTGGTGGGCCCTCGACAGAGCTTCTTTTAAGTCTACACGTTATAGACTCCCGGTGCGTACCCGAATTTGGTGAAGTTGTCTTGATAGTGAGAGGCTATGTATTCGCTTCAACTATTCTTAAGTGTAATGGCTTTCAGAGCTTCTCCCAATCACTGTACCCGGCTGCAGTCCGGATCATAGGGTGGTCAGGATAGCTCCTAAGCACATTTACCTGGCGGCTTGCAGTTTCCCATTGCCCAAAAGCGGGATAACCTCACTTCTAGTCACCGCACTAGAGATTCAGTCAAACAGCGGGTTCCTTTGGTGACCATACATGACCTCGGTCATGCAGCGGGGTCCTTGGTGACCATAAATGACCTCGGTCAAACAGTGGGTTCCATTGGTGACCATAAATGACCTTGTCCCTTAGGCGAGATTCGAATCCGCCCAGACCGGTCTCATCTACCAGGGCTCCCCCTGATCGGTCAGAGTTACCGTCGAGAATTCTCACGAATTTCTCTACCACACGCTTTATTCTAACAGCTTCATCCGTTTCCCGTCAGCAGGATAGGGTAGAGGACAGCCAGTTCTAAGGGTGAACGTCGTGTGGTCTCCCGTCCACCCAATAGGCCAACGTCTAGGCCAGACAGATTATTATAATTTGTTTTACGTGGGGTACCCGTATCAACATACCCCCACGTTCCTTCCAGAAGGAAGTGATTGGGATACGCCCAATCAGCGCGCAATTGCAAAGCAATTGCTCCCAGTCAGCTCACTGGTCGGAGCGAGGTTGCCTATCCACCCTCTACTAGCTACCCAGGCTAGTACCGGAGCGATTGACTTAACACGTGCTCACCCGCCGGCACCGGCGTCCTATTTCATACGGGGCTAAGTACCTCGTCCAGCAATAGGACTATTCCCCCAACTTAACTCAGTTGAATAGAGAGAGCCCTCCAGTCCTCTTTCATACCTTCATAAGCTCCTCCCCGAGACAGGGGTTGGGGCCACTGCCCGATCGAATCCAACCTCAATTGTGGCGGGACTTGGTTTTTTAATGGTTTTGCCACCCCGATCTACCAAATTATAGGCTTGGTGGGCCCTAGACAAAGCTTCGTTTAAGTCTACACGTTATAGACTCCCAGTGTGTACCCGTGAAGTTGTCTTGATTGTGAGAATCTATGTATTCGCTTCAACTCTCCTTAAGTGTAATGGCTTTCAGAGCTTCTCCCAACCGCTGTACCCGGCTGCAGTCCGGATCATAGGGTGGTCGGGATAGCTCCTAAGCACATTTACCTGGCGGCATGCAGTTTCCCATCTGCCCGGGATAAACCTCACTTCGATTCTCCTCACTTAGGATTCAGTCACACAGCGTTCCTTTGGTGACCATAAATGACCTCGGTCAAACAGCGGGTTCCGTTGGAGACCATAAATGACCTCGGTCAAACAGCGGGTTCCATTGGTGACCATAAATGACCTTATCCAAGGCGAGATTCGAATCCGCCCATACCGGTATCATATACCAGGGCTCCCCCTGATCGGTATGAGTAACCGTCGAGAATTCTCACGAATTTCTCTACCACACACTTGACCTGACAGCTTCATCCATTACCCAGTTTCCAAGGAAGCAAGGATAGGGTAGAACACAGCGGGATACTTAGCTCCTTAAAAGACCCTGACGTCAGGTAAGATTCAATCCACCCACACCGGACCCCCTTGTTAACTTTTAGGGTCATCGTCGAGAAACACTCCGGTGAAACGTAAACGCCACACCTCGGCATAACTCTTCCACACATTTGATTCTGATCGCGTCATCCGTTACCCAGACAAGCCTGGGATGGGGTAGACAACGACCAGTTCTAAGGGTGAACGCCGTGTGGTCGGCCCTCAAGCTAGTCTCGAATCCTAGTGCTTCCCGACACCTCTAACAACTGCCCTCCCTCTGTCTTCGGGCTAGTCTCGGATACTAGGAATGAAGTCCGACATCTCAAACGACTGCTTGACCGTTCACCCAGATTTATCTGGATGCAGTCGAAACAAAGCATATACCACATTTTAAAAGAAAATCTGGAACATTGTCTGTACTAGTGTAGTGAGGCGACGTTACTTTTTAAACCTCGACTGTTTATCTGATTCTATCATTTTGCCAATTCGTGGGGGCATGCAATGTAAAATCTATTCTGTTTTGAAAACGCATTCGTTTGACATCATCATTCAGCGTAGATTCGTTAAAGATATGACTATAAATATATTTCTATTGTCGATACATTTAGCAGGGTACAAGAATATTTTTTCATATTGTGTGTGGAGAGAAAGAAATCTGCACAAATTTGAAAGATAACTAATTTCTTTACTATTGAGTTTAGATAAGTTGAAATTTTTAAACTGATGAGATGTTCATACAACAGAATGAACACCTTAGAAACTTTCGGTTATCGTCTTTTTCACAACCAAAAGAGACTGTAATTTTACTGCATGGTGCGGTTGACTTTTTATTTATAGGTGTCGCATCGGGTGCCATTTGGTGCTAATGTTAGTCATTGGTTTGTAAATAAGCCAGGATGATGTGCTTAGGTTTCACAGATGATTAGCTCCAGCTGATGAGAGTACAACAAACTTGAAACAGTCTACCCTGAAGTATCACTTGTGAATTCTAGATATTTTATTATTACTGTGGGTTAATGGTGTTATAAATCTTTTATAGTTTAAATTTTCAATTTCTTTGCGATGTTTTGTCTTTGCTCCCTACTAGTCTTACAAATGGCAAATTTGTTGAGTTTGTCGGAGTTTTTAGTTACTTTTTCTTTTTAAGAATCCCTGTCTTGAGGTCTTCTAATCTTTACAGCCAATTTTCGTTTGAGATTTTTATAATATTCACGCTATTGGTTGATTTATGGAATTGTCAAAAAGTTGTACCAGTTTATAAGAGTATTTTTACAAACCTTTTAGTAGGTATTTGATTGTAATTTAATATAAATCTTTAAGTTGCTAATGACAAACCTTTTTTGTAGTAAATGGTACCATACTTTATTGCAATATTGAATCTTTGACCTAGGATTTGTATTGTTTGATCGAGCTTCCCAGAAGCTGCATTCGCCAATACCTCATCTTTTTTTGGAAAGAGGTTATATGTCTTTCAAAATCTCATCTTTTCTAGTACGTATCTTTTTCTAATACAATACAAATATAACATAAAAAATGTTGTTTCCAGAATTTCAATTTCAGAAAAATTTACAATAGAGAAGTCGCTGCAATAAATGAAGGTTCACTCCACTGGGTAATGAATAATTTTATATCCAGACGTAAAACGTGTATTGAAGTTGGCGAGGGTCACTTAGATGGTCTAATCTTTAAAGATTAAGCAAATATCCACCCTGTTTGCCAAGTTTCAAAGATTAGGCTTAATTTCATCCAATAAATTTTAATAGTACTTATGGGTATAAGCTAATGCTCATGTATGTAGTTTTCGTACATTCGGAATAAATAGATGATAATGATTTATTATAGCGGAAAACAACTTGAGTTAGGTAACATTACTTGGTAGTGGCACTTCCAGAATCGCCTTTTTTCTCGATTCCCCGTGAATTATGCTTTTATCGATACCTATTTTTTCCTAAAATTTCAAAAACTTTACACAGTCTTTCAATATGTAACTTTTTGTTTGGCGTAGATTTCAAAATACCATCCCAAAACATATAACTCAGGGAATACTGACAAATAAATGATCAATATTTCTTTGAAAGATTGAACCCTGGTATACTTTATGTGTTTGAAACGAGAATGTGTTTATCTATCTAGATTTAAAACCTTTTGAAACTTCGTCCATGTTTGTTTGTTTTTCTTTTAATATATGTATTTCAACGATAATGATTGATGTAATGGTAATGGTTGATGTAATTTTTCGGTTAAATTTGATTGTCGTTTTTAAAATTAAATTGCAACAGACTTTTTAATGCTGTAAACGCCTTAAAAAACCCTGACGCTACACTGTTTATATTTTGGTTATTTACGAGCTGAATCTGTATTTTCAGACCAAATAGTTTTGGTTCAAACTTGACATTGATATTTGCAATAATTTCAAAACTTAACAGGTGTACAGACAAAGACAAAAACAACAGGATTTTTTTCCTCCAGGGATGTCTGTCGTGTTATTTAGGTCATATAACGTCGAGAAATGAAAAAAGGTATTTTTTACAAAAACTCGTTCTCATTCTGTGGACTTGTACATATGTTGTGAGAAAGCAAAGGCAAAGAAATGGGTTTAAAGAATAAACTTTAATTGTTTTCAACCACTTTGTTGTTAGAAATGTAGTTCTGAAATGATTCTAGCTACTTACCACATCACACATACCTTATACAGCAAGGAATGTCATCCTTTGTTAATTATTTAAAAATTAGAATTTAAATTTAGAATATAAACGAAACAAATTTACATTATTATAATCTGAAAATTCGTTTCTAACAGAACTATATCTCGAAATATCTTATATGTATAAATTTAAAGGTCCGTTTTGTTTAACGGCATATTTTCAGCAGGTGTCCTCGAACTCAGCAATTATAGCAGACTTAAACACGGACTTGATAAACAGAATCTGCTGAATAGTGATAAGTACCATAGTTTTATACCTTGTAAACTTGACAACGTTGATGGAGGCGTATTCGAACGCTTGATTTGCCAAAATTATATACACGGAGGTGAATACGAGCGGTCTATGTACGGAGGCTGACACGAACGCGCACTATACAGAAGCATGTATATCTAAAAAATTAAATAAAATTACCCCTCTTGGTGGATTTAGGAGTGTTAGTTCAAGAAAAAGTCTGTGACACTAGAATAATTAATATACAATCATTATTAATGGCGGAGTTGTGGTCGTCTGTTCAGTATACGGAGGCGAACACGATACAAAAGCACATATATATATATATACATATATATATATATATATATATATATATATATATATATATACACGTGTATATGGCTGCAACTAACTTTCTCTTATAAATCTCTTGCGCTAATTCCCATTATTATCCCTTTATTATATGTTTATATACGCGCAATAATCTTTCTATTCATATATATATATATATATATATATATATATATATATATATATATATATATATATATATATATATATATATATATATATATTTGTCAAACCGCTTATACACACCCGTTTCGCTATATTCTACCGACTTGTCGGACCATTTTCGACGCTCTCAGACCCGGGCTTGGGTCTGGCAACGTTCTCCTATGTTTTCGAGGTCTACAGGATAAGGTTTACCTAAAACTGCAATAAAAAAATATACAATTTGGGTGTGGAAAAGTAGGGTCTGTAAAAAGTTTTATACAACCGTAGTTCATCACAATGAACTATAGGGGGCGTCGCGCCTTTCTCAAGTGTATATCGTATATTTTTATACAAGACGCTATCAAACCCGCTATGTTCTACAGACTTCCTAAGCCCTCGATCTGGCAACATTGCCATGACGCATATGTTAAGCTTTGTTTTATAAACGTTTGGTTATAATAGTTCGTATTTAATATTTGATGGAGAAAACTGACGTAAAAATTACATCAGCTCGTATGCGAGTTCTTTTTACATTTGTAAATAATTCTCTGGCTTTGAAAAATTGAAGGTTTTAATATTTATTAATAATAATAATATACTTTATTTATAGCATATAACTAGATAAATTCCATATAATACATTATAGTTTCTTAAATATTAATGTAATTTATTACATATTTTTTACAGTTTCTTAAATAATGTTAAAGATGTACAGTTTTTTAAATTAGCTGGAAGTGAATTATATTCAACTAAACCTTTATGAAACAGATTATTTTGTCCTATATTTGTTGTTACTGTATGACCATAAAAATTATTTCTACTTCTAGTATTATGATCATGAACATCTTCTACGAATAGTAATTCATTTAAAATGTGCTCTGGATATATTCGGTTTTTTATTTTAAATATTATTATCATCGTATTATAAAACACACGATACTACAAAGATGTAACTTGCAACATTCTTCTTATGCTAGTATACCTACTACATTTCAATATTATTCTTAACGCACATTTTGTTTTTTTTGAAGATTGTTAATTTCAGTATGATTTAGGAGGTAAAGTATACTAGCACAATAATTAAAATGGGGAAGTATTATTGATTTATATAGTAATAATTTAGACCACTTGCTAAGATTTTGGCTTATTCTACCCATAAAATTTACTATTTTTGCATCTTTACTGATAACATAGTTTGAATGACTAGAAAATGTTAAGTGACAATCTATTATTACGCCTAAGTACTTCCACTCATAAACTTGTTCTATTTTTTGACTATTAATTTGTATTCCCACATAACAGATGTATCAATTTCGTTAAACTTATTTTTTATTATCATGAATTTTGTTTTATTTACATTTAAAGAAAGACTATTTTTACCTAACCAATTATATACATTTACTAATTCATCATTGATGATATTTATTACTTTTTCAACATCATCTCCTATAAAATATATTAAAGTGTCATCTGCAAATAATTGAATGTTACATTTTTTAATTACATTAACAATATCATTTATGTATAGTACAAATAAATCAGGCCCTAATACAGTTCCTTGTGGAACGCCAAAGGTAGTGTTTTTAGCTGAAGATGTACTATTAAAGTATCTAGTTTTTTGAAATCTGTTTTTGAGATATTCACTAAACCATTTTATAACTATTGGGCTGAACCCATATCTTTTTAATTTCAATAATAAATAATAGATCTCCTATTAATAGTCTCAAAAGCACGTCTAAAGTCTAGAAAAACTACACCTATCACCTTCTTGTAAATAGCATTTTTCCATTTCAAAAGAGCTGATTGTATTGCACTTTCACATGAATTATTTTTCCGAAATCCTGATTGAAAAGGTGTTAACAGTTTGTTCACTTCAATGTAGTCACGAAACTGGATATTTACGACGGTCTCTAATAATTTTTCATAAGTTGGCACCATGTTGATCGGTCTGTATTCTTCACATTTGTTAGTGTTGGTTATCTTCTCAATGGGGATAATATGGGATGTCTTCAAGGTTTCTGGGAAGGATCCACTTTCTAGACTCATTTGAATTAGATGCAAAAATCTCTGTCCTATTACATTGAAAGCTAATTTAAGAATCTTTACTGTAATACCATCGACACTACTATTCTTATTAGGTAAATTGTTTATAATTTTTTTTAACTCCAAAAACTCTATTGGTAAAAATTTTTCGAACTTGCATTGATGTACATTAATGTGGCTTAAATCAGTTTCAATTTGGGTTAAATTTGTTAATGTAATAATAATTTCTTGTATGCTGTTAATAAAGTAAATTATTAATTTTTCTGCAATTTGAATTTCCTTTTTTTCTAACTCATTGTCAAAAATAGTACCTTCCTTTTTTTTATCTGTTATGGCCTCCTTTAATTAATTCTTTAACTATTTTACACATTTCTGTTGAGTTATTTTTCATATCATCTATTTTTTCTTGATAATAATTTCTCTTGTGGTTCCTGATCAAACTAACAATTCCATTTCTTTGTTGTCTATACCTATTCATATCACTTTCTTCTTGTGTAAAGATTGCTCTTTTATATAATCTGTCCCTTTCTTCAATTTCCAAGGCTATTTCTGGGGTCCACCAACGCTTACAACTCCATTGACATTTAATGGTTTTTTAACAGTTGGAGCATGCCTGTTTAGTGTGTCCATTATGGTCTTAACTAATGTTTCTGCTAGTTGATTGGTGTTTGTACAGTCCGGATTCCATGGTTGATCCATTACATCTAATTGAAATTGCATTTCATTGAAGTTGCTCATGTCTCTGTGTTGTATTGTATATTCTTCATATTTTTCTTTCACTTTTGCATTTACAGTTATTATTGAGTGATCGATTATTTTTGGAACATGGTGTACCTGGGCATCATTGGTTTTTTCATTAGATACAAGAAGATCTATAAGTGTAGCATTGTCCTTAGTGATTCTTGTAGGTTGGTCGATAATCTGATGTAGTCCATTATTTTTAATTAAAGTTCTCAGCATATTTTCATAATATGAATCCTTTAATATGTCAATATTAAAGTCTCCGATAATTAGTAAGGTCTCTGATCTACTAGCATATACATCAAACAAATTTTCAAGTTTCATTAGAAATTGAGCATCACTAGAGTTTGGAGAGTGATATAGATTTATAAAGTTATATGTGTATGATTGAAAGCATATATTACTACCTACAATCCATGTGTTCATATCAATGGTATCTTTAAGTAGGACTTTATAACTGAATTCATTTTTTATATAAATGATTAGAGTAAGGTTAACAGGATTTTCGAACAAGTGAGACAACGCAACATAATACGGAAAAGTTAATTTCTGGGGAAAGTGGATGGTTTACAAATAAGGTGGAATAGTACATATGTCATTTTCCGTAGTAATCAAACGATAACTTTCAAGAACTTGATTAAATTTTTTAGTATAAAAGTACTATAATATCTTCTTTGTATGTTTGTTATAGTATTTTCTGATCCCTCGTTTATATTCGCTTCCTTGGATACTACAAAGTATCCAAGGCAACGGTGATCATCACAATTATTGCTCCCTTGTTTTTTAAAATTTTTCCAGCAGAAAAAGTCTCCATCAGTTTGCTTGAGAACAGGATTGGAAAGAACTAGTGAATGTACGCATAAGATGCGGTTGTGATTGTAAAGCAACTTGATAGATACGTAAAAAACCGCGTTTTTTTCTTTGGCTGGTTTTACAATTAATTAAAGTTAGTACAGGGCTCTTATTGTTAATGTTCGTTACAATGATAAGAACTTAACCTATAGAAATGAGCTAATAACGTAAGAATCGAATGAGATAATTGAAAACGGTTAAAATTAAGACAGCAGATTCTAAATTTTAGGGCTCGTTGCAAAATGTAAATAACTAAAAACTACAAAACTTAACCTAAGAGGAACGTATGAGGATTCTGTTGGACTTGTAGGTTGTTGGTTGGATAATAATCGTATATGCAACAAAAAGGAAAATAGTAAATGTATGTACACAAATATGTCTAACAGGTAACAAAAAGTAATTGCGAACGTTCTATACATAAACGGCACAAAAAAAGATAAGAAGGATTTGTAATGGGCTGCATCCCAGTTATAGTTTATATAGTTATAGTTAGAGTTTATCTGCTATGTATTCCCTGTGTTCCCGATCACACGAAGTAACGAATTTTTGGTACGACCGTTTATTGAAGTTCACAACAACCGATTTGTAATTATACGTTTTACGACACACTGTTGTGTGGGTTTCTTGTAGGTTCTGAAACTTTTTCTGGAATAAATAGGTTTAGCTCAGGTTTAAATCGACAATCTATGCCAACGAAATGGCATAATTCTTATTGCATTCTAAGGATTGGAAAGTTATGAGTAGCTTCTCCTTTTGAAATGTACGGCGTAACTCCATCACTGTTCACTGTGTAGTCGAGACAAGTTAGTTGTTTGGCTTCAAAGATTGTTTTTTTTAATTTGATAGTAAACCGTAATGATATAGGCGTTGAAATACTTTCTTTAAATGCTGTAGATAGTCTGCTTTGATGGCAGACAAATTTAGAACAGAAAAAACTTTATACAACCGTGACTTCAGATAGATTATGACTTCAGCGATGGAACTGCTCCATGTACTGGTAGTGGTGGTGCTGAGAGAGTATTGATCCTCTACTGGAATTATGCTAATTGATTTCTCGACATCTGCTTCATAAATAGGATCCTGGTATCTTGAATGGTATGCTTGCAAGAGTAAGTTTCTTGACAGATTGTTGTGTGTTCAATTAAAGTCTGCGGTCACCACATGTAATATCTTCTGTGTTTGTTTGTTTGAAAGACTGTTTGTGGTTAATGAATGCTTTATTCTTTTACTGTTCAGATGAGAAAATGAATGCTTGAACTATTTGGTTTCTGAATTATTTTCTGACTCCTTGTTTATATTCGTTGCATTGGATACTACACGCACACATACATATCACTGGATCACAGTACTCACTCATACATATCGTCGACGTTAATGCATACTAGCGGAACTATTTTCTAGCAATTTTCCAGGAGCGCGGTTTAAATGCTTATAAAAACTTTGTTACAGATGGCATGATGAATTCTTTGAAATCGCAACTAGCAACATAGCTAGTTACAACATTTCAAAGAATTAAGTTCATATGCATTAACGGCGACGATATGTACCATATACTACCAATAAATAACAACGTCGTAGACCATTCAGGGTAAAAATCGCGAGGTGTTCTTTATCAAAAATTAAAATGGGCGAACTAAGTTGAGCATCATTTGTGACTTTTTTGCTAAAACTCTGAAGGAAAACTTTCTCGTCTGTAATTTGTAAGATTACTTAATGGAACTTTTAATGGAAACAGGGCACTCAAAAGGTTCGGAGGGGCAGTGTATGTTGCAACCCCCAATTGAATTTCATGAACATTGGTATGGGGTAGATGCAGTAGCAGCACTTCACTATAGCAACAAGAAACGGCCACCTCATAGAACAAAAGATAAACGGAATAAATTCTATGGGACGTTCTTTAACAAAAATGAAACTGGGTGGACTAATATGATTTGCGCCTGGTATATTTAGAATTACATATATTTCAAATGTAATCAGAAAATCTCTGGTGTACAATTCGTCACTAAGAATATAATACATATTCCAATTCACAAATAGCTATTTCAGAATACAATAAAAATTGATCTTGAACTTAGTACAAGTGCAATATAACGGAATTGAGCAAGGTTTAAAAAACTTCTTCTTTTCTTCGTTACCTTTCGACGTTTCTGTTAAAGGCACTTAACCACCATATACTGTATACTGTTTTGTACCTTCAAATTCATTAAACAGAAAGTAGGGATCGAACATTCCATAATTTTCTTGTAACTGTACAAACGCACAGTAAAAATAGAAACTGCTATTTTTTTAATCTAGGCTAAACTAATCAAATGTAGTGTATTTCGGTCAGCTAAACTTGAAAATGACTTTATGCTTGAATTGTTCATGTTTACGAGTAGATAATATCCTGAACTTTGTAAAATATCAATATTAAACCACGCCTCCAGATGGATTTTGTCGTTTTATTCTCAGAAACTGTTAGCTTTATGGACTGGTTGTTAAGTGGGTTAGATAAAATAAAGCTTATTTAATTGGCGCATAAATATATATCATACAGGATGTTTCACTTAAGATTCGTATCCTCTGAATAGGTGGTAGTACACATAAAATGCAACAAAAAAGCTGAAAATCATTAGTGTCTATCTTTCATAATAACCGAAAAAAGAATGGTTTTTGAAAAGTAGGTAGCAGGTCACTGGTCTAAGAACCACACTTGGAGCTGGATGTGCCTATCTGATACATTGACGCAGCTGCTGCTAGGTGATGTCGCAGTTTGTATTGACTATAATTTCCAGCAGTTCCCAAATGTTGACATTTTTAGCAAATTTTTGTCGATTTGCATAAAAACAAAAAGAGTTTCTTGTTCCTATTGATGAATACTATCACACATGCAATTTATACGAAAGTTGAGTAAAACACCTTGTATGTAGACCAACAATTTCTACCAATACATTTGACGGAGCAACTTTAGAACATAACTTATTGCGATCTTGTATTCGTCATCAAGTACTTAGCTAAGAAAAAAAATGTTGAGTTCGCAGTGCAACCTTAGCATCACTTCTGCAAAATTCATGAAGCGATGTTGTTATTGTTGGTTGTAGTATTATGATAATTTTGCAGTAAAAAGAATATCTTTAGGAGAATACCCTGTACTGGACAATTATTTTATAGAAACCAAAATGTATAGGGCATTTCACCTTGTTTTGAAATATTTCTTACTTCGTTTGTACGTCATACGGCATGACGTTTTACCTTTATTTTCTTTCTGCATTTTATAGAGCATTATTTGACTTGCCACTATTCGACTTGGGTCAAGTATACCTGTTTTGTGAAGAATTAAATTTTGCATTAAATGGTGTATTCATTAAACATATCACTAGCACAGAATTCCGTATCTAGCGGTAGCGGGTACGCTACAGCTGCCACAAGCACAAAATCACACGAATGTTTGTTCTAATAACAACTGTCCTTGAACACAAAATTTTATCCAAATTGAATTTTTGACGTTTTTTTATTTTGAAGGTCTATAGCTTTGTAACATTTCATTTTTGAACATAGATATGTTGTGCTTAATGGCCTATTTTGATCAAAGGCATTGACCCTCAGGAATTGGCATCATCTGCTCGAGATATCCTACATGTAAAACGGGTCCCATTTAATGTTAAACATCTAGCTACATTTTAAAGCAGGCGTGGAATTAAGTCGTGAACTTAGAATTCCAAAACAAAAACCACTCAAGAAAAAAATTACTCGATACGAATATCAATATAAAGAACGAAGTAAGAGAGATCCA
Source organism: Agrypnus murinus (assembly GCA_929113105.1). Classification (NCBI taxonomy): domain Eukaryota; kingdom Metazoa; phylum Arthropoda; class Insecta; order Coleoptera; family Elateridae; genus Agrypnus; species Agrypnus murinus. The sequence continues at coordinate 106,999,445 of OV816026.1, read as the reverse complement.
AAAACCCTGAAATACCCTGTACGTTTTAGGTTCACTAAAAAGATTGATTAGTACAGGGTATACCCCTAAAATGTATCTTGTCAATATGACCATATGACTAGCCCCAATAATAATGATAATATCGCCTCGTAGATTTTGCTGGAGATGCTGAGATATAAGCAGACTGAACCAGGATCGCGTTCGATGCTCAACGAGATTTCCATAGCTATTTCATGATGAACAAATCAATTCATCAAATCACACAAAGTTATGCTCGAAGCTTCTCGTATAATATGTACCGATACAAATTATTTGTCTGTGTCACATATGATCGTTTTTCGATTACACAGAAACAAGACAACATGCACAAAGTTTTCTTAGCTTTTTGGTATGAAAGTTACATAAAATCCTATTTTACCTAACTGGCTCCATTTTGATAAACCTAATAGTTTCTGAAAAAACAATAAAAATCATCTGGGGGCATGGCTTACCCTCATCAGCTTCTCTGGTTTACCACTTTTGTGTAGTAACTTTTAAGGGGCTATTTAACATATCACAAAGAAGGCCGCATATCAAAACATATCAAAAATCCAAGGATCTACCTCAATTCCCCACTATTTTTACTAATTTGACTGAACTGTTACCGTGGCATTAAAATATACATATCTTAGAAACTGTTCATTTGTGCTACAGACATAACAGTAAAATGTTCAGGAGGTCAAAAGATTTGGTTATAACATTTATTTTTTCAAAACACATATACATGACGTGTCTTCGAAACTTTTAATTGTATTCTTGTAAACAAAAATAATCATGTTAAAATAAATGATTTAAAAACAAATTATTAAAAAACAATTATTTGCATAAATCTTATGTATTTTAGAACAAAAGAGGCTCAATGCTATTTTCTCATGTTAATAATAATTTTCAGAGTTACATCGTTTTACGGAAAACGTTAATTTTTCTGCGTTTAAGGTTATTTATGGAATTTACGAACAAATCAACAAAAATAAAGATCACTTATGTGCTTAGCATCCCGAAATCATTATGTCAATCGTAATTTTATCTCTGATACATTCGGCAACGTTTCTGGGTTCGGTAGGGTAGGTAGGCTTGCTTAAAATTATACAAATGGGTCTGTAAACACTGTAATATGTATCGGGTTCAAGAACGACTGTCAAATATCACCAATATCTTTTTTTCATATATTTTTACCCCTCGAGGATCTTAAATATTGCTTATGAGAAATAGATCAATATTATGTAAAATATACACATTTTAAAAATCAAAAAATGCGGGTCTACTAACGACCCTGCCATATAGCGGGTCCGACAACGTCGATTAAACCTATATATATATATATATATATATATATATATATATATATATACATATGCTGTGGATGGTAGTTTCAAAATTTTGGAAAATTTTGAAAATTTTGTGAAAATCTAAAATCTTTGCTAAAAACTAACACTTTTGAAATATTTTTATCAACTTTTACAGTTAAAAGTAAATTTAAGTTATTTAATGGTGTGTCATTGATTTTGAAATCAATGTGTATACTTTTTAATAAGGTTAAATAATACATGTTTCATTATTTATTATCAAATAGCTTACTCACTGATTACTTAAGTGTACGTAACATCCAGTTGTTCGCAAGTTTTTGTTATGATGTAATTCAATTATGTATAATTTCAAATGTGTATATCGACGGGTTATGTGATTCTTTAAGGTTTTTGTTAATGTAAATAGATCGTTATTATTGCGTAAAAGTATTGTGTAATTAATGTATAATAGATGTGTCACTTTTATAAGAATATTAATCTGCTATTATGTATCATATGAGTGTACAGTTTGTATTAGTTTGTAAGGTGACGTCAAATTGTGTAATATAATTATGTAAATAGTCTATAGTATATAAGCTTAGAAAATCATAGTTTTAAGGCACTTACTGATAGAAAGCGACGGTGTAAAGTCGTGTACGTTAAAGATACTTACTGTTAAACGACGAAAGAGTAAAGATATTATAGTAAATCAAGCGACAAAGTAAAGTCGTGGCTGATAATATTGTAAAAATTTATATAGTCTAGAATTAAATAGACAAGTTAAGTTAGTTGGTGATTTGAATACGGCAAAGGTGTAAAAAGTATAAATTGTAAAAGTGTATATGATTATAAAGAACCACCTTTAAGATAAATTACTTGCTAAAGTTAAGCAAGATAATAAATCAACGTTAAAACCATAAACGGGTGTTTTATTTAAATAAACACAAAAACAACTATAAGTATCCTACGAAAAAGGGAAATTGTACCCGCAGTTAATAAACAAAAGTGAGTTCCAAAATCAAGTGTGTGGGTGATATTATATGGAAAACCCATGCAAAAGGAAGAAAGTCAACCGGAATTGGAGACCAGCCCTGGGTCAACATAAAGTGCTCTGCCAATGGTTTGGGAAAGAGGATATCTACAGTAAAAGGAAAGAAGAAATATTATAAAAAGGTAGGAAGTTATTTCCTTTTTGTATTGGCATTTGCTGAAGAAAAGACTATCGTTTGTAAAGTGTAGTAAAGTGATTTGAACAAATTTAGTAATAGTTAAAAAATTAATTAAGATTTCAATTTTAAAAGTGATTTTAAATTTCAATTTGTATATTTGTTTTATACCACAAGAAACCACATTCACCCTGAGATGAGTCTGTATTATATTATAATTCTGTTAATTTAAGTTATTAACTGGCGCCCAACTCTCTTACGTAAACTTGAGTTAGTCAAGAACTAACGTAACACTAATTTTATATAACCATTGCATTATTAAACCTATGAAAAGGTATTTTCAAATCATATTAGATATTATAAAAGAAGGAAGTTGAGAAGCATTTCCAAAGTTCACAGTCATTTTTTAAAAATCAATTTAATTATAAAGTAATTATCTACGATCGAACGGCAATTATTCACAGTTTCAAAATATATAATAAAATTATTAAAAATAATTTATTATTTTTAATTATCCAATATTACAGCAATATATACATATATATATATATATATATATATATATATATATATATATATATATATATATATATATATATATATATATATATATATATATATATATATATATATATATATATGCTTTTAGTACTTATACACCTCCGAACGCTATATACAGCGTACGAGTCGGACTCAAAATCCGGAGGCAACTCGTCGGTATCGGAGTCGAACGCGCTAACCATGTTATTCGGCATCAGGACACCTCCAGGATCATTTTCCACCTATTTTCAGCCGGAGTCAAACGGGACCTATTTACGTATACTTATATACATTTTAGTTCCAGCGATTGCCGCAGAGTCGCTGCGAGATATACATGTATACGGCACGCGGTTGTGTTTACCTCCGCTTGTATAAAAGCATTCAAAGGATGTTTTTGCCTCCGAATTCGCGGCAACACTGCCTAGCATATTTTTAGTTTATATTCGTAATTTGTTTTGCTGAAGCCCGTTTAAAAACGCGTCATTTACTTGTCTAAGGTATCACGTTTCTGTCTGTATTTCTTAGTAAATATAATTACATCTTTTTAAATGGAAAGAATGATTATATTATATTATTACTGTACTCTCATTTAAAATTCTTGCAAATTATAACGAAATTAGGACTTATTACAGTAATAAGAATTTATTTTTAATGCATAAATCTTAGATTTGGGACAAAATTCGTGAAGTGGACCCAATTTAACAACAGCTAATGCTTAATGATTTTATAAAATTATTGATTTATTGAGAGTTATGAACAGTAACGTTTCTACACAACGATTCAGGAAAACATTCGTTTTTAAGATACTCAAACATTAAAATCAATGTTTTTCGACAAATCTCTGTATAAAGAAATATACAATACGAAGCAAATGTTTTTATCAAATATGATATTTTTATAAACAATAATAGGATACACAAATTTTTACAGCAAACAAAATTAACAAAATATCTTATTTTAAAGGATTCTCTTACAAATCAAGAAAATTGATTATTATGAAGAGAAACGGCAGATTTTGCAGGTGGTCAACTATACAGTGTGTGCCATAAAGTTCGATCCATATGGGAAAACATTTTAATATTCTTTGTTTAAAGGAAAAAACTTTGTTGTTCAATCACTTCTGCTTCCAAAAATACTTGAAATACGCCATGTCAAAGTTTACAAGTGACAATAGGTGTTTAAATCGAGATTACCTTATTTGTTAAAATATAGAAAAATCTTATTAAGAAAAAATATTCCTAATGACATTTTACGTTCACAAACCGGGCTTGAAGAAATATCCCGACATGAAAAATTCCTTTTTTAACATTTTTTGATACACCCCCGTTACTGATTATTTTGAAATCATTAGAAATGCTTTAAAGGAGTAGGAAGGCAACAATTGCAGAGCATATTTTCTAATAATATTGAATGGTGTAGGTATTTTTGACAAATATTAAAATTATCAAAAAACAAAATAAATCTTTTTGGCGATTTTCCAATTTACAAGAAAACAACGTATAGTTTTATTAACTTTTTTAAATAATTGTTTGAATAATACAAGAGTTGTTGAAACTACTACTTAAAAACTTAATAAACTAATTCGCAAAGAATAGTACAATTTGAGGTTTTGGAACCGATCAACAAGATTGAAGAAACTCTTGAAAATTTCTATCTAATAAAACATAATGACAAATTTATATCCCAAAATTGAGAAGATATTAGAATGACGTAACAACAAGCTTGTTTCGTTTCCAATAATAACTTGATAATAATAAATTCCAAAGACCTAAAGATTGTGTCAAAACTTGAGACATTCGTTAAGTACTTCTTTTTTGGTAGATCTATATCTTCCTATACCATCAATAGAATTTAAAATTTTTAAAAATATACCGGATGGCCTAGATAAAACGCTTCATACTTTGGAGTTCAATGACGATTGTTACCAACCTCAAAATAGCTGCGCGTTCGTTAAAGTATAATTTTAAAAGTCTACATAATTACAATTCATATTTAATTAATAGCACTTCTAATACGATATATTGTATTAGAGTTTATATATACTAGTTTCACCAATAAAATGACACTATTTTCCATATTTTCAGTTATGATCATTCTCAATCGTGCTTTCCACTGCACAATAGCTCCCGGAATAGTTTCTTGAAAATCTAAATCTCTCCCTTTCAATTCTTCCCTATTTTTAAACGGTTTCAGGATACTGCTCACTTTTCTCTGTAAAGCTTTAACTTAGTAATCAAAAGAATTAAGGTCTGGCGAATTTGAAGGCCAATGTTTGGCTGAAATAAAATTAGGACAACGTTTTAGTAAATTAATTATGAGAACCTTTAAGCTTGTCGAGAACGATGCGATGTATTGCTATCCAAAACCTATATTAATATTTATCTAGGTGCAGTCGTTCACATTCCGGAAAAAGTTGTAAATGTCTAATGAAAGTTTCATTGTTAAATCTTGTCTTGTAGATTTACAAGAAACCAGTTCATTTCAGGAAACAAAGCATATACCACAATTTTTAAAGAAAACCTGACTCGGTGTTTGTACAAGCGTAGTAGGGAGATGTTACTTTTTAAACCTCGACTGTTTGTCCGATTATGCTATTTTGCAACTTGTGGGAGCATGCACTATAAAATCTATTTCGTTTTGAAAACGCATTCGTTTGACATCATTGAACATGTACATTCGCTACAGATATGACTATAAATGTATTTCTATCGTCGTTGCATCTAGTAGGGTACAAGAATATTTTTTCTAAGTGTCTGGGGAGAAATAAATCTGCACAAATTTGAAATATGAATAATTCTTTTACTATTGAGTTTAGATAAGCTGCGATTTTTAAACAGATAACTAGATGTTCATACAACAGAATCAGCACCTTAGAAACTTTCGGTTATCTTCTCTTTGGCAACCTATAAAGACCGTAATTTTATAGGTGTCGCATCGGTTAGCATTTGGTACTAATGTTAGTCATTAGCTTGTATATAAGCCAGGAATCTGTGTGTGGGGTTCACAGGTGATTAGCTCCAGCTGATGAGAATGCAACAAACTCAAATGTGAATTCCACACATTTCATTTTTACTCTGGGTTAATCGTCTTACATAGTCTTAGTAAATCTTTTATATTTTAAATTGTCAATTCCTATACGATGTTTTGTCTTTGCTGATTCACTAGATTTATAAATGGCAATTTTGGAGTTTTTCGGAGTTTTTAGTTAGAGTCAGGAGCCGGGAGAGTCTGGAACATTGGCCACCTTTTTTAATAACATCAACAACAATCAAAATTAACCCTTTTTTATAAAATCTGTTACCATTAGATAACAAATACTATTTTTACTTCTACACCATTGCATTCTAAAACTGAAAAAAATAAAATTATAACAAAGATTTAGGAGTTGGAAGAATTTAATATAAAAGTGGCCACTGTACCTACAGTGATGGTACAGTGGCCATTAGAGTATGGTACTGTGGCCACTACTGTGTGGAAGATGGGAATAGTAAAGACAAGTACACAGCCATTTACAGAATAATGATTTATTTTGTAAAAAATAGTGTGCATTAAAAAAAGGCAACTTAAATTTAAAAAACCAGGCAAAAGCTAACAAACATTATACATAGATAAATTAATGAAAAAAAAACAGATTTTCTGTTCTAGTAGTGCCGCCTATATTTACAGGTTGATATAAATAATGTACAAATCATCAGGAACATCTAGGAAATAATATCTGAAATAAATAATTGTACTAAATAATAGTACAGGGACCTACATAACAAAGAAGTGGCCACTGTACCTACATTTAACATGGCCACTAATCAACTACATGTTTTTAATCATTTAATAATAAAATGTTTTTTACATCAACTTCATGTTTTTTAAAAAGTAGGGAAAAACAAAAACTATCCAACACAATCAAAATATTATTATACCAATAAATATTTACATGAAGTAGGTATAAGCGGCCAACGCTAGTTCCTTTCGACGTTTATTTATTTAGCCACTAACAATTATTATTTCACTTGCCTGTTGTAGTTTACTTCAAGTACAAAATTTCAGGTTGAGTTTGTTTTAAAATAAAAATCTTGAGATTTAAATGGAATTACTTTGTTAATATACTTAGTGTCCTATTGGTACATTCTGTGCTAGATGACAGCACCTAATCTTGAGCAGCACCTAATAAATAAGAAAATGGCGGGAAGGTGGCCACTGTTCCTGCATGGCCAATGTTCCAGACTCTCACCTACTTTTTCTTTTTAACAATCCCTGTCTTGTAGTCTCCTTGTCTGTACAGCGAATTTCTTGTTTACAATATTCATGCTATTGGTTGATTTATGGAATTGTCAAAAAGTTGTACCGGTTTATAAGAGTAACAAACCTTGTAGTAGGTATTTGATTGTAATTTGGTATATATTTTGGAGTTGCTAATGACAAACCTTACCAAACATGTACATTCGCTACAGATACGACTAGAAATATATTTCTATCGTCGTTGCATCTAGTAGGGTACAAGAATATTTTTTCTAAGTGTGTGGGGAGAAAGAATCTGCACAAATTTGAAATATGAATAATTCCTTTACTATTGAGTTTAGATAAGCTGCATTTTTAAACAGATGACGAGATGTTCATACAACAGAATCAGCACCTTAGAAACTTTCGGTTATCTTCTCTTTGACAACCTATAGAGACCGTAATTTTATAGGTGTCGCATCGGTTAGCATTTGGTACTAATATTAGTCATTAGCTTGTATATAAGCCAGGATGCTGTGTGTGGGTTTCACAAGTGATTAGCTCCAGCTGATGAGAGTGCAACAAACTCAAAACAGTCTGTCCTAGAGTATCACTTGTGAATTCCACACATTTCATTATGTTTCTGGGTTAATAGACTTAAATAGTCTTAGTAAATCTTTTATATTTTAAATTGTCAATTCCTATACGATGTTTTGTCTTTGCTGATTCACTAGATTTACAAATGGCAAATTTGGAGTTTGCCGGAGTTTTTAGTTACTTTTTCTTTTTAACAATCCCTGTCTTGTGGTCTCCTAATCTTTACTGCCAATTTCTCGTTTACAGTATTCATGCTATTGGTTGATTTCTGGAATTGTCAAAAAGTTGTACCGGTTTATAAGAGTATTTTTACAAACCTTTTAGTAGGTATTTGATTGTAATTTGGTATATATTTTGGAGTTGCTAATGACAAACCTTTCTTGTTGTAAATCCTACCATGCTTTATTGCAATACTGAATCTTTGACCGAGGATTTGTATTGTTTGAGCAAGCTTTCCAGAAGCTGCATGTTTACAGCAAAAAAGTTTTTCAAAATTCCATGCCAAGTATAAAATTTGTCAATTTTATCTTCGAGTTAATTCTTGTTTAAATTCTTGATTATTTATGCATTAGAAATTAATTCTACTAGCTAAGTAAACTACACTTTAAGTAAAAAAAAAACAGAAAGTATCATAGCATTCTAGATGAATGCAAGCAAATTAGAGTTGCAACCAAATTTTGTAGACTTTTTCCCCACAACCTTATGTATGGATATCTTGTATACCTTTGAGATTTATATTCACATGCAGTCATCCAGTAGGTACCTGTCAGAGATTCTGTTGAATTTAATTATTTTATAAAGCATCTTTTTGTCTTGAATAATCGTGTCATTGTCATAGAAATATCCGACTTGGGCTTCACAGAATTTATGCAGAGTGGTGTAATCAACAAACAAAATTTGAGTCATTGGACAGGTGAAAATATTGGCAAGCGTTAACAAAAAACCTACATAGCCCGAAAGTCATTGTTTGGTACAGTGTAGGATCGTTTGGAATTATAGGTCAATACTTTTTCAAACACGAAAATGACATTCCGTTACAGTAACCTTCCAACTCTACTCACATATGTTAAAAACCTATGCTGTTCCCGGATTAAGATGCCGGGGACTACTAAATAATGGCCTGTTGTTCCAGCAGAATGTGACAACTCATACAGCTGGAAATTCAATGAAGATCCTCAGGCAATATTTTAATGGCCAAATCAATTCACCTTTTGAATATTTACCGTGGCACGTGTGGTCGATCGATCTAATTAGAATCTAATCTATTTGAAAGCGAAAGAGTCGTCTTAGAACCATTGAGGAACTAACAGCATGCATTTATAGAGAAGTCGCTGTAATAAATGAAGGTTCACTCCACTGGGTAACGAATGTTGGTGAGGGTCACTTAAATGATCTAATCTTTAGAGATTAGGCAAATATCCACCCTGAATGCTAAGTTTCAAAGAATAGGCTTAATTCCATCCAATAAATTGTAAGAAAACTTATGGGTATAAGCTAATCGCCAGGTATGTGGTAGCTACCGTTTCTCTTCTTTCTTGTCCGACATCGACCCAGAAATCCCTGCTTCGGATATCGCACACCACACCAACATTTTATCCGGAATAGCTTTTGCCTTGTAGTTTACATTATCTGGTAGTTCATTGATGTTATCAGATGTTATCAAAGAAACCTTAATTTCCTTTTATTCAGGAATTACCAAGAGTAAAAAATGTCTCATCATTCTTAATAATGACTCTATTTTCGGAAAAGTAGTTTCTGCTCAGTGAACAATAACATACAGGTATCTGTTGCAGCTGGATTTGGATGTACTTATTTGGACATTTTTCCTTTTTCTGTATTTTTGACCATGTCTGGACATCTGGACAAATTGTTGACCTTGAAACATTGAATTGGTGAAATCATTTACGACTTGAGATGACGATCCTGCCTTTGGCTCTATTCATCATTCTGTTTACCACAGGTTCTTCGTAATATATTAATTCGCAGAGAGTAGTATAGTTTGAGGTTTGGGCATCCGTCCAACAAGATTATAGATAAAACTTCTATCTTATAAAATCACAGTTATAAAATTTAATGACAAATTTAAACCCCAAAACTGAAATGACGTAACAACAAGCTTGTTTCGTTTCCGATAACAACCTGTTAAAAATAAATTACAAAGTCCTAAACATTGTGCCAAAACTTTTGAGACATTCGTAAATTACCTCTTTTTTGTAGATCTAGAGCTTCCTATACCGTCAATGCAATTTAAAATTTAACGCTAAAGCATAATTTTAAAAGTCTACATAATTACAATGCACATTTAATTAATAGCAATTCTAATACAATGTTGGGATGAAATAAAATTATGATAATGTTCTAGTAAAATAATTTTGAGATAATTTGAGTTTGTAAAGACGATGCGATGAATTGCCATCCAAAAACTAAAATAAGATTTATCTGGGTGCACGATTTGCATGTGTTTTACGTGGGGTTCCCATATCAACATACCCCCACGTTCCTTCCAAAGGAGGAAGCAATTGAGATACGCTCAATCAGCGCGCAATCGCACAGCAATTGCTCCCAGTTACTCGCTGGTCAGAGCGAGGTTGCCTATCCACCCTCTATTAGCTAACCAGGCTAGTACCGGAGCGATTAACATATACGTGCTGATGCGCCGGCATCTTCCCGTCCCCTTTCATACGGGGCTAAGTACCTAGTCCAGCAATAGGACTATTCCCCCAACTTAAGTCAGTTCAGTACAACCGAGCCAGAGTTGGGGCCACTGCCAGATCGAATCCAACCTCAAGTGTGGCATGACTTGGTTTTTAAATGGGTTTGCCACCCCGATCTCCCAGTTATAGGCCTGGTATGCCCCCGATAGAGCTTCGTTTCGAGGCTACTTTATAGGGCCCATCAAAGTAGCACCCCGGTGTGTGCCCGTTAAGGTGAAGTTGTCTTGAACGTGAGAGGCTATGTATCTTCGCATCAGCATCCTTTAAGTGTAGGTCTCTAGACGATTTCTCATTTTCAGTTTCTCATGGGTTAGCGAGCGAACTCCCTAACCGAGATAAACCTCACTTGAATCTCCTCCATTCGTCTAGGCCAGACATGAAATGTCAAGGTTGTTTTACGTGGGGTACCTGTGTGCACTTACCCCCACGTTCCTTCCAGAAGGAAGTGATTGGGATACGCCCAATCAGCGCGCAAGTTGCATAACCGGCAGTCGTGCAATTGCTACCAGATTGACTAACTGGTAGGAGCGAGGTTGCCTATCCACCCTCTACTAGCTCAGTCGCGCATAGTGACCGAGCAGTTGACTTAACACGCTGCTCACCCGCCAGCACACTCCCGTCCTCTTTCATGCGGGGTGAAGTACCTCGTCCAGCAATAGGACTATTCCCCAACTTGACGCTGTTATCAAGAGGGACCACTGCCCGATCGAATCCAACCTCAAATGTGACAGGACTTGGTTTTTAAGCGGTTTTGCCACCCCGATTTACCAATTTTAGGCTTGGTGAGCCCTCGACAGAGCTTCTTTTAAGTCTACACGTTATAGACTCCCGGTGCGTACAAGAATTTGGTGAAGTTGTCTTGATAGTGAGAGGCTATGTATTCGCTTCAACTATCCTTAAGTGTAATGGCTTTCAGAGCTTCTCCCAATCACTGTACCCGGCTGCAGTCCGGATCATAGGGTGGTCAGGATAGCTCCTAAGCACATTTACCTGGCGGCTTGCAGTTTCCCATTGCCCAAAAGCGGGATAACCTCACTTCTAGTCACTGCACTAGAGATTCAGTCAAACAGCGGGTTCCTTTGGTGACCATACATGACCTCGGTCATGCAGCGGGGTCCTTGGTGACCATAAATGACCTCGGTCAAACAGTGGGTTCCATTGGTGACCATAAATGACCTTGTCCCTTAGGCGAGATTCGAATCCGCCCACACCGGTCTCATCTACCAGGGCTCCCCCTGATCGGTTAGAGTTACCGTCGAGAATTCTCACGAATTTCTCTACCACACGCTTTATTCTAACAGCTTCATCCGTTTCCCGTCAGCAGGATAGGGTAGAAGACAGCCAGTTCTAAGGGTGAACGTCGTGTGGTCTCCCGTCCACCCAATAGGCCAACGTCTATGCCAGACAGATTATTATAATTTGTTTTACGTGGGGTACCCGTATCAACATACCCCCACGTTCCTTCCAGAAGGAAGTGATTGGGATACGCCCAATCAGCGCGCAATTGCATAGCAATTGCTCCCAGTCAGCTCACTGGTCGGAGCAAGGTTGCCTATCCACCCTCTACTAGCTATCCAGGCTAGTACCGGAGCGATTGACTTAACACGTGCTCACCCGCCGGCACCCTCCCGTCCTATTTCATACGGGGCTAAGTACCTCGTCCAGCAATAGGACAATCCCCCCAACTTAACTCAGTTGAATAGAGAGAGCCCTCCAGTCCTCTTTCATACCTTCATAAGCTCCTCCCCGAGACAGGGGTTGGGGCCACTGCCCGATCGAATCCAACCTCAATTGTGGCGGGACTTGGTTTTTTAATGGTTTTGCCACCCCGATCTACCAAATTATAGGCTTGGTGGGCCCTCGACAGAGCTTCGTTTAAGTCTACACGTTATAGACTCCCAGTGTGTACCCGTTAAGGTGAAGTTGTCTTGATTGTGAGAGGCTATGTATTCGCTTCAACTCTCCTTAAGTGTAATGGCTTTCAGAGCTTCTCCCAACCGCTGTACCCGGCTGCAGTCCGGATCATAGGGTGGTCGGGATAGCTCCTAAGCACATTTACCTGGCGGCATGCCGTTTCCCATATGCCAAAAAGCGGGATAAACCTCACTTTGCTTCTCCTCACTTAAGATTCAGTCAAACAGCGGGTTCCTTTGGTGACCATAAATGACCTCGGTCAAACAGCGGGTTCCGTCGGTGACCATAAATGACCTCGGTCAAACAGCGGGTTCCGTCGGTGACCATAAATGACCTTATCCAAGGCGAGATTCGAATTCGCCCACACCGGTATCATATTACCAGGGCTCCCCCTGATCGGTATGAGTAACCGTCGAGAATTCTCACGAATTTCTCTGCCACACACTTGACCTGACAGCTTCATCCATTACCCAGTTTCCAAGGAAGCAAGGATAGGGTAGAAGACATAGAAGCCAAGATTGTTTTACGTGGGGTCCCCGTGTTAACATACCCCCACGTTCCTTCCATGAGGAAGTGATTGGGATACGCCCAATCAGCGCTAAAGTTGCATAACCGGCAGTCGTGCAATTGCTACCAGATTAACTCACTGGTAGGAGCGAGGTTGCCTATCCACCCTCTACTAGCTAAGACGCGCATAGTGACCGAGCAGTTGAAAAGACACGCTGCTCACCCGCCGGCACCGAAGTACCTCGTCCAGCATAGGACTATTCCCCAGCTATGCCCTCTTGCAAAGTGGGACCACTGCCCGATCGAATCCAACCTCAAATGTGGCAGGACTTGGTTTTTAAGCGGTTTTGCCACCCCGATCTACCAATTTTAGGCTTGGTGGGCCCTCGACAGAGCTTCTTTAAAGTCTACACGTTATAGACTCCCGGTGCGTACCCGATATTGGTGAAGTTGTCTTAATAGTGAGAGGCTATATATTCGCTTCAACTATCCTTAAGTGTAATGGCTTTCAGAGCTTCTCCCAATCACCGTACCCAGCTGCAGTCAGGATCAAAGGGTGGCCAGGACAGCTTCTAAGCGCATTTACCTGGCGGCTTGCAGTTTCCCAGCACATGGGATAAACCTCACTTCTAGTCACCGCACTAGAGATTCCGTCAAACAGCGGGTTCCTTTGGTGACCATAAATGACCTCGGGCAACAGCGGGTTCCTTTGGTGACCTTACATGACCTAGGTCATGCAGCGGGTTCCTTGGTGACCATGATTGCCCTCGGCCAAGCAGCGGGTTCCTTGGTGACCATAAATGACCTCCTCCCTTAGGCGAGATTCGAATCCGCCCACACCGGTCTCATCTACCAGGGCTCCCCCTGATCGGTATGAGTAACCGTCGAGAATTCTCACGAATTTCTCTACCACACACTTTATCTGACAGCTTCGTCCATTGCCCTTGATAGAGATAGGGTAGAAGACAGCCAGTTCTAGGGGTGAACGTCGTGTGGTCTCCCGTTCATCCAAAGGGTAGAACACAGCGGGATACTTAGCTCCTTAAAAGACCCTGACGTCAGGTAAGATTCAATCCACCCACACCGGACCCCCTTGTTAACAGAGCTCCCCCTGCAACGTTTTAGGGTCATCGTCGAGAAACACTCCGGTGAAACGTAAACGCAACACCTCGGCATAACTCTTCCACACATTTGAATCTGATCGCGTCATCCATTACCCAGACAAGCCTGGGATGGGGTAGACAACGACCAGTTCTAAGGGTGAACGCCGTGTGGTCTGCCCTCAAGCTAGTCTCGAATCCTAGTGCTTCCCGACACCTCTAACAACTGCCCTCCCTCTGTCTTCGGGCTAGTCTCGGATACTAGGAATGAAGTCCGACATCTCAAACGACTGCTTGACCGTTCACCCAGATTTATCTGGATGCAGTCGAAACAAAGCATATACCCCATTTTAAATAGAAAATCTGGAACATTGTCTGTACTAGTGTAGTGAGGCGACGTTACTTTTTAAACCTCGACTGTTTATCTGATTCTATCATTTTGCCAATTCGTGGGGGCATGCAATGTAAAATCTATTCTGTTTTGAAAACGCATTCGTTTGACATCATCATTCAACGTAGATTCGTTAAAGATATGACTATAAATATATTTCTATTGTCGATACATTTAGCAGGGTACAAGAATATTTTTTCATATTGTGTGTGGAGAGAAAGAAATCTGCACAAATTTGAAAGATAACTAATTTCTTTACTATTGAATTTAGATAAGTTGAAATTTTTAAACTGATGAGATGTTCATACAACAGAATGAACACCTTAGAAACTTTCGGTTATCGTCTTTTTCACAACCAAAAGAGACTGTAATTTTACTGCATGGTGCGGTTGGCTTTTTATTTATAGGTGTCGCATCGGGTACCATTTGGTGCTAATGTTAGTCATTGGTTTGTAAATAAGCCAGGATGATGTGCTTAGGTTTCACAGATGATTAGCTCCAGCTGATGAGAGTACAACAAACTTGAAACAGTCTACCCTGAAGTATCACTTGTGAATTCTAGATATTTTATTATTACTGTGGGCTAATGGTGTTATAAATCTTTTATAGTTTAAATTTTCAATTTCTTTGCGATGTTTTGTCTTTGCTCCCTACTAGTCTTACAAATGGCAAATTTGTTGAGTTTGTCGGAGTTTTTAGTTACTTTTTCTTTTTAAAAATCCCTGTCTTGAGGTCTTCTAATCTTTACAGCCAATTTTCGTTTGAGATTTTTATAATATTCACGCTATTGGTTGATTTATGGAATTGTCAAAAAGTTGTACCAGTTTATAAGAGTATTTTTACAAACCTTTTAGTAGGTATTTGATTGTAATTTAATATAAATCTTTAAGTTGCTAATGACAAACCTTTTTTGTAGTAAATGCTACCATACTTTATTGCAATATTGAATCTTTGACCTAGGATTTGTATTGTTTGATCGAGCTTCCCAGAAGCTGCATTCGCCAATACCTCATCTTTTTTTGGAAAGAGGTTATATGTCTTTCAAAATCTCATCTTTTCTAGTACGTATCTTTTTCTAATGCAATACAAATATAACATAATAAATGTTGTTTCCAGAATTTCAATTTCAGAAAAATTTACAATAGAGAAGTCGCTGCAATAAATGAAGGTTCACTCCACTGGGTAATGAATAATTTTATATCCAGACGTAAAAAGTGTATTGAAGTTGGCGAGGGTCACTTAGATGGTCTAATCTTTAAAGATTAAGCAAATATCCACCCTGTTTGCCAAGTTTCAAAGATTAGGCTTAATTTCATCCAATAAATTTTAATAGTACTTATGGGTATAAGCTAATGCTCATGTATGTAGTATTTCGTACATTCGGAATAAATAGATGATAATGATTTATTATAGCGGAAAACAACTTGAGTTAGGTAACATTACTTGGTAGTGGCACTTCCAGAATCGCCTTTTTTCTCGATTCCCCGTGAATTATGCTTTTATCGATACCTATTTTTTCCTAAAATTTCAAAAACTTTACACAGTCTTTCAATATGTAACTTTTTGTTTGGCGTAGATTTCAAAATACCATCCCAAAACAGATAACTCAGGGAATACTAACAAATAAATGATCAATATTTCTTTGAAAGATTGAACCCTGGTATACTTTATGTGTTTGAAACGAGAATGTGTTTATCTATCTAGATTTAAAACCTTTTGAAACTTCGTCCATGTTTGTTTGTTTTTATTTTTAATATATGTATTTCAACGTTAATGATTGATGTAATGGTAATGGTTGATGTAATTTTTCGGTTAAATTTGATTGTCGTTTTTAAAATTAAATTGCAACAGACTTTTTAATGCTGTAAACGCCTTAAAAAACCCTGCCGCTACACTGTTTAGATTTTGGTTATTTACGAACTGGATCTGTATTTTCAGACCAAATAGTTTTGGTTCAAATTTGACATTGATATTTGCAATAATTTCAAAAATTAACAGGTGTACAGACAAAGACAAAAACAACAGGATTTTTTTCCTCCAGGGATGTCTGTCGTGTTATTTAGGTCATATAACGTAGAGAAATGAAAAAAGGTATTTTTTACAAAAACTCGTTCTCATTCTGTGGATTTGTACATATATTGTGAGAAAGCAAAAGCAAAGAAATGGGTTTAAAGAATAAACTTTAATTGTTTTCAACCACTTTGTTGTTAGAAATGTAGTTCTGAAATGATTCTAGCTACTTACCACATCGCACATACCTTATACAGTAAGGAATGTCATCCTTTGTTAACTATTTAAAAATACAAAAAAATTGTAGGCGTGACATTATATTATTTAATAAAATATTAAACGTATATGATTTTCTTCCATTAGAATATAAACGAAACAAAGGATGGTATTAGATTTCAATGGGGATTTGGGTGCTGTGTGAGTGAGAGAGAGGGAGATAGAAACGGACGCAGGTAGACAAAAGGAATGAGGGCGGAAGCATAGGGATATAGGGAGGGTGGGAGAGAGGTAGGAAGAGTGAGAAAGAGAGGGGTGTGGTAAAAGGAGTAGAAAGAAAGAGGGAGGTAGGGTGGGTGGGAGGGAGGGAGGCAGGGAGGGAGGGAGAGTGAGAGAGATAGTGAAAGAGAGTGAGAGAGAAAGTGGGTGAGTGCGTGTGAGTGGGTGAGTGAATGAGTGGGTGAGCGAGCGAGTGAGTGAGTGAGTGAGTGCGTGCGTGAGTGGGTGAGTGCGTGTGAGTGAGTGCGTGCGTGCGTGCATGCGTGAGTGAGTGGGTGAGTGAGTGAGTGGGTGAGTTGGCGAGTGAGTGAGTGGGCGAGTGAGTGAGTGAGTGAGTGAGTGCGTGCGTGAGTGGGTGAGTGAGTTAGTGAGTGCGTGCGTGAGTAAGTGAGTGGGTGAGTGAGTGGGTGACTGAGTGAGTGAGTGCGTGCGTGCGTGAGTGAGAGAGTGAGTGAGTGGGTGAGTGAGTAAGTGAAAGAGAGTGAGAGAGAAAGTGGGTGAGTGCGTGTGAGTGGGTGAGTGAATGAGTGGGTGAGCGAGCGAGTGAGTGAGTGAGTGAGTGCGTGCGTGAGTGGGTGAGTGCGTGTGAGTGAGTGCGTGCGTGCGTGCATGCGTGAGTGAGTGGGTGAGTGAGTGAGTCGGTGAGTTGGCGAGTGAGTGAGTGGGCGAGTGAGTGAGTGAGTGAGTGAGTGCGTGCGTGAGTGGGTGAGTGAGTTAGTGAGTGCGTGCGTGAGTGAGTGAGTGGGTGAGTGAGTGGGTGACTGAGTGAGTGAGTGCGTGCGTGCGTGAGTGAGAGAGTGAGTGAGTGGGTGAGTGAGTAAGTGGGTGAGTGCGTGCGTGAGTGAGTGAGCGGGTGAGTGGGTAAATGAGTGAGTGGGTGAGTGGGTGAGTGGGTGAGTGGGTGAGTGGGTGAGTGAGTGAGTGAGTGAGTGAGTGCGTGCGTGCGTGAGTGCGTGTGAGTGAGTTAGTGAGTGCGTGCGTGAGTGAGTGAGTGGGTGAGTGAGTGGGTGACTGAGTGAGTGAGTGAGTGCGTGCGTGAGAGAGTGAGTGAGTGGGTGAGTGAGTGGGTGAGTGGGTGAGTAAGTGAGTGAGTGAGTGGGTGAGTGAGTGGGTGAGTGGGTGAGTAAGTGACAGAGTGAGTGAGTGAGTGCGTGCGAGCGTGCGTGATGGGTGAGTGGGTGAGTGCGTGTGAGTGCGTGCGTGCGTGAATGCGTGAGTGAGTGAGTGGGTGAGTGGGCGAGTGAGTGAGTGGGCGAGTGAGTGAGTGAGTGAGTGAGTGAGTGCGTGCGTGAGTGGGTGAGTGCATGTGAGTGAGTTAGTGAGTGCATGTGAGTGAGTTAGTGAGTGCGTGCGTGAGTGAGTAATTGGGTGAGTGAGTGAGTGCGTGCGTGCGTGCGTGCGTGAGAGAGTGAGTGAGTGAGTGAGTGGGTGAGTGGGTGAGTAAGTGACTGAGTGAGTGAGTGAGGGCGTGCGAGCGTGCGTGATGGCTGAGTGTGTGAGTGCGTGTGAGTGCGTGCGTGCGTGAATGCGTGAGTGAGTGAGTGGGCGAGTGAGTGAGTGGGCGAGTGAGTGAGTGCGTGCGTGAGTGGGTGAGTGCGTGTGAGTGAGTTAGTGAGTGCGTGAGTGAGTGAGTGAGTGGGTGAGTGGGTGACTGAGTGAGTGCGTGCGTGCGTGCGTGCGTGCGTGCGTAAGAGAGTGAGTGAGTGGGTGAGTGAGTGAGTGGGTGAGTGAGTGAGTGGGTGAGTGAGTGACTGAGTGAGTGAGTGAGTGAGTGCGTGCGTGAGTGAGTGAGTGCGTGCGTGAGTGAGTGAGTGGGTGAGCGGGTGAGTGGGTAAGTGAGTGAGTGGTTGAATGAGTGAGTGAGTGCGTGAGTGCGTGTGAGTGAGTTAGTGAGTGCGTGAGTGAGTGAGTGAGTGAGTGGGTGAGTGATTGGGTGAGTGGGTGACTGAGTGAGTAAGTGCGTGCGTGCGTGCGTGAGAGAGTGAGTGAGTGAGTGGGTGACTGAGTGAGTGAGTAAGAGCGTGCGAGCGTGCGTGAGTGAGTGAGTGGGTGAGTGAGTGGGTGAGTGAGTGATTGAGTGAGTGAGTGAGTGAGTGCGTGCGTGAGTGCGTGCGTGCGTGAGTGGGTGAGTGGGTGAATGAGTGAATGGGTAAATGGGTGAGTGGGTGAGTGAGTGAGTGAAAGATAGATTTAAGGTGAAAGGGGGAGAGAGATTTAAGGTGAAAAGGGGAGAGAGAGAAAGAGGGGTAAAGCGAGATACAAACATGGAGGGAACAAGGACAAGACGGAGGGTAGGGTATGAGAAGTGGGGTTAGAGGAAAGGATGCAGGGAGATAAGGTGCGGGTGAGGAAAAGATGGAAGAAGTGAGAGGAGTGAGGTAAAAAAAGCTAAGAAGGAAGAGAATGGGACAGAGAGACGGAGTGAGAGAGAAAGGCGAGGGAGGAAGAGATGAAGTGTAGGTTCGAGAGAAGGGGAGAGGCAGCGGTAGAAAAAGAGGAGGATTTAGGCGGTAGGAAAAGGAGAGAAAAAAGGAGTGTGAAAAGGGGAAAATAGAAAAAAAGGAGGGAGTGAGATAGAAACAGTGAGAAGGTGGGTAAAGTATGAGAGGTAGAGTGAAAGGGAAGGCTGGAAGAAGATAAGGTGGGAGAAAAAAGCGGGAAAGGAAGAGCGCGTGGGTGGGGGGATAGGGAGGGTGAGAGAGGGAGTAGAAGGTTGAAAAGTGTGAGTTGGAGTGAGGACAAGAGCTGGGTAGAAATAGAGGGGTAAATAAAATGAGCGAGGGAGGAAGAGAGCGAGAAAGGAGTGGAGGAGCAGAGAGGGAGAGAGAATACGTGATGGGGTGGGGAAAGGTGTGAGGGAGAGTGGAACTTTTACTCTTTCTCTCTTCTCCTCCCTATTACTATATTTCTTCCCTCCTTTTTCGAGAGGCAGTGCGAAAGGGGAAAGATTCCTCTTTCACTCTCCCTCTCCCTCCCGAAAGATGGTAGAAGAGATAGAGTAAGAAAGAAAAGGTGGGAGCGGGACAGAGAAAGGATCCGAGATAGGGTAAGAAGAGATAGAGAGTATAGACTGTGAAAGGGGAGCATGGAGGTGGTACGTAGGGTGGGAGTAAAAGAGGAAAACTGTGGGCTAGTGGGTGAGGAAGGCGAGGGTACAAGGAGCGAGGGGGTTTAGTGGGCGGAAGGAGAGTGAGATGGGTGAAATAGGAAGAGCATGGGAAGGAAAGAGTAGGAGGGTGAGAGAATGGCGGTGTGAGGGATAGGGGAGAAGGAGCGACTGTTTATGGTTATATATTTATAATGAGTTTATAATTATTCTATTCTGTAGTTCTGCCTGTTAATACTTCACGCCTGTTAATACTTCGGGTGTTCGGGAGACCACACGACGTTCACCCATAAAACTGGCTGTCTTCTACCCTACCCCTATAAAGGGCAATGGATGAAGCTGTCAGATCAAGTGTGTGGTAGAGAAATTCGTGAGAATTCCCGACGGTAACTCATACCGATCAGGGGGAGCCCTGGTAGATGAGACAGGTGTGGGCGGATTCGAATCTCGCCTGGGATAAGGTCATTTATGTTCACCAAGGAACCCGCTGCTTGATCGAGGTTATTTATGGTCACCAATGTAACCCGCTACTTGACCGAGGTCATATGGTCACCAACGGAACCCGCTACTTGATCGAGGTCATTTATGGTCACTAGTAGAACCCGCTGCTTAACCGAGGTCATTTATGGTCTCCAAAGGAACCCGCTGTTTGACTGAATCTCAAGTGCGGAGAATCGGAGTGAGGTTTACCCTGCTTTTGGGCTAATGGGAAACTGCAGGCCGCCAGGTAAATGTGCTTAGGAGCTATCCCGACCACCCTATGATCCGGACTGCAGCCGGGTACAGTGATTGGGAGAAGCTCTGAAAGCCATTACACTTAAGGAGCGTTGAAGCGAATACATAGCCTCTCACAATCAAGACAACTTCACCAAAAACGGGTACGCACCGGGAGTCTATAACGTGTAGACTTAAACGAAGCTCTGTCGAGGGCCCACCAAGCCTAAAATTGGTAGATCGGGGTGGCAAAACCATTAAAAAACCAAGTCCCGCTACAATTGAGGTTGGATTCGATCGGGCAGTGGTCCCACTTTGCAACAGCGCATCGCTGGGGAATAGTCCTATTGCTGGACGAAGTACTTCACCCCGTATGAAAGAGAACGGGAGGGTGCCGGCGGGTGAGCAGCGTGTTAAGTCAATTGCTCCGGCACTAGTCCTGAGTTAGCTAGTAGAGGGTGGATAGGCAACTTCGCTCCGACCAGTGAGCTGATCTGGTAGCAATTGCTGTACTGCCGGTTATGCAACTTGCGCGCTGATTGGGCGTATCCCAATCACTTCCTTCTGGAAGGGAACGTGGGAGTAAGTTCACACAGGTACCCCACGTAAAACAATCTTGACATTCGATGTTAATACTCACGCAGGGTGAACGGACAAGCAGTCGCTGGAGATGTATGACGTAGTTTCGGAGACTAGCCCGAAGACGGAGGGAGGGAAGTCGTTAGAGGTGTGGGGAAGCACTAGGATTCGAGACTAGCTTGTGGGTAGACCACACGGTTCACCCTTAGAACCGGTCGTTCTCTACCCAATCCCAGGCCTGTCTGGGTAATGGGTGACACGATCAGAAGAAAATGTGCGGTAGAGTTACGCCTAGGTGTTTCGGTTCACGTCCCACCGTTTCTCGACGATGACTCTAAAAAGTCGCGGAGGGAGCTCTGCTAACAAGAGGGTCCGGTGTGGGCGGATTGAACCTTACCTGACGTTAGGATCTTTTATGGAGCTAAGTATCCCGCTGTCTGACCTAGACAGTTGGGTGTTCGGGAGACCACACGACGTTCACCCATAAAACTGGTTGTCTTCTACCCTATCCCTATAAAGGGCAACAGATGAAGCTGTCAGATTAAGTGTGTGGTAGAGAAATTCGTGAGAATTCTCGATGGTAACTCATACCGATCAGGGGGAGCCCTGGTAGATGAGACCGGTGTGGGCGGATTCGAATCTCGCCTGGGATAAGGTCATTTATGGTCACCAAGGAACCCGCTGCTTGGCCGAGGTCATTTATGGTCACCAACGGAACCCGCTGATTGACAGAGGTCAATTATGGTCACCAATGGAACCCGCTGCTTGACCGAGGTCATTTATGGTCACCAAAGGAACTCGCTGTTTGACTGAATCTCAAGTGCGGAGAATCGGAGTGAGGTTTACCCTGCTTTTGGGTTAAGTGGAAACTGCAGGCCGCCAGGTAAATGTGCTTAGAAGCTTTCCCGACCACCCTATAATCCGGACTGCAGCCGGGTACAGTGATTGGGAGAAGCTCTGAAAGCCATTACACTTAAGGAGAGTTGAAGCGAATACATAGCCTCTCACAATCAAGACAACTTCACCAAAAACGGGTACACACCGGAGTTTATAACATGTAGACTTAAACGAAGCTCTGTCGAGGGACCATCGAGCCTAAAATTGGTAGATCGGGGTGGCAAAACCATTTAAAAACCAAGTCCTGCCACACTTGAGGTTGGATTCGATCGGGCAGTGGCCCCAACCCTAGCTCGGTGAAGGACCTTCAGGGTTCCGATGTACTGACCTAGGTTGGGGGAATAGTTGGGTAGAATAGTAATGCTGGACGAGGCACTTGGCCCCGAATGAAAGAGGACGGGAGGGTGCCGGCGGGTGAGCACGTGTTAAGTCAAACGCTCCGGTACTAACCTGGTTAGCTAGTAGAGGGTGGATAGGCAACTTTGCTCAGACCAGTGAGTAACTGGGAGCAATTATGCGCTGATTGAGCGTATCTCAATTACTTCACATACGTGGGGGTATGTTAAAACGGGTACACCACGTAAAACATTCATGTAAATCATGTTAATACTCACGTCCAAGACAACATCACCTTAAGCGGTACACACCGAGAAGCTACTTTGATGGGCCCTATAAAGTAGCCTCGAAACAACACCGACCATTATTAATTCTAGAAAAGGGTTCCAGGTCCTGCTCATCGTTCATCTTTGGCAGATGATTAGACAAAGACATTCTACACAACATACGACATTCCCATTAAAGACTGCCGTCATCTTCATTTATTCATATTTGACCAAACTTGCCATTGTATATAAATAATGTAAAATTGGAAACAACACCGATCAGTATTAATTCTAGAAAAAGGTTCCAGGTTTTGTTCATCGTTCATCTTTGGCAGATGATTAGACAATGACATGCTACACAACATATGACATTCCCATTAAAAACTGTCGTCGCCTTCATCTATACATTTTTGACCAAACTTGCCATTTTATATAAATAATGTAAAATTGGATACAACACCGGACATTATTAATTCTAGAATAAGGTTTCAGGTCTTGCTCAACATTCATCTTTGGCAGATGATTAGACAAAGACATTCTACACAACATACGACATTCCCATTAAAGACTGTCGTCATCTTCATTTATTGATATTTGACCAAACTTGCCATTGTATATAAATAATGTAAAATTGGAAACAACACCGATCAGTATTAATTCTAGAAAAAGGTTCCAGGTCTTGTTCATCGTTCATCTTTGGCAGATGATTAGACAATGACATGCTACACAACATATGACATTCCCATTAAAAACTGTCGTCACCTTCATCTATACATTTTTGACCAAACTTGCCATTTTATATAAATACTGTAAAATTGGATACAACACCGGACATTATTAATTCTAGAATAAGGTTTCAGGTCTTGCTCAACATTCATCTTTGGCAGATGATTAGACAAAGACATGCTACACAACATATGATATTTCCATTAAAAACTGTCGTCATCTTCATCTATACATTTTTGAGCAAACTTGCCATTTTATATAAATAATGTAAAATTGAATACAACACCGGACATTATTAATTCTAGAATAAGGTTCCAGGTCTTGCTCATCATTCATCTTTGGCAGATGATTAGACAAAGACATGCTACACAACATACGACATTCCCATTAAAGACTGTCGTCATCTCCATGTACTCATATTTGACCAAACTTGCCATTTTATATAAATAATGTAAAATTGGAAAAAACACCGGGCATTATTAATTCTAGAATAAGGTTCCAGGTCTTGCTCATCGTTCATCTTTGGCAAATGATTAGACAAAGACATGCTACCCAACATATAACATTCCCATTAAAAACTGTATTCATCTTCACGTACTCATATTTGACCAAACGTGCCATTTTATATAAATAATGTAAAATTGGAAACAACACCGGACATTATTAATTCTAGAATAAGGTTCCAGGTTTTGCTCATCATTCATATTTGACAGATGGTTAGGCAAAGACATGCTACACAACATATGACATTCCCATTAAAAACTGTCGTTATCTTCATTTATTCATATTTTACCAAACTTGCCATTGTATATAAATAATGTAAAATTGGAAACAACACCGACCATTATTAATTCTAGAAAAGGGTTCCAGATCCTGCTCATCGTTCATCTTTGGCAGATGATTAGACAAAGACATTCTACACAACATACGACATTCCCATTAAAGACTGTTGTCATCTTCATTTATTCATATTTGACCAAACTTGCCATTGTATATAAATAATGTAAAATTGGAAACAACACCGATCATTATTAATTCTAGAAAAAGGTTCCAGGTCTTGCTCATCGTTCATCTTTGGCAGATGATTAGACAATGATATGCTACACAACATATGACATTCCAATTAAAAACTGTCGTCATCTTCATCTATACATTTTTGACCAAACTTTCCATTTTATATAAATAATGTAAAATTGGATACAACACCGGACATTATTAATTCTAGAATAAGGTTTCAGGTCTTGCTCATCATTCATCATTGGCAGATGATTAGACAAAGACATGCTACACAACATATGATATGACCATTAAAAACTGTCTTCATCTTCATGTGCTCATATTTAACCAAACTTGCCATTTTATATAAATAATGTAAAATTGGAAACAACACCGACCATTATTAATTCTAGAAAAGGGTTCCAGGTCCTGCTCATCGTTCATCTTTGGCAGATGATTAGACAAAGACATTCTACACAACATACGACATTCCCATTAAAAATTGTCGTCAGCTTCATGTATTCATATTTGACCAAACGTGCCATTTTATATAAATAATGTAAAATTGGAAACAACACCGGACATTATTAATTCTGGAATAAGGTTCCAGGTCTTGCTCATCATTCATCTTTGGCAGATGATTAGACAAAGACATGCTACACAACATATGATATTCTCATTAAAAACTGTCGTCATCTTCATCTATACATTTTTGACCTAACTTGCCATTTTATATAAATAATGTAAAATTGGAAACAACACCGGACATTATTAATTCTAGAATAAGGTTCCAGGTCTTGCTCATCATTCATCTTTAACAGATGATTAGACAAAGACATGCTACACAACATATGACATTCCCATTAAAAACTGTCGTCATCTTCATCTATACATATTTGAGCAAACTTGCCATTTTATATAAAAAATGTAAAATTGAATACAACACCGGACATTATTAATTCTAGAATAAGGTTCCAGGTCTTGCTCATCATTCGTCTTTGGCAGATGATTAGACAAAGACATGCTACACAACATATGACATTCCCATTAAAAACTGTCGTCATCTTCATCTATACATTTTTGAGCAAACTTGCCATTTTATATAAAAAATGTAAAATTGAATACAACACCGGACATTATTAATTCTAGAATAAGGTTCCAGGTCTTGCTCATCATTCGTCTTTGGCAGATGATTAGACAAAGACATGCTACACAACATACGACATTCCCATTAAAAACTGTTGTCATCTTCATGTATTCATATTTGACCAAACGTGCCGTTTTATATAAATAATGTAAAATTGGAAACAACACCGATCAGTATTAATTCTAGAAAAGGGTTCCAGGTCTTGCTCATTGTTCATCTTTGGCAGATGATTAGACAAAGACATGCTACACAACATATGACATTCCCATTAAAAACTGTCGTCATCTTCATCTATACATTTTTGACCAAACTTGCCATTTTATATAAATAATGTAAAATTGAATACAACACCGGACATTATTAATTCTAGAATAAGGTTCCAGGTCTTGCTCATCATTCATCTTTGGCAGTTGATTAGACAAAGACATGCTACACAACATATGATATGACCATTAAAAACTGTCATCTTCATGTGCTCATATTTAACCAAACTTGCCATTTTATATAAATAATGTAAAATTGGAAACAACACCGACCATTATTAATTCTAGAAAAGGGTTCCAGGTCCTGCTCATCGTTCATCTTTGGCAGATGATTAGACAAAGACATTCTACACAACATACGACATTCCCATTAAAAACTGTCAACAGCTTCATGTATTCATATTTGACCAAACGTGCCATTTTATATAAATAATGTAAAATTGGAAACAACACCGGACATTATTAATTCTAGAATAAGGTTCTAGGTCTTGCTCATCATTCATCTTTGGCAGAAGATTAGAAAAAGACATGCTACACAACATATGATATTCTCATTAAAAACTGACGTCATCTTCATTTATTCATATTTGACCAAACTTGCCATTTTATATAAATAATGTAAAATTGGAAACAACACCGACCATTATTAATTCTAGAAAAGGGTTCCAGGTCCTGCTCATCGTTCATCTTTGGCAGATGATTAGACAAAGACATTCTACACAACATACGACATTCCCATTAAAAACTGTCAACAGCTTCATGTATTCATATTTGACCAAACGTGCCATTTTATATAAATAATGTAAAATTGGAAACAACACCGGACATTATTAATTCTAGAATAAGGTTCTAGGTCTTGCTCATCATTCATCTTTGGCAGAAGATTAGAAAAAGACATGCTACACAACATATGATATTCTCATTAACAACTGACGTCATCTTCATTTATTCATATTTGACCAAACTTGCCATTTTATATAAATAATGTAAAATTGGAAACAACACCGACCATTATTAATTCTAGAAAAGGGTTCCAGGTCCTGCTCATCGTTCATCTTTGGCATATGATTAGACAAAGACATGCTACACAACATACGACACTTCCATTAAAAACTGTCGTCATCTTCATGTATTCATATTTGACCAAACTTGCCATTGTATATAAAAAATGTAAAATTGGAAACAACAGCGCTCATTATTAATTCTAGAATAAGGTTCCAGGTCTTGCTCATCGTTCATCTTTGGCAGATGATTAGACAAAGACATGCTACACAACATATGACATTCCCATTAAAAACTCGGCATCTTCATGTATTCATATTTGGCCAAACTTGCCATTTTATATAAATAATGTAAAATTGGAAACAACACCGGACATTATTAATTCTAGAATAAGGTTCCAGGTCTTGCTCATCGTTCATCTTTGGCAGATGATTAGACAAAGACATGCTACACAACATATGACATTCCCATTAAAAACTGTCGTCATCTTCATCTATACATTTTTGACCAAACTTGCCATTTTATATAAATAATGTAAAATTGAATACAACACCGGACATTATTAATTCTAGAATAAGGTTTCAGGTCTTGCTCATCATTCATCTTTGGCAAATGATTAGACAAAGACATGCTACACAACATATTATATGACCATTAAAAACTGTCATCATCTTCATGTGCTCATATTTAACCAAACTTGCCATTTTATATAAATAATGTAAAATTGGAAACAACACCGACCATTATTAATTCTAGAAAAGGGTTCCAGGTCCTGCTCATCGTTCATCTTTGGCAGATGATTAGACAAAGACATTCTACACAACATACGACATTCCCATTAAAAACTGTCGTCAGCTTCATGTATTCATATTTGACCAATCGTGCCATTTTATATAAATAATGTAAAATTGGAAACAACACCGGACATTATTAATTCTAGAATAAGGTTCCAGGTCCTGCTCATCGTTCATCTTTGGCAGATGATTAGACAAAGACATGCTACACAACATATGACATTCCCATTAAAAACTCGTCATCTTCATGTATTCATATTTGGCCAAACTTGCCAATTTATATAAATAATGTAAAATTGGAAACAACACCGGACATTATTAATTCTAGAATAAGGTTCCAGGTCTTGCTTATCGTTCATTTTTGGCAGATGATTAGACAAAGACATGCTACACTACATATGACATTCCCAGTAAAAACTGTCGTCATCTTCATGTACTCATATTTGACCAAACTTGCCATTTTATATAAATAATGTAAAATTGGAAACAATACCGGACATTATTAATTCTAGAATAAGGTTCCAGGTCTTGCTCATCGTTAATCTTTGGCAGATGATTAGACAAAGACATGCTACACAACATATGACATTCCCATTAAAAACTGTCGTCATCTTCATATATTCATATTTGACCAAACTTGCCATTGTATATAAAAAATGTAAAATTGTTACAACACCGCTCATTATTAATTCTAGATAAAGGTTGCAGGTCTTGCTCATCGTTCATCTTTGGCAGATGATAAGACAAAGATTTGTTACACAGTATATGACATTCCCATTAAAAACTGCCGTCATCTTCATGTATTCATATTTGACCAAACGTGCCGATTTATATAAATAATGTAAAATTGGAAACAACACCGATCAGTATTAATTCTAGAAAAGGGTTCCAGGTCTTGCTCATCGTTCATCTTTAGCAGACGATTAGACAAAGACATGCTACACAACATATGACATTCCCATTAAAAACTGTCGTCATCTTCATCTATACATTTTTGACCAATCTTGCCATTTTATATAAATAATGTAAAATTGAATACAACACCGGACATTATTAATTCTAGAATAAGGTTTCAGGTCTTGCTCATCATTCATCTTTGGCAGATGATTAGACAAAGACATGCTACACAACATATTATATGACCATTAAAAACTGTCGTCATCTTCATGTGCTAATATTTAACCAAACTTGCCATTTTATATAAATAATGTAAAATTGGAAACAACACCGACCATTATTAATTCTAGAAAAGGGTTCCAGGTCCTGCTCATCGTTCATCTTTGGCAGATGATTAGACAAAGACATTCTACACAACATACGACATTCCCATTAAAAATTGTCGTCAGCTTCATGTATTCATATTTGACCAAACGTGCCATTTTATATAAATAATGTAAAATTGGAAACAACACCGGACATTATTAATTCTGGAATAAGGTTCCAGGTCTTGCTCATCATTCATCTTTGGCAGACGATTAGAAAAAGACATGCTACACAACATATGACATTCCCAGTAAAAAGTGTCGTCATCTTCATGTACTCATATTTGACCAAACTTGCCATTTTATATAAATAATGTAAAATTGGAAACAATACCGGACATTATTAATTCTAGAATAAGGTTCCAGGTCTTGCTCATCGTTAATCTTTGGCAGATGATTAGACAAAGACATGCTACACTACATATGACATTCCCAGTAAAAACTGTCGTCATCTTCATGTACTCATATTTGACCAAACTTGCCATTTTATATAAATAATGTAAAATTGAATACAACACCGGACATTATTAATTCTAGAATAAGGTTCCAGGTCTTGCTCATCGTTAATCTTTGGCAGATGATTAGAAAAAGACATGCTACACAACATATGATATTCTCATTAAAAACTGTCGTCATCTTCATCTATACATTTTTGACCTAACTTGCCATTTTATATAAATAATGTAAAATTGGAAACAACACCGGACATTATTAATTCTATAATAAGGTTCCAGGTCTTGCTCATCATTCATCTTTAACAGATGATTAGACAAAGACATGCTACACAACATATGACATTCCCATTAAAAACTGTCGTCATCTTCATCTATACATATTTGTGCAAACTTGCCATTTTATATAAAAAATGTAAAATTGAATACAACACCGGACATTATTAATTCTAGAATAAGGTTCCAGGTCTTGCTCATCATTCGTCTTTGGCAGATGATTAGACAAAGACATGCTACACAACATATGACATTCCCATTAAAAACTGTCGTCATCTTCATCTATACATTTTTGAGCAAACTTGCCATTTTATATAAAAAATGTAAAATTGAATACAACACCGGACATTATTAATTCTAGAATAAGGTTCCAGGTCTTGCTCATCATTCGTCTTTGGCAGATGATTAGACAAAGACATGCTACACAACATACGACATTCCCATTAAAAACTGTTGTCATCTTCATGTATTCATATTTGACCAAACGTGCCGTTTTATATAAATAATGTAAAATTGGAAACAACACCGATCAGTATTAATTCTAGAAAAGGGTTCCAGGTCTTGCTCATCGTTCATCTTTGGCAGATGATTAGACAAAGACATGCTACACAACATATGACATTCCCATTAAAAACTGTCGTCATCTTCATCTATACATTATTGACCAAACTTGCCATTTTATATAAATAATGTAAAATTGAATACAACACCGGACATTATTAATTCTAGAATAAGGTTCCAGGTCTTGCTCATCATTCATCTTTGGCAGATGATTAGACAAAGACATGCTACACAACATATGATATGACCATTAAAAACTGTCGTCATCTTCATGTGCTCATATTTAACCAAACTTGCCATTTTATATAAATAATGTAAAATTGGAAACAACACCGACCATTATTAATTCTAGAAAAGGGTTCCAGGTCCTGCTCATCGTTCATCTTTGGCAGATGATTAGACAAAGACATTCTACACAACATACGACATTCCCATTAAAAACTGTCAACAGCTTCATGTATTCATATTTGACCAAACGTGCCATTTTATATAAATAATGTAAAATTGGAAACAACACCGGACATTATTAATTCTAGAATAAGGTTCTAGGTCTTGCTAATCATTCATCTTTGGCAGAAGATTAGAAAAAGACATGCTACACAACATATGATATTCTCATTAAAAACTGACGTCATCTTCATTTATTCATATTTGACCAAACTTGCCATTTTATATAAATAATGTAAAATTGGAAACAACACCGACCATTATTAATTCTAGAAAAGGGTTCCAGGTCCTGCTCATCGTTCATCTTTGGCAGATGATTAGACAAAGACATTCTACACAACATACGACATTCCCATTAAAAACTGTCAACAGCTTCATGTATTCATATTTGACTAAACGTGCCATTTTATATAAATAATGTAAAATTGGAAACAACACCGGACATTATTAATTCTAGAATAAGGTTCTAGGTCTTGCTCATCATTCATCTTTGGCAGAAGATTAGAAAAAGACATGCTACACAACATATGATATTCTCATTAACAACTGACGTCATCTTCATTTATTCATATTTGACCAAACTTGCCATTTTATATAAATAATGTAAAATTGGAAACAACACCGACCATTATTAATTCTAGAAAAGGGTTCCAGGTCCTGCTCATCGTTCATCTTTGGCATATGATTAGACAAAGACATGCTACACAACATACGACACTTCCATTAAAAACTGTCGTCATCTTCATGTATTCATATTTGACCAAACTTGCCATTGTATATAAAAAATGTAAAATTGGAAACAACAGCGCTCATTATTAATTCTAGAATAAGGTTCCAGGTCTTGCTCATCGTTCATCTTTGGCAGATGATTAGACAAAGACATGCTACACAACATATGACATTCCCATTAAAAACTCGGCATCTTCATGTATTCATATTTGGCCAAACTTGCCATTTTATATAAATAATGTAAAATTGGAAACAACACCGGACATTATTAATTCTAGAATAAGGTTCCAGGTCTTGCTCATCGTTCATCTTTGGCAGATGATTAGACAAAGACATGCTACACAACATATGACATTCCCATTAAAAACTGTCGTCATCTTCATCTATACATTTTTGACCAAACTTGCCATTTTATATAAATAATGTAAAATTGAATACAACACCGGACATTATTAATTCTAGAATAAGGTTCCAGGTCTTGCTCATCATTCATCTTTGGCAGATGATTAGACAATGACATGCTACACAACATATGATATGACCATTACAAACTGTCTTCATCTTCATGTGCTCATATTTAACCAAACTTGCCATTTTATATAAATAATGTAAAATTGGAAACAACACCGACCATTATTAATTCTAGAAAAGGGTTCCAGGTCCTGCTCATCGTTCATCTTTGGCAGATGATTAGACAAAGACATTCTACACAACATACGACATTCCCATTAAAAACTGTTGTCATCTTCATGTATTCATATTTGACCAAATGTGCCATTTTATATAAATAATGTAAAATTGGAAACAACACCGGACATTATTAATTCTAGAATAAGGTTCTAGGTCTTGCTCATCATTCATCTTTGGCAGAAGATTAGAAAAAGACATGCTACACAACATATGATATTCTCATTAAAAACTGTCGTCATCTTCATTTATTCATATTTGACCAAACTTGCCATTTTATATAAATAATGTAAAATTGGAAACAACACCGACCATTATTAATTCTAGAAAAGGGTTCCAGGTCCTGCTCATCGTTCATCTTTGGCATATGATTAGACAAAGACATGCTACACAACATATGACATTCCCATTAAAAACTGTCGTCATCTTCATGTACTCACATTTGACCAAACTTGCCATTGTATATAAATAATGTAAAATTGGAAACAACACCGCACATTATTAATTCTAGAATAAGGTTCCAGGTCTTGCTCATCGTTAATCTTTGGCAGATGATTAGACAAAGACATGTTACACAACATATGACATTCCCTTTAAAAACTGTCGTCATCTTCATATATTCATATTTGACCAAACTTGCCATTGTATATAAATAATGTAAAATTGGAAACAACACCGCTCATTATTAATTCTAGATAAAGGTTCCAGGTCTTGCTCATCGTTAATCTTTGGCAGATGATGAGACAAAGATCTGCTACACAGTATATGACATTCCCATTAAAAACTGCCGTCATCTTCATGTACGCATATTTGACCAAACTTGCCATTGTGTATAAATAACGTAAATCCGGAAACCATACCAGACAGTGTTAGTTGTAGGATATAGATCCAGCACGTGCTAATCGTTTATCTTGGGCAAATGGTAAGAGAAAAACCTGCTACTTAGTATATGACATACGCACTCAAAACTGATGTCTAGATGCATTTATTTTTACGCCAAAATGTTCTTATTCAATACGAAATATGTGATACACTAAGAATGTTGACAGTGTTATGTTGATGACCTTAGTGGTAAGAGTAGAAGATTATACCATTTAATAGTTTAAATATGCTGTATGAAGAAAATAATTAGAAGATGTGAAAGCGGCGACATAATTTATTGACTATTTCGCCTGTTATAATAGCACCCAAAATTTCCCTTAATCTAATACCACCCTTTACATTATTATAATCTGAAAATTCGTTTCTAACAGAACTATATCTCGAAATACCTTATATGTATAAATTTAAAGATCCGTTTTGTTTAACGGCATACTTTCAGCAGGTGTCCTCGAACTCAGCACTTATAGCAGACATAAACACGGACTTGATAAACAGAATCTGCTGAATAGTGATAAGTACCATAGTTTTATACCTTGTAAACTTGACAACGTTGATGGAGGCGTACTCGAACGCTTGATTTGCCAAAATTATATACACGGAGGTGAATACCAGCGGTCTATGTACGGAGGCTGACACGAACGCGCACTATACAGAAGCATGTATATCTAAAAAATTAAATAAAATTACCCCTCTTGGTGGATTTAGGAGTGTTAGTTCAAGAAAAAGTCTGTGACACTAGATTAATTAATATACAATCATTATTAATGGCGGAGTTGTGGTCGTCTGTTCAGTATACGGAGGCGAACACGATACAAAAGCACATATATATATATATATATATATATATATATATATATATATATATATATATATATATATATATATATATATATATGATACTTCACTACTTTTCCGGGTTTCACTCCGCGTATTCACTATTCGGCTCCTAGAGGAACCAGACAATGGTTGACGACGTATGTCCTACAACATACTTGGAAAAGACCACTAAAGCCAAAATAAAAGCCTGCAGTTTCAGTCAAGAACAACAGTTACAACTAATTCCGAGAGAGAAGTCGTCATCATGCCCTAAGCTGTACGGATTACCAAAAGTCCACAAGGAAGGTGTACCACTAAGACCCATCGTAAGCTCCATTGGATCACCACTGCAACCTCTAGCGAAATTCCTGGCCAAGCAACTGCAACCTTATGCCGAAGAAGCCGAATCTTACGTAAAGAACGCAAGCCACTTCATTGAGCGTATAAAAGACATAACAGTGGCACCAGGAGATCTGCTGGTAAGCTTTGATGTAACCTCTTTATTCACGAATGTTCCAGTAAAAGAAGCAGTAGATATGATACAACGGAAATACCAAGTCCCAAATGAAATCATCGAGTTAACAAGACACTGCCTAAACAACACCTACTTCATCTACAAAGATCAACGGTACAAACAAGTGGAAGGAGCACCTATGGGATCACCTTTATCGCCGGTAATAGCGAACCTATTCATGGAAGAATTAGAAGTCCGAGCAATAGAAACGCCAAGTGACAAACCTAAACTATGGCTAAGATATGTAGACGATACTTTTATTATATGGACCCATGGAGAAGAGAAGCTGCAGACCTTCTTACAGCATCTAAACAACATACACCAGAAGATCAAATTCACAATGGAGGTGGAAAAGGACAATCAACTACCTTTCCTAGATGTATCTATAATCAAGAAGGAAGACGGCAGCCTGGGATACACAGTATACCGAAAATCAACTCACACAAATCGCTACCTGAACGCGCAGTCACATCACCACCCAGCGCAACTACAGTCAGTAGTCAAGACATTAATAACCAGATCACAACGATTGACTGATGACGATAATAAACATCAAGAACTAGAACAGGTGAAGTTGGCATTAAAACAAAATGGTTTCTCTTCCAGAAATATCAAGAAAGCGTTAACACCAAGGGACCCAAAGCCAAAGGAAGAAGAAACATCGGTATCCAAAGCGCACTTACCGTACATCAAAGGGACCACGGACAAAATAAGTAGAGTGCTGAGAAAACACAACATCGACACCATCTTCAACACCGACAAGAAGATTGGAAACATGCTTCCATCCGCAAAAGCAAAAATACCACTAGAAAGCCAAGGAGTATACGAGATCCCTTGTAAAGACTGCGGGGAATCCTACATAGGGCAGACCAACAGAAGAATTCAAGTAAGAAGAGAAGAACACCGAAATGCAGTCAACAAAAATGAGAGAACGTCTTCACTAGCACAACATGTAAGTGGTACATCTCATAACATAGATTTCGAAAATACAAAAGTTTTAGCGAATATACAACATAAGACCCGACGAACCATAAGAGAAGCCATTGAGATCGAGAAACGTCCGAACAATCTTAATACCAGGGACGATACACAGCGACTACCATCAGCTTGGAAACCAGCTATAACCAGCATCACCGTCAAGAAGCGAAAACCAGCACAGCAGAACGATAAAAGGGAAAGCGAGAGAAAGCCACCGGATCAAGCGAGACCAATGACACGCAGCCGACCGCAACCATGCGCAGCACCGTAACCGTATATAAAGACCAACCGCTACAGCAAGACGTCAGTCTACATCGTGTAACCACGCGAAGCAGAAGGAAGTTAGAAGTGACCTGAAGATGGCAAGTGTGATCTTGCCGAAACGTCGTCAACCATTGTCTGGTTCCTCTAGGAGCCGAATAGTGAATACGCGGAGTGAAACCCGGAAAAGTAGTGAAATATCATATAATATCCGCGGAAACTTAAAATGTAACATATATATATATATATATATATATATATATATATATATATATATATATATATATATATATATATATATATATATATATATATATATATATATATATATATATATATATATTGGTTTAATCGACGTTGTCGGACCCGCTATATGGTAGGGTCGTTAGTAGACCCGCATTTTTTAATTTTTAAAATGTGTATATTTTACATAATGTTGATCTATTTCTAATAAGCAATATTTAAGATCCTCGAGGGGTAGAAATATATGAAAAAAAATATTGGTGATATTTGACAGTCGTTCTTGAACCCGATACATATTACAGTGTTTACAGACCCATTTGTATAATTTTAAGCAAGCCTACCTACCCTACCGAACCCAGCAACGTTGCCGAATGTATCAGAGATAAAATTACGATTGACGTAATTATTTCGGGATGCTAAGCACATAAGTGATCTTTATTTTTGTTGATTTGTTCGTAAATTTCATAAATAACCTTAAAAGCAGAAAAATTAACGTTTTCCGTAAAACGATGTAACTCTGAAAATTATTATTAACATGAGAAAATAGCGTTTAGCCTCTTTTGTTCTAAAATACATAAGGTTGATGCAAATAATTGTTTTTTAATAATTTGTTTTTAAATCATTTATTTTAACATGATTATTTTTGTTTACAAGAATACAATTAAAAGTTTCGAAGACACGTCATGTATGTGTTTTGAAAAAATAAATGTTATAGCCAAATCTTTTGACCTCCTGAATATTTTACTGTTATGTTTTTAGCACAAATGAACAGTTTCTAAGATATGTATATTTTAATACCACGGTAACAGTTCAGTCAAATTAGTAAAAATAAAGGGGAATTGAGGTAGATCCTTGGATTTTTGATAGGCCTTCTTTGTGATATGTTAAATAACCCCTTAAAAGTTACTACTCAAAAGTGGTGAACCAGAGAAGCTGATGAGGGTAAGCCATGCCCCCAGATGATTTTTACTGTTTTTTCAGAAACTATTAGGTTTATCAAAATGGAGCCAGTTAGGTAAAATAGGATTTTATTTAACTTTCATACCAAAAAGCTAAGAAAACTTGTGCATGTTGTCTTGTTTCTGTGTAATCGAAAAACGATCATATGTCACACAGACAAATAATTTGTATCGGTACATATTATACGAGAAGCTTCGAGCATAACTTTGTGTGATTTGATGTTCGTCATGAAATAGCTATGGAAATCTCGTTGAGCGTTGGAACGCGATCCGCGATCGGGTTTTTGGATATCTCTTACTTCGTTCTTTATATTGATATTCGTATCGAGTAATTTCTTTCTTGAAGCTTGTGGTAGCTGTAGCGTACTCGCTACCGCTAGATACAGAATTCTGTGCTAGTGATATGTTTAATGAATACACCATTGAATGCAAAATTTAATTCTTCACAAAACAGGTATACTTGACCCAAGTCGAATAGTGACAAGTCAAATAATGCTCTATAAAATGGAGAAAGAAAATAAAGGTAAAACGTCATGCAGTATGCCGTACAAACGAAGTAAGAAAGATTTCAAAACAAGGTGAAATGCCCTATACATTTGGGTTTCTATAAAATAATTGTCCAGTACAGGGTATTCTCCTAAAGATATTCTTTTTACTGCAAAAGTATCATAATACTACAACCAACAATAACAACATCGCTTCATGAATTTTGCAGAAGTGATGCTAAGGTTGCACTGCGTACTCAACATTTTTTTTCTTAGCTAAGTACTTGATGACGAATACAAGATCGCAATAAGTTATGTTCTAAAGTTGCTCCGTCAAATGTATTGGTAGAAATTGTTGGTCTACATACAGGGTGTTTTACTAAACTTTCGTATAAATTGCATGTGTGATAGTATTCATCAATAGGAACAAAAAACTCTTTTTGTTTTTACGCAAATCGACAAAAATTTTCTAAAAATGTGAACTTTTGGGAACTGCTGGAGATTATAGTCAAAACAAACTGCGACATCACCTATTAGCAGCTGCGTCAATGTATCAGATAGGCACATCCAGCTCCAAGTGTGATTCTTAGACCAGTGACCTGCTACCCACTTTTCAAAAACCATTCTTTTTTCGATTATTATGAAAGATAGACACTAATGATTTTCAGCTTTTTTGTTGCATTTTATGTGTACTACCACCTATTCAGAGGATACGAATCTTAAGTGAAACATCCTGTATGATATATATTCATGCGCCAATTAAATAAGCTTTATTTTATCTAACCCACTTAACAACCAGTCCATAAACCTAACAGTTTTTGAAAATAAAACGACAAAATCCATCTAGGGGCGTGGTTTAATATTGATATTTTACAAAGTTCAGGATACTATCTACTCGTAAACATGAACAAATCAAGCATGAAGTCATTTTCAAGTTTAGCTGACCAAAATACACTACATTTGATTAGTTTAACCTAGATTAAAAAAATAGCAGTTTCTATTTTTACTGTGCGTTTGTACAGTTACAAGAAAATTATCGAATGTTCGATTCCTACTGTCTGTTTAATGAATTTGAAGGTACAAAACAGTATACACTATATGGTGGTTAAGTGCCTTTAACAGAAACGTCGAAAGGTAACGAAGAAGAGAAGAAGTTTATTCAAACCTTGCCTAATTCCGTTATATTGCACTTGTACTAAGTTAAAGATCAATTTTTATTGTATTCTGAAATAGCTATTTGTCAATTGGAATATGTATTATATTCTTAGTGACGAATTGTACACCAGAGATTTTCTGATTACATATGTAATATATGTAGTTCTAAATATACCAGTCGCAAATCATATTAGTCAACCCTGTTTCATTTTTGTTAAAGAACGTCCCACAGAATTTATTCCGTTTATCTTTTGTTCTATGAGGTGGCCGTTTATTGTTGCTATAGTGAAGTGCTGCTACTGCATCTACCCCATACCAATGTTCATGAATTTCAATTGGGGGTTGCGACATACGCTGCCCCTCCGAACCTTTTGAGTGCCCTGTTTCCATTAAAAGTTCCATTAAGTAATCTTACAAATTACAGACGAGAAAGTTTTCCTTTAGTGTTTTAGCAAAAAAGTCACAAATGATGCTCAACTTAGTTCGCCCATTTTAATTTTTGATAAAGAACACCTCACGATTTTTACCCTCAATGGTCTACGACGTTGTTATTTATTATTTATTGGTGGTATATAGTACATATCGTCGCCGTTAATGCATATCAACTTAATTCTTTGAAATGTTGTAACTAGCAATGTTGCTAGTTGCGATTTCAAAGAATTCATCATGCCATCTGTAACAAAGTTTTTATAAGCATTTAAACCGCGCTCCTGGAAAATTGCTAGAAAATAGTTCCGCTAGTATGCATTAACGTCGACGATATGTATGAATGAGTACTGTGATGCAGTGATAAATATGTATGTGTGAGTGTAGTATCCAATGCAACGAATATAAACAAGGAGTCAGAAAATAATTCAGAAACCAAATAGTTCAAGCATTCATTCTCTCATCTTAACAGTAAAAGAATAAAGCAGTCATTAACCACAAACAGTCTTTCAAACAAACAAACACAGAAGATATTACATGTGGTGACCGCCGACTTTAATTGAACACGCAACAATCTGTCAAGAAACTTACTCTTGCAAGCATACCATTCAAGATACCAGGATCCTATTTATGAAGCAGATGTCGAGAAATCAATTAGCATAATTCCAGTAGAGGATCAATACTCTCTCAGCACCACCACTACCAGTACATGGAGCAGTTCTATCGCTGAAGTCAGAATCTATCTGAAGTCACGGTTGTATAAAGTTTTTTCTGTTCTAAATTTTTCTGCCATCAAAGCAGACTATCTACAGCATTTAAAGAAAGTATTTCAAAGCCTATATCATTACGGTTTACTATCAAATTAAATAAAAACAATCTTTGAAGCCAAAGAACTAACTTGTCTCGACCACACAGTGAACAGTGATGGAGTTACGCCGCAAATTTCAAAAGGAGAAGCTATTCATAACTTTCCAATCCTTAGAATGCAACAAGAATTATGCCATTTCGTTGGCATAGATTGTCGATTTAAACCTGAGCTAAACCTATTTATTCCAGAAAAAGTTTCACAACCCTACAAGAAACCCACACAACAGTGTGTCGCAAAACCTATAATTACAAATCGGTTGTTGTGAACTTCAATAAACGGTCGTACCAAAAATTTGTTACTTCGTGTGATCGGGAACACAGGGAATACATAACAGTTTATGTATAGAACGTTCGCAATTACTTTTTGTTACCTGTTAGACATATTTGTGTATATACTTTTACTATTTTCCTTTTATGTTGCATATACGATTGTGATCCAACCAACAACCTACAAGTCCAACAGAATCATCATATGTTACGTTTCTCTTAGGTTAAGTTTTGTAGTTTTTAGTTATTTACATTTTGCAACGAGCCCTAAAATTAAAGATCTGCTGTCTTAATTTTAACCGTTTTCAATTATCTCATTCGATTCTCACGTTATTCTTATTAGCTCATTTTTATAGGTTAAGTTCTTATTATTGTAACGAACATTAACATTAAGAGCCCTGTACTAACTTTAATCAATTGTAAAACCAGCCAAAGAAAAAACGCGGTATTTTACGTATCTATCAAGTTGCTTTACAATCACAACCGCATCTTATGCGTACATTCACTAGTTCTTTCCAATCAGAATCTAATCAGAAAATAATTCAGAAACCAAATAGTTCAAGCATTCATTCTCTCATCTTAACAGTAAAAGAATAAAGCTTTAATTAACCACAAACAATCCTTCAAACAAACATACAAAGAAGATATTACAGTACTTTTATACTAAAAAATTTAATCAAGTTCTTAAAATTTATTGTTTGATTACTACGGAAAATGACATATGTACTTTTCCACCTTATTTGGAAACCATCCACTTTCCCCAGAAATTAACTTTTCCGTATTATATTGCGTTGTCTCACTTGTTCGAAAATCCTGTTAACCTTACTCTAATCATTTATATAAAAAATGAATTCAGTTATAAAGTCCTACTTAAAGATACCATTGATATGAACACATGGATTGTAGGTATTAATATATGCTTTCAATCATACAAATATAACTTTATAAATTTATATCACTCTCCAAACTCTAGTGATGCTCAATTTCTAATGAAACTTGAAAATTTGTTTGATGTATATGCTAATAGATCAGAGACCTTACTAATTATCGGAGACTTTAATATTGACCTATTAAAGGATTCATATTATGAAAATAGGCTGAGAACTTTAATTAAAAATAATGGACTACATCAGATTATCGACCAACCTACAAGAATCACTAAGGACAGTGCTACACTAATAGATCTTGTATCTAATGAAAAAACCATTGATGCCCAGGTACACCATGTTCCAAAAATAACTGATCACTCAATAATAACTGTAAATGCAAAAGTGAAAGAAAAATATGAAGAATATACAATACAACACAGAGACATGAGCAACTTCAATGAAATGCAATTTCAATTAGATCTAATGCATCAACCATGGAATCCGGACTGTACAAACACCAATCAACTAGCAGAAACATTAGTTAAAACCATAATGGACACACTAAACAGGCATGCTCCAACTGTTAAAAAACCATTAAATGTCAATGGAGTTGTAAGCGTTGGTGGACCCCAGAAATAGCCTTGGAAATTGAAGAAAGGGACAGATTATATAAAAGAGCAATCTTTACACAAGAAGAAAGTGATATGAATAGGTATAGACAACAAAGAAATGGAATTGTTAGTTTGATCAGGAACCACAAGAGAAATTATTATCAAGAAAAAATAGATGAAATGAAAAATAACTCAACAGAAATTTGTAAAACAGTTAAAGAATTAATTAAAGGAGACCATAACAGACAAAAAAAGGAAGGTATTATTTTTGACAATGAGTTAGAAAAAAAGGAAATTCAAATTGCAGAAAAATTCAATATTTACTTTATTAACAGCATACAACAAATTATTACATTAACAAATTTAACCCAAATTGAAACTGATTTAAGCCACATTAATGTACATCAATGCAAGTTCGAAAAATTTTACCAATAGAGTTTTTGGAGTTAAAAAAAATTATAAACAATTTACCTAATAAGAATAGTAGTGTCGATGGTATTACAGTAAAGATTCTTAAATTAGCTTTCAATGTAATAGGACAGAGATTTTTATATATTCTTTTTTAAACATTTAATAATATTTAAAATAAAAACCGAATATATCCAGAGCACATTTTAAATGAATTACTATTCGTAGAAGATGTTCATGATCATAATACTAGAAGTAGAAATAATTTTTATGTTCATACAGTAACAACAAATATAGGACAAAATAATCTGTTTCATAAAAGTTTAGTGGAATATAATTCACTTCCAGCTAATGTAAAAAACTGTACATCTTTAACATTATTTAAGAAACAGTGTAAAAAATATGTAATAAATTACATTAATATTTAAGAAATTATAATGTATTATAAGGAATTTATCTAGTTATATGCTATAAATAAAGTATATTATTATTATTATTAATATTAAAACCTTCAATTTTTCAAAGCCAGAGATTAATTTACAAATGTGAAAAGAACTCGCATACTAGATGATGTAATTCTTACGTCACTTTTCTCCATCAAATATTAAATGCGAGCTATTATAACCAAACGTTTATAAAACAAAGCTTAACATATGCGTCATGGCAATGTTGCCAGATCCAGGGCTTAGGAAGTCTGTAGAACATAGCGGGTTTGATAGCGTCTTGTATAAAAATATACGATATACACTTGAGAAAGGCGCGACGCCCCCTATAGTTCATTGTGATGAACTACGATTGTATAAAACTTTTTACAGACCCTACTTTTCCAAACCCAAATTGTATATTTTTTTATTGCAGTTTTAAGTAAACATTATCCTGTAGACCTCGAAAATATAGGAGAACGTTGCCAGACACAAGCCCGGGTCTGAGAGCGTCGAAAATGGTCCGACAAGTCGGTAGAATATAGCGAAACGGGTGTGTATAAACGGTTTGACAAATATATATATATATATATATATATATATATA
Source organism: Agrypnus murinus (assembly GCA_929113105.1). Taxonomy (NCBI): domain Eukaryota; kingdom Metazoa; phylum Arthropoda; class Insecta; order Coleoptera; family Elateridae; genus Agrypnus; species Agrypnus murinus. The sequence continues at coordinate 106,956,483 of OV816026.1, read as the reverse complement.
TATATATATATTTACCGCTAGTGTATAAAGTGAGGTCCGTATGAACAAAGTTCACGTTTCAAGTGAGGTCCGCAAACAAAGTGAGGACAAGTATACGGACCTCACTTTGAAATTCAATAATATTTCGTCTAGAGCTTTTCGAAGCTATAAGTTGGCGATACTGAAAAAATGGGCTGGACCTCAGATGTTGCCAAAATGGCTAGAATTATACAGATTAGTTCAAGAAGTTGACGCCTGGAGTCGCTGCGCCAGATGTATATTTTTCAGACGTATAATTTCTTGTGTGAAGCTTGTATGAATGATGCGCAAAGTGAGATCCGAACAAGTGGCAACGGTGAAAATGAAAGTTATACACTATTGATTTTAATTCTATTACAGAAGAGAACGGAAATACCCTAAATAGCCGATTTTATTTCTTACGAGCGGAAATCGGTTTAGAAAAGTTGTATTATTGTGCTGTTACAAAATTTAAAACGATAGGGAAATATTTAGATTTAATTTCATAACGTCTGATTATTTGTAATTAGGCAATAAAACTAAAATACATTCTAAAAGAGATTAATAAATCTTCGAGGACTTGCAGCTTTTTTATTTTTTTGTATTAATTAAGAATAAAATATTTTTTTTCGAATGACATTTCGCCTAATCAAGATTAGGCTTTTTCTAGTCTTTAATAGTATATTAAGGGCTTAATTGAGTGTCTTAGAGCCCGTGCAGTCACCTGAAGCGAAAACAGAAGGCGCTAAGACGATAAAGGGCTCTAAAACACTAATTAAGCCCGAAATGCGTACGTTAAATGTGCGGTCTAAGTTTAAATTAAGTTTAATTTAAAATAAAAATAATTTTAAAAGTCCTAAACTTCAAGTAGGTAGGTGCTATGGTCTATAATTATTCTTATTACTATGGAGACGTCGTAAACAAAAGTAGTAAAAGGGGGTGCTCCAATTTAGCGATTTACGCTCTAGAAACATTCCGCAAAATAGGTCATAATCATGTCATAATCGCACTAGCGGACATAATGTGTATTATATATCCAGGGACTAAAATGCATTTTTTTAAATTATTAATTAACACTTAGAAAACACTTTAGTCCAGTAGTAATACGCTATTTTTTGCACGTCCTAAAGGACTTAATCGCAAAAATTCAAAATTTCGAAAATTTAGTTACATGTCATTCGGACAATTGCCAAAATCACATAGTTTCCGGATAATAAATCCTAACATGTACCGCGATTACTTTTTTTTTGTTGTTTACTTGTTGTTGTTGTCAAGGAAACACTTTACTCCCTCAGGGAGTAAAAGTGCTACTTTACTCCCTTTTGGGAGACTAAAGTAGAGCCTTATATATCGTACGTGCAAAAAATAATAAAAGAGGATTCTTAAAACTATAATTCATCAAATAAAGACGAATAAACGCAACACAAAGATGAAAATTCAATTTAAGGAAGAAAAAAAGTTATATGAAATGACACAAATCTTTTTGGCGTTTTTCGAGAAGTAAATTTTTCAATTTTGTTTTATAAAGAAGAAAACAAACATTAAAAAAATGTCCAAAATTTTAGATTCTATGCAAATCTTTAAATGGAAATAGCAATTGTCATGAACAAATAAACAAATGAAATTTTGTTTTTGTTTGTTTTTCGGCGAGGAATCAGGATGTCGGAGCATCCTTCGTACCTTATGGCACCGATTGCTATGATAATTTGGCCGACCCTACTAGAATTTAGCCGAATATGGGGGAATTCCACCCCAAGTAGGGATTTTTAACGTGCCAAACATCGCATTGACACGGGACCTACAGTTTTACTTCCTATCCGAGAAGAAGGCATGTTTTTAATTTTTCTCCGCTATTAAAAATTACCAGCTCAGCCGGGGATTGAACCTGCGATCCTTGGATTATGAAGCAAACATGCAAACCACTAATCCACCGAGGCTGGCAAGTTTGTTTGTATTATTGCTTTTAGAAAGAAAAGTTAGACGCAACATACTCTGCAGACTATTTTTCTGCATTTAATACACCTAATAATTAAATAAGTCATTTATTAAATTCATTGAAAAAAAATTTCATTACAGATTTAATCTTTAAATTGAAATAGTAATCATTATAATAATAATAATAATTAGTACAACCCATAACCTAAATCAAGGCCCCAGAAGCTATAAGCTTGTGCGGGAGGGAGGGGGCGATTATTATTATGTAGGCCCAATGTGCGGCTGCAGCCGACTTATAGATGGAACAGCGCAAATCCCACATTTGTTACAGCTAAGGAAAACTGCAGAAAACCTTAACCAGATCTGCCAGCGCCGGGAGTCGAACCCGGGCCGCTTGGGTGAAAGTCCGGCACGCCAGGCATTACACTACCAAGGCTGTATTATGAACAAATAAATAACGGTAGGTAACCCAAAATAGTATACTATGCAACAAATGAATGATGATGTTCGAGTTGCATACACTATTTTTTTCTTGGACCGTTGCTGATTTGTTACTTCCAAGTGGAATTCTGTTATAAGTTGTAACCTCAAACTGGTCACCGGGTGACGATCAGATGAGGGCTTTCCTACACAACTACTAAATGTTTTCAACTTTCATTGTATTATAAAAGCTCGCAATGAATTTAATTCTTACTTCTCAAGGCAGGCTTATAAAAATTGATAACTATAAGTACCAAATATTACAATCAAAATGTCTCTTTTTAAATTAATATTTAATAAAACTAACAATAAGAATAATTTATTAGAACAGATTTAGAATATCAATTATATTTATTATTCACTATGTGATGATGGATGATGAGGTCGTTCCCAACTTTATAGTAGAGTAAATTTTTGCATTAAGTTCTTATTTTTTACTATCTAAAGATAGCGACTTGAAATCTTTTATAATGCCTTCAGTACTGGACCGATATAAAATGTAATCTGTTTAAAATGGGGACACGCCCCCTCGGGGGGTTGAAACCCCCATTTTACACTCCCAATTTAATAACTCGGGAAGTTTTCCATCAACTTGAGCGAAATTCATGTTGGGGGGTTTTTGGGGTTGCTGATTATGAATTCAATGAGAAAATTAAGAAATACAAAATTTTATATATATTTTTAAATATAGTTTATTTAGTAGGTACTTTTTTATTATTTTATTATTATGTGGTGAACAATTTATAAATATGACTGATGACATAATGCAACACTATCATTCAAAAAATTAAAAAGTATTTTATATTGGTACAATACGAGGGTTGCGCTGAAAATTGTTATTTATAAAAAGAACGTTGCATTTTTTAACAAAAAATCTTTATTGTTTTTCAAAATAATCTCCATTCAGACTAATACACTTGTGCATTCTTTGAAACCACTTTTTAAACATTCGGAAAATTCATTTTCTGAAAGGTCCTCAAAAATTCTTTGAAATTCTGTAACTGCTGCATCTGCGTTGGGAAATCTTTTACTTCGCATCATTTTTTTAACAGTTGGAAACAAAAAAAAGTCGCACGGCGCCAGATCTGGGCTATACGGAGGATGAGTTACCAATTGAACTTCCGTATCTTTCAAAAAATCCAATGTTCTGGCAGCAGTGTAGGAGGATGCGTTGTCATGATGGACTAAGATGTTACGCAAACCGGTCCTTTGGCGACCTGCCTGTAATTTTGCAAACATCTGTGGTAAAGCCACTTCGCAGTACCATTCAGAATTAACAGTTCTGCGATCTTCAAGTGGAATAACAGCAACAGGACCACATCGGCGGAAAAAACAGCAATCATTTTCTTATTGAAGCTTCTGCCACGAATTACTTTTGTGGGCAAGTCTTCATCTTCGAATACCCAAACACTAGACTGCTGTTTAGTTTCAGGGTCGTAACTGTATACCCAAGATTCGTCACTAGTTACAATGTATGCCACTTGCCTGGAAGCTCCTCCGTCAAATTTTTGCAACATAAATTTACACCAGTCTATTCGAGCCTGTTTTTGACTTTCTGAAAGCAAATGCGGTATCCAACGGCTTGCTAGCTTTCTTACACCAAGATGTTTATGCCAAATGGTATTCACCGCCGAGGATCCAATCTTCACTTCCTCCTGAATCTCCCTATAAGTAATATTTCGATTGGAATGAATCAAGCTTGCCACACGATCAACATTTTCTGAACAGGCAGCTCCTGCAGGTTTTGCTTCGTCTTCTAGCAGTTCTCGCCCTCGTCGAAATTCTCGGAACCAATGACTAACAGCGGATAATGGAGGGACAGCATCGCCAAAAGCTGCTATCAAATTTTCATGGCTTTGCTGGTATCCTAACTGTCTTTTATAGTCGTAGGAAATCATAGCTCTAAGGGCAGTTCGCGGAATGCTCATCTTAACTGAATTAAAAATGCACAACTACTTATCTTACAAAATTAACTACGTTTCACAAGGAAATCGGAACGTTTGACAATTGTGGGTAATAAATGTCAACTAATGCGACATTCAATTGTTGCAATTGTTTCTAACCAATTGAGCTTCCATGGCCTGTTACTAACTATTAACAGAGCATCCCTTATATCAATACTTTGCTGGAACTTTTCGATCCTAAATTTATGATATTTGTGACGGTAGAAATTCCTTGATAGAAGCTCTTTCAGATCAGCAAGTGTATGTATATGTTGTATTATTAGCAACTACATGTTTCACTTGTGCCTATACCAATTCTATTGTAGTTAAATAAAATATCCTCGGTTGAAATGACCTTACCATAAAGCCAATCGATACTGCCACTTTTTCAAACTTTGTGTTGGCGATTTCTCAGATAATAGATTAAGGTACGAGTTGCATACAAAGCTTTATGTTGGACTGCTATAATTAGTCTAATCAATTTAGAAAAAATAGCGGAAAGTTGAGGTAAGTCCATGGATTTTTGCATACTGCTTCCTTGTGGGTTATTAAACCTTAAAAGTCAACACCTGTAGGTGGTGAGGTCGAAGAAATAATGAGGATAAACTACGCCCTCTACCGGTTTTGTCGTTTTTCTCCGAAACTATTAGGGTTATTGAGATAAAGGAGGTTAGGTAAGATAAAGCTTATTTAAATCCCTACCAAAAGTGTTCGAATTTTTTTTCGTACTTCGCTTTCTTTCTGTGTTATCGAAGAAAGGATATATGTCATACACGGATCAGCAATTTGCACCAGTAAATTTGCTCAAAAAACTTTCTGGCGTAACTTTTTATGGTCCCCTATTGCCATGAAGTAGCTGAGAAAAATTCGTTCAGAACCGGACGCCATCGTGGTACAGTCATCCTTTATCTTAGCATCTCTTCGGCAAAATCCATCAGGCGATATTATCGATATTCTTGATAGCAGTCGGCTGAAAAATTCGTATTGGCAAGTTAATTTTAGAAGAGTACCTGCACTACAGAATTTTTGAATCCAACCCAATACGTACAAGGTGTTTCGCCTTTTTTGAAATCATAATTTCCTTTATTTATAAGTTCTTGGTACTAAATCATTACGCCTTAAGGAGACTTAACGGTACGTTTCAAGCAGTCTTTATGGAATGCTTCGTGTTTAGCTCTGATCAATCTTTTGCGAGAGTAACTGACGGATACACCACACTTTAACTAGTTGATGAATATGACCTTAGTCCAGCATTTCTGTCCAGGACAACTTAGTTTTAGCCCATGCTACTCGTCGTTTTGCAGATACTTGTCAGCATTAACTATGCTGTTTATGAACTAAAATCTTCTTAATCCTCTAGCTAACATACAGCCTCAAATCATTATGTCTTGAGGAAACTTAACATTAAGCAGTTCTAGTTTTACTCTCGCAAAAGAGTAATCAGAGCTAAACACGAAGCATTCCATAAATACTGCTTGAAACCTAATGTTAAGTTTCCTCAAGGCGTAATGATTTAGAGCTCTATGTCAACTGGAGGATTAGTAAGATTTGAGTTCATAGACGGCACAGTTAATGCTGAAAAGTCATTCACAATAATTATTGGTTGGTTAAATTTAAATCGCAGATTCACATACAGTTCTAATGAACTGTATGTGCATTTAAAAAGCATTTAAAAAATAACTAGAGTTAAATATTAAAAATACCAAGAGCGATATTAATCCCCCTTCTTATATCTTTTTACACTTAAATATGGATTTTATATGCATTCTTTTTGGCCTAATAAATACCCTAAATATAGAATAACCACTTTTCTTTGCTACAAGCCAAGATCGGTTTAGGTAGGAAGATAAATACATATATTCTTTTTAACACGTACCGTAAGGAAATTACAGACAAATTTTTAAATTTAATTAAAAAACGAGATGGAACAAACTCAGCATTTTAAATTAGGCGACAATATTTACTGATTTTACTAGCATTTTCAGAATAATTAACATATTATACAGATTTACCTCTATAATTATTAGTGAAACTAATCTAACTGTTAATAATAATTAATTATTAGGAGTAATACATTTAGATTTTAAAGTAAAGTATGTGGTACTTAGCTATCAATTCACTAATCTGCCCCAGTAATAGCAGGCTGTTAATATTACTAGCACAATTACCATTAAAATGATGAGAAACTCAAGAATCTTGATAGTTAAATCTAATTTTTCGTCTAAATTTAATTGATCTAAGCGATCAAGCATTCGTTTAAACATTCTAGAAGGCAATTGAACAGCCAACAGGAAATAGTTAAGTTAGGGAGCCAGTAAATAGTCCAAATAGTCTGGGGAAATAGTCTTACCAAGAAAACAGAACAGACATTTTTTATAGAAAAATTAATTATCTATCTATTTTATTTAAACAATTTTTTTGTTAAATTAATATTTTAAGAGTTATTACACTGTAATGTTTTCCTGTTTCAGTGAGATGTTAGCCGTTTGCGAATTATTTAGCAAAACTAAAAAGTGAAAACTTTGCTGTGTAATAACTCTTAAAACATTAATTTGCAAGCAATTAAAAAATTGTTTTAATAAAAAAGATAGATAATTTATTTTTCTACAAAAAAGTCTGTTATATTTTTTTCGTAGAACCAACCGTTCTCGCGATATTTTCAAAAACGGGTTTATTAAAATGGCTACTGAAGCATACCCGTCTCCGCCACACCAAATTAGTTTTATACTGACGACCGACCAACTAACAAATTCCAATAATAGAATAGCATGCATTTTTGCTGATGATATTGAAAGCAAATGATGGCAACAGCGCCGGTCCTCATGTTATACTTAAAACCTGTGTATAATTTGATATTGGGGCTCACTTTGCCGATTAAATCGTATCTAATAATATGGTCCTCACGTCGTCAGTAGTATAGTGTAGCCTCACTTGGTATTATTATACACAGCAAATAAAACTTTTTTAAATTCAAAGAAATCTGTGTATATTTGCGAGATGCATAACTAGAACAAGTAAACAAGTGATGACAAAAAAATTTGCAAAGCTGTGACCATTTATAAGGGTGGTCCTCATTAACTACGGTTCATGATATGTCCTCACTTTGATAAGTGGCCGTAAATATATATATATATATATATATATATATATATATATATATATATATATATATATATATATATATATATAATATAATAGGGCACCACTATGCGTCCCCCCATGTAAAATCTTAGGTTCAAGCAGCGTCCGAAGTCACTCGGCGTCCGGATATACGGACGCTGGGTGACTAGTGCCTCAAAATTGCACCATATGAAGCTTAAAGTGTCTAGATGGCGAAAATGTAAAAATTAGCTGTGCGCAGTTTGACACCCATTCCTGATTCGTGTATAAAATCGTAGTTCGAGCGTTTGCCACACGCAGCGCTAATAGCGCGGGATTTGTATACATTTGTATACAAATTTATGGCATAGGTTTACCCTGCGTCCGCATATTTAACAAGAATTGTGTTGGTAACACTGATTCCTTTGTGGCTAGACAGTGACGTCATTTCAACGGGACTTCACTTTATGCATTGTATTTCTTAGTAAAGATTGCGTCATTTAAGGTGACAAAAATTCGTACATATTATATTTTGTTAAAGCTATTTAAGAAACACTTTTAATACGTTTCATTTATGCGTCATGTAAATTTCGTTTAAACCGGTTTTAATTGCTCCTACAAATGGGCGATAATTTTAATAAAATCGTAAGATTTAATTCAAAGCTCTATTGATTTAAGTGAAACAAACGTAACCATTATTATATTATCATTCAGTATTTAATCAATCACTGATGCTGTTAGCTAGTAATAAATCTGGCTGTTTAATCTTATCCCATATTATATTTTAAAATTTTTAAAACTCATATGTTTGTGAGGCAGACAGTGACATCATTTCAAACGGGACTTCTTATGCATTAAAATATTGAAATTAAATAACTTTTACAACTTCTAATTTGTTAGATGACATACAAACTTGAGATTTGGCACAATTATAGGAATTGGGATTCTTGTAAGTAGGAAAATAAAAAAATATATTTATGTCAACCCTCGCACCCCCTGTTAGGAGTTGTAAAACTTCTAGATGACTTAGAAACTTGAAATTTGGTGTAATTATAGGATTTAAGATTATTATAAAAAAAATATAAAAAAAATGTTATGATGTCAACCCCTGCACCCCGTTCTGGGGTTGCAAAACTTCTAGATGACATACAAACTTGAAATTTGGTATAGCGATGGAATTTAGGACTCTCCTAAAGAAAAATTTTAAAAAAATTATTAAATCAACCCCCATCTTCCATTTGGGGGTTGTAAAAGTTCTAGATGACATACAAACTTGAAATTTAGTATAGCGATGGAATTTAGGATTCTCCCAAAGAAAAATTTAAAAAAATTATTAAATCAACCCCCATATTCCATTTGGGGGTTGCAAACCTTCTAGATGACATACAAACTTGAAATTTGGTATAGTGATAGGGTTTAAGACTCTCGTAAAGAAAAACATAAAAAATTTTATTAAGTCAACCCCCGCACTTTATTTGGGGGTTGTAATACTTCTAGATCACACACAAACTTGAAATTTGGTATATTTATAGGGTTTAGGATTCTAGTAAATAAAAATTAAAAAAAATGTTATGTCAACCCCGCATCCCCTTTTAGGGTTGTAAAACTTCTAGATGACATACAAACTTGAAATTTGGTATAGCGATGGAATTTAGGACTCTCCTAAAGAAAAATTTAAAAAAAATTATTAAATCAACCCCCATATTCCATTTGGGGGTTGTAAAACTTCTAGATGACATACAAACTTGAAATTTGGTATAGCGATGGAATTTAGGACTCTCCTAAATAAAAATTTTAAAACAATTATTAAATCAACCGCCATATTCCATTTGGGGGTTGTAAAAGTTCTAGATGACATACAAACTTGAAATTTAGTATAGCGATGGAATTTAGGACTCTCCTAAAGAAAAATTTAAAAAAATTATTAAATCAACCCCCATATTCCATTTGGGGGTTGCAAAACTTCTAGATCACATACAAACTTGAAATTTGGTATAGCGATGGAATTTAGGACTCTCCTAAAGAAAAATTTAAAAAAATTATTAAATCAACCCCCATATTCCATTTGGGGGTTGTAAAACTTCTAGATGACATACAAACTTGAAATTTGGTATAGCGATGGAATTTAGGACTTTCCTAAATAAAAATTTAAAAAAAATTATTAAATCAACCCCCATATTCCATTTGGGGGTTGTAAAACTTCTAGATCACATACAAAATTGAAATTTGGTATAGCGATGGAATTTAGGACTCTCCTAAAGAAAAATTTAAAAAAATTATTAAATCAACCCCCATATTCCATTTGGGGGTTGTAAAACTTCTAGATGACATACAAACTTGAAATTTGGTATAGCGATGGAATTTAGGACTCTCCTAAATAAAAATTTTAAAAAAATTATTAAATCAACCCCCATATTCCATTTGGGGGTTGCAAAACTTCTAGATGACATACAAACTTGAAATTTGGTATAGTGATAGGGTTTAAGACTCTCGTAAAGAAAAACAAAAAATTTTATTAAGTCAACCCCCGCACTTTATTTGGGGGTTGTAATACTTCTAGATCACCCACAAACTTGAAATTTGGTATATTTATAGGGTTTAGGATTCTAGTAAATAAAAATTAAAAAAAATGTTATTATGTCAACCCCGCATCCCCTTTTAGGGTTGTAAAACTTCTAGATGACATACAAATTTGAAATTTGGTATAGCGATGGAATTTACGACTCTCCTAAAGAAAAATTTAAAAAAAATTATTAAATCAACCCCCATATTCCAGTTGGGGGTTGTAAAACTTCTAGATGACATACAAACTTGAAATTTGGTATAGCGATGGAATTTAGGACTCTCCTAAATAAAAATTTTAAAAAAATTATTAAATCAACCCCCATATTCCATTTGGGGGTTGTAAAACTTCTAGATCACTTACAAACTTGAAATTTGGTATAGCGATGGAATTTAGGATTCTCCTAAAGAAAAATTTAAAAAAATTATTAAATCAATCCCCATATTCCATTTAGGGGTTGTAAAACTTCTAGATGACATACAAACTTGAAATTTGGTATAGCGATGGAATTTAGGACTCTCCTAAAGAAAAATTTTAAAAAAATTATTAAATCAACCCCCATATTCCATTTGGGGGTTGTAAAAGTTCTAGATGACATACAAACTTGAAATTTAGTATAGCGATGGAATTTAGGACTCTCCTAAAGAAAAATTTAAAAAAATTATTAAATCAACCCCCATATTCCATTTGGGGGTTGTAAAACTTCTAGGTGACATACAAACTTGAAATTTGGTATAGTGATAGGGTTTAAGACTCTCGTAAAGAAAAACATAAAAAATCTTATTAAGTCAACCCCTGCAATTTATTTGGGGGTTGTAATACTTCTAGATCACACACAAACTTGAAATTTGGTATATTTATAGGGTTTAGGATTCTAGTAAATAAAAATTAAAAAAAATGTTATTATGTCAACCCCGCATCCCCTTTTAGGGTTGTAGAACTTCTAGATGACATACAAACTTGAAACTTGGTATAGCGATAGAATTTAGGACTCTCCTAAAGAAAAATTTAAAAAAATTATTAAATCAACCCCCGTATTCCATTTGGGGGTTGTAAAACTTCTAGATGACATAAAAACTTAGAATTTGGTTTAGTTATAGGGTTTAGAGTTCTCGTAAAGAAAAATATAAAAAATTGTTATTATGTTAACCCTCCGCTACCCCTTTAGGGGCTGTAAAACGGGACTTCACTTTATGTATTTAAGTAATGAAATTAAATAGTCTTTATAACTTCCGAATTTCTAGAGTACATTCAAACTTGAAATTTGGTATATTTACAGAGTTTCGGATTCTCGTCTAGCGAAAAATTAAAAAAACGTTAAAAAACCCATATTTATATTTTCAAAATTTTGTTCTGTTTTGGGTAGCAGCCACCTCTTCGAATTTCTACACACGGGAAGAATAGTAAACAATCTTTGCGTTTCATTTTCGAACGGGTGCCGTGAAAGAACATAAAAAGTCACCTATTTTATAGATTTTGCGAAGTTGAGGGTCTAAGGGGGTAGCAACCAACCCTTAGAATTTTGAAATACGGGAAAAATAGTAAATAATCTTTGTTGCGGTTCATATTTGAATGGGTGACGTGAAAGAACATAAAAAGTTACATACTTTACGGATTTTGCGACATTAAGGGTCTAAGGGGTAGCCAGCCATCCCTTAGAATTTGCAAATGTGGAGAAAATAGTAAAGCAGTTTATTTGCGTTTCATTGTTGAATGGGTTGCGCGAAAGAACATAAAAACGCACATGCTTCACCGATTTTGCGAAATTCAGGATATAAGGGGGTAGCAGCCAACCCTTAGAATTTCTAAATGTGAAAAAATAGCAACGATTTTTGTTGCGCTTCATTTTCATGGTTATCATGAAAAAACATAAGAAGTCGCATATTTTATGGTTAATAATATACAAGATACTTTTTAGATTTTGCAAAATTCAGATTTCAAAGGTGTACGAGTCACCACTTCAAATGTTTAAATGTGAAAAAAATAGTAAACACTTAGCCACTTAACGGGTTCTGGCCTATTTAACAGTCTACACTCAATCATCCGGACAAGCTTTTGGTTATAGTAATGGAATTAAAAGAACTTCGTAGATTTCGGCTTCTTGTTTACGAAAACAGTATTAGAATACATTCACTTTATTATTTCATTATCATTCACTTTAAACCTGTAGTACCTTATTACTTTTTTATTCAGAATCCCACTTGCTATCGATTTCCATACTTCAAATCTAATCGTTCCATTTAAAAAAATCCTGATGATGATATCCAGCACCAGCACAAGTTCTAAGATGTGTTCTGATTTCGTAAACTAGAGGTCAAAGTATACAAAGTTCTTTTAATTCCACTGCTATAGTCACAAGCTTGTTGGAATTATTCAGTGTAGACTGTTAAACAGGACACCCTGTATAGTCTTCAATATCTTCCTCTGAATCGCAGAAAAATTAATTTAGTGACAAGCGGTTTGGACAAAAAATTGGTTTTTATGTTATTGCACTGTTATTGTTAAAATTAGGAACATTTCTTTGAGAAAAATAATGCCTACATGAAAAGTGTTCATTTAACCAAAACGAAATCAAAAAATTAATAAACAAGAAAACATAATTCCCTATTTTTTATATAAATCTTAAATGAATTGCTTTTTGGTCTGAAAATTAGAACCCAAGGTTTCTTTCTATAACCCCTACAAAAATTTCATAGATATATGGCATGTACTTTCTGAGATAAAAACTAATTTGTTTTTAATAAAATTGTCCCTAAAAATGGGTAACTTTTATTACCTATTGTCTGATAAAAACAAAAGTAGCTATAGCATTTAGAAATATAATATTTTACTAAAGTTAAGCTTTATTAAAGTCAGAGGACTCGAGAAAAAAATGGATATTAGATAATCAGGAATATAACTCAATATTATAGTTTGAAAGACGTCCTTATAAAAATTTAATGTTGTTAGCAAGACAATATTTCCTTGTAAGCATGGATTAAATTTCATTGCAGGTGTGCAAATCTATAAAGTGACGTAATTTTGTGTATGCTATAACGCATATGCTCAGCACACGTAAAAAACAAAAGCTAATTATTGTGTAAAATGACACTTAATTCGAATTCTAGTTAGCGAATAGATTCTGATATTGGGCTATTGCCAGAAATTCCATTTTTTTCAAATTATGCACGATGGTACATTTTATATACTAGAATGATTGCTTGAAGCTGGAAAAAGAACTTAAAATTGTCTGCTAATAGACCCAACCTGTGTATTCTTGTATATAACTTTTTTCGGTCAGTTGTGTTTACAAATTTTTAATCGTGTTCCTTTTAACACTCGTTTTTCGGGGATTTTCCAAGGAGTAGAGGTTCTCTTTTGCAATTATGAATTTGATAACGGTTACAGCTGTACATATAAGTAAATGTAAAAAACAATTCATTTACGCAGCATTCATTCGGAGCATTTAAGAATTAAAGTAAACATTTTAGGTTCTCAGAATTGTATGATGAACAATTTGACGTCGCGTCATCAAACATCGTATCAAATATCATGTTACTGAAGATTTTAGTTGCCCATTGCAAAATCTTAATTATTTATGCTGCCAGATTTTAAATTTTTCTTTATATTCTTGAATCTGAAATTTTTTGAAAATATTTTAAATGTTTACACTTGAAACCACCAAAACAAATTTTGGTTAAAAAGTCTTGAATAATTATTGTTTTAAATGCGTTAATAGGATTGAATTAAGATTATTATTTTTTGTTTAAAAGACTGACATGGAATGATAAATTATAGGACCTTCGTCCAGCTTCAAGCAATCATTGTAGTATAAAATGTACCATCGTGAATAATTTTTTCTATCAAAGAAGAAGGAAAGTGGCAAACACTCTCTTATACTGCATGCACGCAGGCCCCAGTTTTTTTCTGCCTGTCATTTTCTACGAGTTTCTCAAAATATTTTTTATGTCACTATGTGTAGTTTATAGCAATTTAAATTTGTCCAACAAGCGTTGATCTTCGTACACTGGTATAACACCGTAAGCGTTTCAAAATGGAAAACAGCATTCCAATTATACTGTCTCAACAAGGATTTTCGAAGCTCCACTGTCTTTGAGGTATAGCCCAATGCATGAGAGTACCACTTTTAGGAGACGAATCCCTCCAAGACCAAGCAATAGGTTGGGATTTTTGTTAGACACACTGAATTTCTTTGAGCATGTGATGTACTTCTTCATTGCATCACAATGAACCCTTTAGTTCAGTTATATTTGATTTTCTAAGAAATAGAGAAACCATACAAGATCCTTGGGAAGGTTTTTACTTCATTTTCTTCGTTAACGTCACTATTTCCATTTGTTTTGATAGTACAGTAGCTTTTGAGCAGTACAGTAGTTTTTTCTTTTCCTTTGTGTCATAATTTTTTGCAGTTTTCAATTTTCCAACACCATAGTGTGTTATTGTCGAATAATTTATATGAAGAAAAGAAGTTGTCAAGGAAAATATTATGATTAGGGTTATTCTCTACAATAGATAGTAGATAAAAAACAAAGTCACCTCCCAACCCAAGTCTGGATTTTTTATTATTTGGAGGATAACTTGTATAAGTACCCTTCATCTGAACAGATATACCATAATTTGAAACCGAATCTTACCGGTTTCACTTTTAGAAGCATTTTGTTGCGAGTGCCGTTCAAAATATGGAACTATCTGTTCATCTAGTAATATAAGTTGCACGAGAATACTCCATACTGCATGAGTTTTTCATTCATGATGTAAAAATTACCTACTAAGATTTACCAAAAAGAATGAAGTGAATATAATCATGGGTGACTTCAACGGAAAGATAGGTAAAGGAAGAGTGCAATATATTGTTGAAGACCATGGTATTTGCAAACGAAACGATAGGGGGGATATCTGGTACAGTTCTGTAATGAAGAAAACTTAATGGTAGCAAACACCTGGTTCCAACTTCCAGAAAGGCGATTGTACACTTAGAAGTGTACTTAGGACCAGGAGACAATGAAGGAAATATCATAAAAAATCAAATAGATTATATACTGATTGATAAACGATATAGAAACGGAATTAAAGTTGTAAGAACTTATCCTGGATCAGACATATGATCTGATCAGAACCCAGTAGCTGAAAAACGTGAGATTAAATTGAAGAAAATCCGGAAGAGAAATAAAACAAGACCTAACTTTGAGAAACTGGGGGAACCACAAATAAAAGAGGAAATAACACGAGTTTTGAATAGTAAGTTTAGGGAAACGGTATAATTGGAAACAGAAACAATGGAAAACTTTTGGCAGTCTGTTAAAAATGTAAACATGAAGTACAAGAAAATGAATTGGAAAACCAAGAGCAGAGAGCAAAACAGAGATGGATGACGGAAGAAATCCTTTTATTGATGAACGAAAGAAGGAAGTACAAACATAAAGACTATAATAAATATAAAGAAATCCATAAAAAGATTACAAGGCTTATAAGAGAGGCAAAGGAGACCTGGATGGAGAAACGTTCTCAAGTACTCGAAGAGCTGCCAAGAAAGCATGATTTCTTTAACACACAAAAAAGAAGATAAAAGAAATAACTGGAAATAAAACCCATCAACACGATATCTTAGTCACAGATAGTAGCAAAAAAACAATAGACCCAAACGAGATAGAAGAGATTTTGACAAGCTATATAAAAGAGCTTTTTGATGATATCAGAATGTAACCAGAACCAAGAGAAATAGATCAAGAAGATTAGCCATTGAGAATTATTATAGCAGAAGTGAAACACGCAATAAAACTATCAAACCACGTAGAGTCTCAGGTGAAGATAACATCTATACTGAGATGCGTAAAGTATTAGACGATGAAAGCCTCAACATCTTAACATCTTTCTTAAATAGAATATACTATACAGGAATCGTACCACACGACTGGACCCAACTTACTTTTATTCCGATACCTAAAAAGAGCGGAGTAAAACAGTGCTCACAGTACCGATTGATTAGCCTGATGAGCCATGTACAGTAGATAATGCTAAGAACATGCATCAACGAGTACACACAAAATGCGGACAATATGTAGGAGAAGAACAATTTGGTTTTCGCTTAGGCATTGGAACTAGAGAAGCAGTTCAAGGTCCTAGGACTAGCAGAAATACATAAAACAAAATTAAATAGCTTATCGGTATCTCCAGTGTAAGTGACTCCTGCGTACAATGTTGCTTCCTCACGGCTTGCTCCAAAATTATAAGTCTGGATTTCTTCAGCTAGTTTGCAAGCATAATTTTCAGAGAAGTCTATATGTAGTAACCCTTCATTCTTACTAAGACTGTTTTTCAGTGTGTTCTAAGCAGCATTTTCATTTTTAATGTTAAATTTATATTTATTTTTAAAGTTTTCATTTCTTCTTGAACCTCTCCCTCCAACTCTCGGACAGGTTTAGTAACATTGATTTTAGCTGCAATCTTAACATTAAATTGAACCTTTTCTTCATTTTATTTTGACATTTCAGAGGCCTGCCATACATATGCAATGCGGAAGCCTTACTACATGTTACAGGAGTTCATATGAATTTTCATTATCTACAAGTTTTAGTGGCTTTAGTTTTTGTGGTTTGAAGCTTATGTTTGCACGTTGCTTGTACAAGCAGGTAGCTCTGTTTATTTCATTAGGTTTGCATACATAATATAGACGGTAATAACATAGGGATGGCATCGAGAGAATGTACTGTAGGATATTTTTGTTTTGTGTGCAAGGCCAATTGTTTTATTTGCTAAACTATAAAGACGGTAGTGTCCTATATCAATGTACATCAACAAAGCATTTAAAAATATTTTCCGTTGGTTTTTTTGACCTCCAGCAACTCTCCAAGGTTTCACCAGCGAGTCATGCAAAACTAGAGTACGGATTGCTTATTCCTCATTGCTTTTTCCTTTTCCAGGTCCAAGTCCAACAAAACGTTTCCCTGCAGTTTTTTTTTATTCAGAGATGGGCATTAGTTTTTCTTCAGGTGTTTTCATAACTGTATTGTTTTCAGTTTTTTTCTACTTAAATGCTTTCTTCTTCTTTTCACATTCTCAAGTTTGCTCAAAACAAATAGCCAGAAACCCAAGTGCAGAGAGGTTTCTTTTTGTATCTGAACTTGCCCGACGAAGAGAACACAAAAAAATTGAACTGCTAAAAAATCATTTGGCAGGTCAATCACCGCTGGATATTTTTCTAAAACTTTTTGATGATGAAGTTCAAGATATAGTATTGCGATTTTTTGTAAAGTAGGCTCATGATAAATGAACTCGCTAAATGCAAAACTTTGTAATTATTTACAAAAATAATTATAACAATTTAGATATCGATATTATTGGTTGTCTTGTTTTATGGACTTGCAGTACTGATAAATGTATGAGATGCAAACTTTGGTGTTTTATAAATGTAAAACTTCACGCTTATAAAATATAATCATGTAAAAGTCATCATCAGATGCAAAACTCACGGGAAATGTGAGATTGTTAGGTGCAAGACTCAAGTTCAATAACAATGTAAACGCAGAGTTTTGTATTTAGTGGGCTCAAATAATTCACACGATTTTATATTTACAAGGGAAAAACTTTTCAGTTTTATTGGCATCCTGTTTTTATTAGGCTATCATACGTTGCCCCAAGCTAATTTGTGTTGGTATGTTGAAGAAGGCAAAGGAGTCGATATTGCACAAAACTGCATGACGAGAAACAAATTCAGAAATATTCAGTAAGCTCGATAAAACTGTTACATTTTCTAACTTTGCGGCCTTTTTTACATCTTCTTTTTCTTAAGGTGCTGTCTTCTTATAGAAGGTTAACAACAACTTCGGCAAATCGTTCACTATCTTTTGCTATTCTTAGTAATAACTGTGAGTTTAGGCCAGTGCAGTCTCTCACATTTCTCAACCATGAGCCTTGTCTCTAATTAACACATTAAATCGCTTGGCTCTTTAAAATATAGAACTAGGTATTAGTAGCAATAAGTATCATCACAATTTTTTATATGCATTTAACCTATAATAATAAATTAACCTACACAATTTAAATAGTTTTCATCTAGAAAATACATATTAAAATCAACTAAATTCAACTGAATTAAATAAAATTCAGACACAATTGAATGGAAGTGAAAGATTTATTAAGTAGCTTTAATAAAATTATTTTTGTCACTTTAAATGACGCAATCCTTACTGAGAAACACACATAGTATTTTGGCAACGCAGAGAGTTTCGAATATACTCCCAGATGTTAAGTTTTATGCAAATAAATCAAATTTTAATTATTATGGCCGCCATATTTCATCCGCGCTTTAAAATTTGCAAACGTTGACATCAAATTTGAAATCAGCGACCTGAAAAACCCCTTTGTAGAAAATTTCATACAAATCCAATAATATTTCGAGTTTTATGATGTTTTTATGCATATAATATTTTAAATCTGAAAGCCTTTTAAATAAAATTCATACACATACAGAAACGAAACTAAAAGTATTTATTACATAGCGTTAATAAAATAGAATTATTTTTGCCAGTTGAGATGACGCAATCTTTACTCAGAAATGCAGAGAGTAACTCGACACCGCAGACAGGCAAAGGAATTCAAGCAGGCTGGCCAATACTGAAAAAATAAATGGACGCTGTATAAACCTATAGGTTGCATAAAATAAACAGACGCTGAATAAACCTATAGCTTGCAAAAGACGCTGACTGATACCATCATTTTTATACACTTATATACGCCGGACGCTGGGCGCTACGCTTTTGGTCCGGACGCATGGTAGGCCTCTATAGATATATATATATATATATATATATATATATATATATATATATATATATATATTGCGATGAATTGGCATAAACAGAATAATTTTGATTTCTTTTGCCCCACGTTGGGACAAACCAAATTTATATGCGATGACTTTGCATAAAAAGAATAATTTTGATTTCTTACAACCTCGGCCAGCAAAATAAAAATATATGCGTTGAATTCGGCTAATTAAAAATAAAATATTGTTTTTATATTCACTTATTAAATACTTACAAATGACGAATAATTACTGTTAGATTGTAGATAATTGATTTATAAATAAATTAATTTTTTAAAGACTGTGTACTTTGGAAATGCTTTTCAACTTCCCTCTTTTATAAATTCTAATATGATTTGAAAATACCTTTTAATAGATTTAATAATGCAATGTTTATATAAAATTAATGTTACGTTAGTTCTTGACTAACTCAAGTTTACGTAAGAGAGTTGGGCGCCAGTTAAATAAATTAACATAACAGAATTAAATTTTATAAAAATAACTCATCTCAGGGTGAATGTGGATTCCTGTAGGTTTTAAAAATATACAAATTGAAATTGAAAACACTTTTTAAAATTGAAATCTTAATTAAGTTTAATGGCTAAATTGTTCAAATCACTTAATTACACCTCACAAACGATAGTCTTTTCTTCATCAGACACCACTACAAAAAGGAAATAACTTCCTACCTTCTTATATAGCGATGCTTCTTCCTTTTTATAGATGCCCTCTTTCCACAACCAATTGGCAGAGCAAGTCACTTATGTTGTCTCAGTGCCGATTTCCAATTCCGGTTGACTTCCTTCCTTTTGCATGGCTTTCCCACATAACACCATCCACACTCTTGGTTTTGGTAACTCACTTTTGTTTTATTTTAATAACGGGTACTATATCCCTTTTTCGAAGAACTTGTATTTGCTTTTTGTATTTAATTAAATAAAACACCGATTGATGGTTTTAATCGAAGATTTATTATCTTGCTTATTTAGCAAGTAAATTAATTTTAAAAGGTAGTTCTTTATACACTTTTACAATTTACAACCTTTTTAATACTTTCGCCGTATTTCATTCATCAACCAACTTAACTATCTATTTACATTTGTACTATGTTTCTTACACGACTTTACTCTTTCGCTTTATCTCAGGAACTGTCTATTTACATTTTTATTATATTTCTTATATCGACTTTACTCTGTCGTCGTTTATCATGAAGTGTCTATTTACATTTTACTATTGTCTTTAACACGACTTTACTGCGTCGCTTTATATTACTGACCCCTTAAAATTATAATTTTCTAAGCTTATATACAATTGACTATTTACATAATTACATTACACAATCTGACGTCACCTTACGAACTAATACAAACTGTACACTCATATAATACATAATAGCAGATTAATATTCTTTATAAAAATGACACATCTATTACAGGTTATTATACAGTACTTTTACGCAATAATAACGAACTATTTACAAAAACAAAACCTTAAAGAATCACATAACCCGTCGATATACTCATTTGAAATTATACATAATTGAATTACATCACAACAATAACTTGCGCACAACTGGATGTTACGTATACTTAAGTAATCGGTGAGTAAGCTGTTTGATAATAAATAGAAACATGTATTATTTAACCTTATTAAAAAGTATACACATTGATTTCAAAATCAATGACACTCCATTAAATAACTTAAAATTATTTTTAACAGGGAAAGTTAATAAAATATTCCTAAAGTGTTAGTTTTCAATGAAGATTTTAAAATTTTACAATAATTTTCCAAAATTTCCAAAATTTTGACACTAAAATCCACAGCATTTATCCCCTCCTGTTTGAAATAAAATTGTAAATGCAATTTTACTTTTAAACACAACAAATGTTAAAAGTATTTTATTTTTAAACACCAATTCATTTTTTTGTATTTTTATATTTTATCCCAATAAATTTCCCTAGTCTATATATCCTAACAAACTATTTACAATATTTACAATAATAATTACATCTTATCAATCCTTGTCCCCAATCCTATTCATCTAATTATTTCAGAATCCTTTTTCTTCATATCATCAAGTTTCCATATTCATTTTCATTAATAAATGCACTCTTAACTAATTTACTAATATTTTCCTCATCAATATCAATAGTTCATCATAATTTTCAATATTATTCATTTCTAAAATACTTCTAACCCTCTAACTTCTTCTAACCACAATTCTATTTTATTTTCATTTTTAATAAACATACTAATCATAATCAATTCACCTTTATTTACTTCCTAATCTTTTATCTTCTCATTATCCAATTATCTTTAATTAATCTAAAAATTATCATTCAATATACTTCAATATTCCTATCATTATTTTCATCTTCATTCATCATTTCATTATATAATTATCATAATTTAAACCCCATTTTCCCCTATTTTAATAAATATTTCAAATATCTTTCTTCAATCATATTCAAACTATTCCCTTTCTTATTTTTAATAACACATACAAAAACATAAGTCCTAATTGGGTATAAATTCCATAAGCCTATTTATTAAATAAAGTCATATCGTTACATAAAGTTTAAATCAGTTTAATTTATCATACTTTTGGGTTCATTGTCACTATCGGTTATATAATTCTAATTTAATATAATTATCCTAAAAAGATCTGTATTTCTTTCGTCTGCTTTTAAAATTTAATAGATGGAAATTACTAAATGGTAATATTTGTCTTTTACAAAATTTATCTATAATTTTAATCTTTTCCCTACTGCCTGTAACAAACTTTCTATTTTTCCCTTCTGTCTTGAAATTACACAATATAATTTTATTCCTGTCTTTCTTTAGCTTGCCTTTTAATTTCACTTTTTTATTCCTAATTAGTTTACCTATAATAACCTCTTTATCATTTCTTCTACTATAATCTACCTTGACAAAACTTCCCTTCTTTAAAATTTCATCTTCATTAATATTACAATTTGCATCTATCTTTTCGGACTCATCTTCTACAGTTTTATCATGATTATTTCCTACATCTAATTTTTCTAATTCTGTTGAATTGAGTTCTTTCCCTTTGTTTGTCAAACATATTTCATCATTATTAATCTGTCGAACTACATCATCGTTCTTATATTCTTTACTAAATTCTAACTTGTTACTTATTGTCTCTTTTAAATTTATTATACTACTTGTTATTTCATCCATTTTTATATTATTTCTTGATATCTCTTCAGATTGTTTGTCAAATTTAGTTTTCATGTCTTCTTTCATTTCTTTCATGTCTTCAGACTGTTTGTTAAATTTAGTATTCATGTCTTCAGACTGTTTGTCAAATTTAGTTTTCATGTCTTCAGACTGTTTGTCAAATTTAGTATTCATGTGTTCAGACTGTTTGTCTAATTTAGTACTCAGTTCTTCTTTGTCTTGTTTTCTTTCTTCGGATTGTTTGTCGAATCTAGCATTCATATCCTGCATAAGTGCTATAAGTTGTGATAGTCCAGATCCAGCTATGTTGCCTTCTTCACCGTTCCCCTCCATTATGGAAATGGTTAAAGCTTTCTGCTTCTCAGCCACAACTAATTCTTTATCTGTATACTTCTTTTTCAATACTAAAATACTTTCCGCGGCAGAATAAATATTTTTCACCGACGTCATACATTAATCACTACACAGAATTTACTCTAATATCTTTTAAATATGTTATTATAAGCCTAATCTTTTTTTAAAAATTTGCTATAATACGCAGTAATATGCCTACAAAATTCTAATATAAACCTAATAAGAGCCAAATAACCTATCAAAGCCTATTAATAATCAAATACCAAATCATTTATTATAACCTACAAAAGCCTATTAATATTCAAAAGCCCCACGTTGACAGCGACAAATTTATATGCGATGAATTGGCATAAACAGAATAATTTTGATTTCTTTTGCCCCACGTTGGGACAAACCAAATTTATATGCGATGACTTTGCATAAAAAGAATAATTTTGATTTCTTCCAACCTCGGCCAGCAAAATAAAAATATATGCGTTGAATTCGGCTAATTAAAAATAAAATATTGTTTTTATATTCACTTATTAAATACTTACAAATGACGAATAATTACTGTTAGATTGTAGATAATTGATTTATAAATAAATTAATTTTTTAAAGACTGTGTACTTTGGAAATGCTTTTCAACTTCCCTCTTTTATAAATTCTAATATGATTTGAAAATACCTTTTAATAGATTTAATAATGCAATGGTTATATAAAATTAATGTTACGTTAGTTCTTGACTAACTCAAGTTTACGTAAGAGAGTTGGGCGCCAGTTAAATAAATTAACATAACAGAATTAAATTTTATAAAAATAACTCATCTCAGGGTGAATGTGGATTCCTGTAGGTTTTAAAAATATACAAATTGAAATTGAAAACACTTTTTAAAATTGAAATCTTAATTAAGTTTAATGGCTAAATTGTTCAAATCACTTAATTACACCTCACAAACGATAGTCTTTTCTTCATCAGACACCACTACAAAAAGGAAATAACTTCCTACCTTCTTATATAGCGATGCTTCTTCCTTTTTATAGATGCCCTCTTTCCACAACCAATTGGCAGAGCAAGTCACTTATGTTGTCTCAGTGCCGATTTCCAATTCCGGTTGACTTCCTTCCTTTTGCATGGCTTTCCCACATAACACCATCCACACTCTTGGTTTTGGTAACTCACTTTTGTTTTATTTTAATAACGGGTACTATATCCCTTTTTCGAAGAACTTGTATTTGCTTTTTGTATTTAATTAAATAAAACACCGATTGATGGTTTTAATCGAAGATTTATTATCTTGCTTATTTAGCAAGTAAATTAATTTTAAAAGGTAGTTCTTTATACACTTTTACAATTTACAACCTTTTTAATACTTTCGCCGTATTTCATTCATCAACCAACTTAACTATCTATTTACATTTGTACTATGTTTCTTACACGACTTTACTCTTTCGCTTTATCTCAGGAACTGTCTATTTACATTTTTATTATATTTCTTATATCGACTTTACTCTGTCGTCGTTTATCATGAAGTGTCTATTTACATTTTACTATTGTCTTTAACACGACTTTACTGCGTCGCTTTATATTACTGACCCCTTAAAATTATAATTTTCTAAGCTTATATACAATTGACTATTTACATAATTACATTACACAATCTGACGTCACCTTACGAACTAATACAAACTGTACACTCATATAATACATAATAGCAGATTAATATTCTTTATAAAAATGACACATCTATTACAGGTTATTATACAGTACTTTTACGCAATAATAACGAACTATTTACAAAAACAAAACCTTAAAGAATCACATAACCCGTCGATATACTCATTTGAAATTATACATAATTGAATTACATCACAACAATAACTTGCGCACAACTGGATGTTACGTATACTTAAGTAATCGGTGAGTAAGCTGTTTGATAATAAATAGAAACATGTATTATTTAACCTTATTAAAAAGTATACACATTGATTTCAAAATCAATGACACTCCATTAAATAACTTAAAATTATTTTTAACAGGGAAAGTTAATAAAATATTCCTAAAGTGTTAGTTTTCAATGAAGATTTTAAAATTTTACAATAATTTTCCAAAATTTCCAAAATTTTGACACTAAAATCCACAGCAATATATATATATATATATATATATATATATATATATATATATATATATATATATATATATATATATATATATATATATATATATCTATAAAGGCCTACCATGCGTCCGGGCCAAAAGCGTAGCGCCCAGCGTCCGGCGTATATAAGTGTATATAAATGATGGTATCAGTCAGCGTCTTTTGCAAGCTATAGGTTTATTCAGCGTCTGTTTATTTTATGCAACCTATAGGTTTATACAGCGTCCATTTATTTTTTCAGTATTGGCCAGCCTGCTTGAATTCCTTTGCCTGTCTGCGGTGTCGAGTTACTCTCTGCATTTCTGAGTAAAGATTGCGTCATCTCAACTGGCAAAAATAATTCTATTTTATTAACGCTATGTAATAAATACTTTTAGTTTCGTTTCTGTATGTGAATGAATTTTATTTAAAAGGCTTTCAGATTTAAAATATTATATGCATAAAAACATCATAAAACTCGAAATATTATTGGATTTGTATGAAATTTTCTACAAAGGGGTTTTTCAGGTCGCTGATTTCAAATTTGATGTCAACGTTTGCAAATTTTAAAGCGCGGATGAAATATGGCCGCCATAATAATTAAAATTTGATTTATTTGCATAAAACTTAACATCTGGGAGTATATTCGAAACTCTCTGCGTTGCCAAAATACTATGTGTGTTTCTCAGTAAGGATTGCGTCATTTAAAGTGACAAAAATAATTATGTTTTATTAAAGCTATTTAATAAATCTTTTTTAAATGTGTTAATATGTATTTTCTAGATGAAAACTATTTAAATTGTGTAGGTTAATTTATTATTATAGGTTAAATGCATATAAAAAATTGTGATGATACTTATTGCTACTAATACCTAGTTCTATATTTTAAAGAGCCAAGCGATTTAATGTGTTAATTAGAGCTTCCAGTTTTGTGGTTTAAATCGTTATATCTTTAAACATATTTGAGCTAGAAAGCTGATTCTTTTTTTAAATTAAACCTTAAAAATGAGCGCATGCAACAATATTATCAAATATTGCCTAAAGAGAAATTTGACAAAAAAAGTTTGGGTAGTGATATAGTTTAGAAGGGAATTTCAAGGTCCAGCGGTCAGTGCAGATGTATTGTTTTGTATTTATGTTTGTTTATGTACTAGAAACTAGGTTTTACATGTATATTAAAGCAAACTATAAAAAGGAATTTGTAGTTCTTCTTAAATTATCTTCTTTCTGTCACTGTTTTACAAAACAGTTACTATTCGATCGCACAAGGTAAAACTTATTGGTTATTTATAACGACTAATAATTGATTTTATGAAATAATGAAATATATTGATTTTTGATTGACTTGTTAATTTTTATTGGGAACGCATTTTAATTTCAATACCTAATTAAAAATATCAGATTCGTTTTTTTATTTCTTATTGACATTCTGTAGTACATTTTCTCGTTCTATATTTTATAGAGCCGAGCGATTTAATGTGTTAATTAGAACTTCTTCTTCTAGAGATTCTTCTTTTAAATTAAACCTTAAAAATGAGCGCATGCAACAATATTATCAAATATTACCTAAAGAGAAATTTGACAAAAAAAGTTTGGGTAGTGATAAAGGTAGTTTAGAAGGGAATTTCAAGGTCCAGCGGTCAGTGCAGATGTATTTTTATGTAATTTAAAAATATTTAAATAAAGATGCAACAAAAATATTATTGACTAGCAATCTCTTAAAATGACGTTTTTGTTTTCGTTATTAGTGCTTACTTTATTTTAATCAATTACTGATTTTTTATAAATTGAAACCATTATTAGTTTCAGAAAAAAACAGCTGTGCATTCATAATACGTAGTAAATAATATCATATCTAAAATGTAAGATCATGCTAATCTATTCACCTATTTTTGGTATTAAACACATTTCTTGTAACCTTGTTATATATAATTGTTTATTTCGGATCATTTTCATTTGTGTTTGGAATAATATTTTGAGAAAGAAATTTTTATTACTTGCAAATTTTAGTTTCATGAGCAACCTTTATTTATTTTATTTACCTTTTAAATATACATTCTGGTATTAAGTTATCGATGTTCCTCTGTGAAATTTACAAAACATGTACGAGCCCTAACAACTAAATATGTATTTGGACAGTTTCATGAATTCTGTGTTTATTTTTCCTACTAGTGTTCCAAATTACACCATTTTCAAACAATAACCATTAACTTCTTTAAAAAAAGATCTGCAGAAAACAATTTTCAAAAATTCAACAAAACTCGCTGACAACTAAATATTCAGATAGCAGTTTATAAATACAATTCAATAAGATTTAACATCTCGCTTTGCTTTATTCGCCGCTTAAATTTTGGCTGACATACTTCTAACTTGGGGATTACAATTATCTAAATTAGATAATGCGCCACTTGCTGATAATTTCAAATTCAATAACACTAAAGATCCGAACTGCTTGAGGATAATTCAACAACTTTGAAATTATGATTTTCAAACCATTTTTTGGTCGTTTTTGATGTGTGGTAAGAAGCACCATCTTGCTGAAAGATTAAATCGCGGTCAAGATCGATTTTTAACGATTGGTAACAAGTTAGCGTTAAGAATTTGCTGATACTTTTCAACATTAACTGTGCCGTCTATGGACTGAAATCATTTTTACCCTCCAGCTGACATATAGCTCTAAACTATTGCACCTTGAGGAAACCTAACCGTACGTTTTAAGCAGTACTTATGGAATGCTTCATGTTTAGCTCCGATCACTCTTTTGCGAGAGTAACCAACGAAAACACCAGACTTTGACTAGTCGCTGAATATGACCTTATACCAGTCATTCTCTGGAACATTGTCTAGGACAACTACATATTTAGTCCATGTCACTCGTCGTTGTTCTTGTTTCTCGGTTAGAAGTTTTACTTTGACTAAATACAAAAACCGTTTATGTTACAAAGATAGTTAAGGAATACTCAATGCATCAAAGTTTAAAGATAACTAATTACCTTATTAAAGAATGGATAGTCTATCTGAAAACAAATAAACTGTTTGGATTCTTGGCAATTGTTGCCACAGAAAGGTAAAGACAGGATTAAGTGTGCCCAAATAGCTGCAGGACATGATCTGGACTAGCAGAAATACATAGAACAAAATTAAATAATTTATCGGTATTTCCAACGTAAATGACTGCTTCTTCACGGCTTGCTCCAAAATGATAAGT
Source organism: Agrypnus murinus (assembly GCA_929113105.1). Classification (NCBI taxonomy): domain Eukaryota; kingdom Metazoa; phylum Arthropoda; class Insecta; order Coleoptera; family Elateridae; genus Agrypnus; species Agrypnus murinus. The sequence goes on along the minus strand of OV816026.1, from coordinate 106,928,780 downwards.
CTGGATTTCTTCAGCTAGTTTGCAAGGATAATTTTCAGAGAAGACTATATGGAGTAACCCTTCACTCTTACTAAGACTCTTTTTCAGTGTGTTGTAAGCAGCATTTTTATTTCTAATGTTAAATTTATATTTATTTTTAAAGTTTTCATTTCTTCTTGAACCTCTCCCTGCAACTCTTGAACTTCTGCTGAACCATAGCTAAGACTGATAATGGAGGGCAAGATTGAGGGTAGAAGAGAACTGGCAGAAGACAAGGCTCATGGTTGAGAAATGTGAGAGACTGCACTGGCCTAAACTCACAGTTATTACTAAGAATAGCAAAAGATAGTGAACGATTTGCCGAAGTTGTTGCTAACCTTCTATAAGAAGACAGCACCTTAAGAAAAAGAAGATGTAAAAAAGGCTGCAAAGTTAGAAAATGTAACAGTTTTATCGACCTTACTGAATATTTCTGAATTTGTTTTTACTCATGCAGTTCTATACAATATCGACTCATTTGCCTTCTTCAACATACCAATACAAATTAGCTTGGGGCAACGTATGATAGCCTAATAAAAACAGGATGCCAATAAAACTGAAAAGTTTTTCCCTTGTAAATATAAAATCGTGTGTATTATTTATCATGAGCCTACTTTACAAAATATCGCAATACTATATCTTGAACTTCATCATCAAAGAGTTTTAGAAAAATATCCAGAGGTGATTGACCTGCCACATGATTTTTTAGCTGTTCAATTTTTTTGTGTTCTCTTCGTCGGGCAAGTTCAGATACAAAAAGAAACCTCTCTGTACTTGGGTTTCTGGTTATTTGTTTTGAGCAAACTTGAGAATGTGAAAAGAAGAAGAAAGCATTTAAGTAGAAAAAAACTGAAAACAATACAGTTATGAAAACACCTGAAGAAAAACTAATGCCCATCTCTGAATAAAAAAAAACTGCACGGAAACGTTTTGTTGGACTTGGACCTGGAAAAGGGAAAAGCAATGAGAAATAAGCAATCCGTACTCTAGTTCTGCATGACTCGCTGGTGAAACCTTGGAGAGTTTCTGGAGGTCAAAAAACCAACGGAAAAGATTTTTAAGTGCTTTGTTGATGTCCATTGATATTCGACACTATCGTCTTTATAGTTTAGCAAATAAAACAATTGGCCTTGCACACAAAACAAAAATATCCTACAGTACATTCTCTCGATGCCATCCCTATGTTATTACCGTCTATATTATGTATGCAAAGCTAATGAAATAAACAGAGCTACCTGTTTGTACAAGCAACGTGCAAACATAAGCTTCAAACCACAAAAACTAAAGCCACTAAAACTTGTAGATAATGAAAATTCATATGAACTCCTGTAACATGTAGTAAGGCTTCCGCATTGCATATGTATGGCAGGCCTCTGAAATGTCAAAATAAAATGAAGAAAAGGTTCAATTTAATGTTAAGATTGCAGCTAAAATCAATGTTACTAAACCTGTCCGAGAGTTGCAGGGAGAGGTTCAAGAATAAATGAAAACTTTAAAAATAAATATAAATTTAACATTAAAAATGAAAATGCTGCTTAAAACACACTGAAAAACAGTCTTAGTAAGAATGAAGGGTTACTACATATAGACTTCTCTGAAAATTATGCTTGCAAACTAGCTGAAGAAATCCAGACTTATAATTTTGGAGCAAGCCGTGAGGAAGCAACATTGTACGCAGGAGTCACTTACGCTGGAGATACCGATAAGCTTTAATTTTGTTTTATGTATTTCTGCTAGTCCTAGGACCTTGAACTGCTTCTCTAGTTCCAATGCCTAAGCGAAAACCAAATTGTTCTTCTCCTACATATTGTCCGCATTTTGTGTGTACTCGTTGATGCATGTTCTTAGCATTATCTACTGTACATGGCTCATCAGGCTAATCAATCGGTACTGTGAGCACTGTTTTACTCCGCTCTTTTTAGGTATCGGAATAAAAGTAAGTTGGGTCCAGTCGTGTGGTACGATTCCTGTATAGTATATTCTATTTAAGAAAGATGTTAAGATGTTGAGGCTTTCATCGTCTAATACTTTACGCATCTCAGTATAGATGTTATCTTCACCTGAGACTCTACGTGTTTTGATAGTTTTATTGCGTGTTTCACTTCTGCTATAATAATTTTCAATGGCTAATCTTCTTGATCTATTTCTCTTGGTTCTGGTTACATTCTGATATCATCAAAAAGCTCTTGTATATAGCTTGTCAAAATCTCTTCTATCTAGTTTGGGTCTATTGTTTTTTGTTACTATCTGTGACTAAGATATCGTGTTGATGGGTTTTATTTCCAGTTATTTCTTTTATCTTCTTTTTTGTGTGTTAAAGAAATCATGCTTTCTTGGCAGCTCTTCGAGTACTTGACAACGTTTCTCCATCCAGGTCTCCTTTGCCTCTCTTATAAGCCTTGTAATCTTTTTATGGATTTCTTTATATTTATTATAGTCTTTATGTTTGTACTTCCTTCTTTCGTTCATCAATAAAAGGATTTCTTCCGTCATCCATCTCTGTTTTGCTCTCTGCTCTTGGTTTTCCAATTCATTTTCTTGTACTTCATGTTTACATTTTTAACAGACTGCCAAAAGTTTTCCATTGTTTCTGTTTCCAATTATACCGTTTCCCTAAACTTACTATTCAAAACTCGTGTTATTTCCTCTTTTATTTGTGGTTCCCCCAGTTTCTCAAAGTTAGGTCTTGTTTTATTTCTCTTCCGGATTTTCTTCAATTTAATCTCACGTTTTTCAGCTACGGGGTTCTGATCAGATCATATGTCTGATCCAGGAGAAGTTCTTACACCTTTAATTCCGTTTCTATATCGTTTATCAATCAGTATGTAATCTATTTGATTTTTTATGATATTTACTTCATTGTCTCCTGGTCCTAAGTACACTTCTAAGTGTACAATCGCCTCTGTGGAAGTTGGAACCAGGTGTTTGCTACCATTAAGTTTTCTTCATTAGAGAACTGTACCAGATATCCCCCCTATCGTGCCGTTTGCAAATACCATGGTCTCCAACAATATATTGAACTCTCCCTTTACCTATCTTTCCGTTGAAGTCCCATGATTATATTCACTTCATTCTTTTTGGTAAATCTTAGTAGGTAATTTTTACATCATGAATGAAAAACTCATGCAGTATGGAGTATTCTCGTGCAACTTCTATCACTAGATGAACAGATAGTTCCATATTTTGGACGGCACTCGCAACAAAATGCTTCTAAAAGTAAAACCTGTAAGATTCGTTTTCAAATTATGGTATATCTGTTCAGATGAAGGGTACTTATACAAGTTATCCTCCAAATAATAAAAAATCAAGACTTGGGTTGGGAGGTGACTTTGTTTTTTATCTACTATCTATTGTAGAGAATAACCATAATCATAATATTTTCCTAGACAACTTCTTTTCTTCATATAAATTATTCGACAAGCACACACTATGGTGTTGGACCATTGAAAACTGCAAAAAATTTATGACGCAAAGGAAAAGAAAAAACTACTGTATTGCTCAAAAGCTACTGTACTATCAAAACAAAAGGAAATAGTGACGTTAACGAAGAAAATAAAGTAAAAACCTTCCCAACGATCTTGTATGGTTTCTCTATTTCTTAGAAAAACAAATGTAACTGAACTAAACGGTTCATTGTGATGCAATGAAGAAGTACATCACATGCTCAAAGAAATTCAGTGTGTCTAAAAAAAATCCCAACCTATTGATTGGTCTTGGAAGGATTCATCCAGTGTTGTAATGTATCTAGATAACATACAAGTATCTAGATACAATATCTAAATACTTTTATGGTACCTAGATACATATCTAGATACTTTTCAAATTTTGTAGCTGTATTTGGATCTGGGTACATTTTCTGTAGTATCTGAGTATCTGTATTGTGCAGATACTATTTTCATAATTTAACGATTTTATAATACAAAAATTGTCATAAATGTTGTGTAGAATCTTAAATTTGAAATAAACCGCCGAACATAATAAAACTAATTTTTAATATGAAATTGCTTTGAAATCATGAAATCAAATATGTCACCTCGTTAAACAATTGAGTCACTACATCTAGTCAGCCAGGTCAACTTGGCGTATCAGAGTTTCGATATCGACGCCATATTGAGATAAAAGAAGTGTAAAATATAGTAATTCGTAAATTAAAATCGCATCTTACGTATTTGGCATATTACAATTTGGGGCTGTCAGAATGAAAACTATGTAGAAAAGCCTTTTAAACTAAACATGGATTTAATTAAATTCAATGGGGATAATAATAATTAACAATTTCGGGCTTTTCTCGCCACAAAATGGGGTTGTTTGCGCTACTCTGATCCGCCAGTATAGTCTGGCTGACTAGATGTAGAAACTCTATAAACAATGGATATTGTTACAGAATTACGATATTACCGATTGTGTGAGGAAGAAGCATTCTTGTCCGTCCAGGGCAGTGTTACCAGCTGTACCATAATTATGGTACTTGTACCATAATTTACTGATTGTACCAATCAACAACAATTAGATAAAAGTGTACCATAATTTCAGATATGAAGAGAATTCATTCTATATTACATGTAATAGTTGTAGTAATGTTATTATATTTAACATTTACATAACAAGTCTGGAATGGTTATTTTACTGGACTTGTAGATAAGTACTAGGTACGACAAGCCACTGGTGAGTCTTCGAGCACCGTAAAGGCACTATACGGATTTTGTTACACACTCCTATTTTTTCTGTCAACAGTCAATTTGAGAACTTTCAAAGTAAGAACTATCTTAATGTAGTGCGTTTGAAAATATGTTGAAGAGCAAATAATTATAATATATTCCGTTACACCAAGGGTAACTAAAAGCAACCAGATTTAGCGACTTTTGGGTGTAATAGTACTACGAACTAATAGCAAATTGTTATAGTGTGAATCGTACCAACACATACTTTGAAGCTAGGTTATCAGAAATAATATCTAGGCTATGATGGTTTCTGTTAAAGTGGTAAAACATTTTCTAGGTTTTCAAACAATGAAGACTATAGGAGTTTATTCAAATTATTAATATTCTGCACAGCACCAAAACTGAAGATAAAAGATCTACACAAATGACATGCTGTACTTATTTTTAGATACTGGTTTCTGCTTAACAATTTTTAATATGTATAAATTTAAAAAAAAATTGCTGTCCTAGACTAGCCCTGGAATTGATACTTAGTTAAATGACTATTTTCGGTACGAAAAATTGACTAGGAAGTTCTTATATTCCGGGTGAAAAACAAGTATCTACAAATGTATCTAGATACATTATGTTAAGCTTTGTATTTGGATCTAGATACTTCACTGTAAAAGTACCTGTATCTGTATCTAGGTACCTTTTTCTGATAGTATCTGTATCTGTATCTAGATACACAAAATAATGTATCTGTTACAACACTGGATTCATCTCCTAAAAGTGGTACTGTCATGCATTGGGCTGTACCTCAAAGACAGTGAGGCTTCGAAAATCCTTGTTGAGACAGTATAATTGGAATGCTGTTTTCTATTTTGAAAGGCTTACGGTGTTATACCAGTGTACGAAGATCAACGCTTGTTGGATAAAGTTAAATTGCTATAAAACTACATATAGTGACATAAAAGAATATTTTGAGAAACTCATAGAAAATGACAGGCTGGAGAAAACTGGGGCCTGCGTGCATGCTGTATAAGAGAGTGTTTGCCACTTTCCTTCTTCTTTGATAGAAAAAATTATGCACGATGGTACATTTTATACTACAATGATTGCTTGAAGCTGGACGAAGGTCCTATAATTTATAATTCCATGTCACTCTTTTAAACAAAAAATAATAATCTTAATTCAATCCTAGTAACGCATTTAAAACAATAATTATTCAAGGCTTTTTAACCAAAATTTGTTTTGGTGGTTTCAAGTGTAAACATTTGCATTTAATTTTACATTTTTTATAATAAACGGGGTTTACACGCGTCAATCAACTTTAAACTCCAATTTATAACTGATGTAACCTACAACACTGTATTTTTATTTATTTTATTTATTAAAGTATTTTCAAGCCGTTGTTTTCAAGAAAAAAATTTCCATTCAAGAATATAAAGAAAAATTTAAAATCTGGCAGCAAAGCACTCTGGAATATACTGTTTGCAAATCTACGTTTTTCGCTTAACCCAACCATTTTTTGTAATCATGAATTTAGCATCCTACTAAAATATATTTTAAGAATGCAGGAAAGTTAATTAGAAATTTAAAAAACAAATCTAATATTTTTATTTTTTGAAATGAAAATATTTTCCTAATAAAAATGACTTTCCTGCAAACTTGATTAATAGTTACATAGAAAAAAAAGGTACGCACTTATGATAAATTAAGCATAACTCCACAAATCGACTAATTCAATTTAAACAAAATAATTTAAAATATATTTTTATCTCTCAGAACTTGTCTTTGTCCGATAATAATATCGAGCGGTCCATGGGACGATAACGAACAAATTATTACCTGGAACCAGACCAGAGTTGTAATTATGATCAAGAATGAAACTTAATACTTTATTATTTTATGAAAGATTTGCTAAGCTAAAAGAGGATACATTACATACACTACATGTTGCAGATATAATACATTTTACATATTATTGTTGTAGTTGAATTAATAATATCTTAACTGGGAATTGAATTTTTTAAATAGGTAGAAATTTTATTTTATCTGCTAAATCCAGAAGGTTAATTAATAAGTAATTAATCTTAAATATTAATTAATAAGTAATTAATAGTAATTAATAATTACTAACTAATTGGGGAAGTTTACATACAACATTTTGTTACACCATGACCATGGGAGGTGTAACAAAAAGGGAAGCAGACACAAAACGTGTAACCGGCAGAAGAATTGTTGATATAAAACAATTCTTTGATCAAATCTTCTCAAACCATTTAAAACATAAGTTCGACTGCAACATAACAAACATGGAATTTCTTCAAGAGACCAGAAGAGGACTTAAGAGTATTTTTTCATTTAAATGAAAAATGTGCGGTCTTATCGACGACATAAGTTCCAAAGGTACCCCGGGGAATAATGTTCTAGATACCAACACAGCTGTAACATTAGCTGCTGTTTCAACTGGAATTGGTTATGCCCAACTGGATGAAATTGCTGCTACCGTGAACATGCCCATGATGTCAAACAAAACATATTTAAAATGTCACGAAATAGTTAGCGAACTCGTACGCCACAAAGCTTGGGCTGTGATGGAGGAAGCCGGTAAAGAAGAAGCAAAGCTGGCCAGAGATCTTGGAGAAGTTATCAAAGATAACATACCGTACGTAACAGTCGTGACTGATGGGGCTTGGTGCAAAAGATCGTACAATGTCAACTATGATGCTTTATCTGGGGTTGGCTGTATAATCGGTTATCGAACAGGAAAGTTATTATATTTAGGAGTACGAAATAAGTATTGCACTGTATGCGCTAGGGCCGAAACAAAACAAACTTAAATACCTAAACATCAGTGTTTTAAGAATTGGCAGAAAAGTTCTACGGGAATGGAAACCGACATCATTCTTGAAGGTTTTAAATCAAGTTTGGAACTTTATGGAGTTAGATATATTCGCATGGTTGGCGACGGAGACAGTTCGGTGCATAAAAAACTATTAGAAATGAAACCATATGGAAACATGTTAGTCGAAAAAGTAGAATGCAGGAATCATTTGCTGCGAAATTTCTCTTCCAAACTACGAGATATTGTCACCAGAACCACAAGTAAATCTGAAAATAAGCCAGTACCTCCAGCTCTCAGACAAGAATTAAAGAAAAATGCGTATCGCCTCAGAATATCTATTTCAAAAGCTGCACGTCATAGAATAATAGAAGGCAAAACTGATGCTGAGAAAATGAAGCTGCTTACTGCTGACATTTTAAATGCCCCCTCGCACGTTTTTGGCGAGCATGCAAAATGTCAAGAAATAGGGTATTTTTCTTGTACAAAAAAAGGAGAACAAAACTTCGTTCCTGATATGAAGAAATGTGGCCTATATCAAGATATTGAAGCAACTCTTTACAGGTTAACTTTAAATGTTAATAGTTTGCTGTTAAACATGAATAACAATTTGGCAGAACATTACAATTCGTTAGTGTGTAAATTTGTAGGGGGGAAAAGGGTAAATTATTCCCTTCGAGGTTCCTATCAAACAAGATGTGAAGCTGCTAGTATATTATTTAATGCTGGGCAGAGTACCACGAACTATTACAAGAAGATCAAAGTGTATTTACAAAAAGATATGCTCTAAAATTGAAAAGGAAACGCCAAATGCTAGAAAAGAACAAGAAGGAAAAGGGGCAAATTTACCGCAAAACGACAACTGCTGCACTTCCAGACACAGATTATGGTGTCACAGAAAAGGCTGAGCTGTTATCACCTGCAGAGTATAAAATTCAAGAAATCGAGTTCCGTAACACCTTGAAAAAGTCCAAAGAAGAGATTACCCATCTAGAACGAAATACTGTCGGTCAGTCAAGGAATCCTCTCTGGAAACAATAAAGATCATTGAGATTGACTACATCTCACTTCGGAAGAGTCTGCAAATTGCAAGCCAAAACATCTTGCGTGAACACAGTTAAGGAAATACTGTACTCAACATTTACAGGAAATAGAGCAACGCATTATGGCTTGGAACATGAGCCAATTGCCATAAAAGAATTTGAAAGTGAATACAACTTGGAAGTAAAAGAATGTGGATTATTTATTGATCAAGAACACCTATTTCTGGCGGCAAGCCCCGATGGACTTGTTAATGAAGATGCCATTATAGAAGTTAAATGTCCACTAGTTATAGAGAAGATACCTCTTGGGGAAGTAATAGAGAGCAGAAAAATTGCCTTCATGCACCGAGATAACGATGGCAAGATATCCCTCAAAAGAAATGACGAGTATTTTTATCAAGTACAAGGGCAACTGGCAATAACAAAAAGAAATACGTGCTATTCTTGTGTATGGCAAGAATCTATAAACAATCCTTTTGGATTTTTTATAGAAACCATAAAAAGAGACGAGGCATTCTGGAATGTAGAAATGCTTCCAAAGTTAATTCAATTTTACAACATTTGTATGCTTCCAGAATTGGTGGACCCCTGCCATACAAAAGGCCTAAAAATTAGAAATCCGGTTAGAAAACGCTAAATTTAAAAATGTATATGTAGTATATCAGAGTTTCAACTACTACATACAAAGTGTATTGTCGGTTTTGTTGCATACGCGAATAGCATGTAAAAACCCAGTTTCTAAGATATTGGCTCCCCTAATTTTACACTGAACAACACATTTGAGGTCCTTAAAATTTTTTGAAAAGAATTATGGTGTACGTTATAGATACTCTAATATGGAGCACTTAAATCTGGAATTAGATTTTGTCTAGTACCCTTGGTTAAAAAAATTATGATGATGGAGAGCATTTTAATCGAATTCTATACAAAATAAATTAACAATATTCACAAAAACTTAGACTTTTTCTTTTACTTTGTCTTTTATAGTCGCTGGAGGTATCCGTAATCAATGTCTAACAATTGCCAACACTAGTCTGATCTAGATCTAGAATCGAGCATAGATGTTGTAAATTTTTAATTCTGCTTCCATAGTTTATAGTTTTGCGAACGACAAATTTGGGGTAAAGGGGACATAAAAGACTTATAAATCGTCATATCAGTGGCGTATTTGGGAGGGGGGGCAACGGGCAGGCCCCCCCGAATTTCTTTGAATAGTTCAGGTTATTTATGTCAAAATCTAAGTATTTTGATTCGGAATTTATATAGAGTAGCCCCCGCCAAAAGAAAATTCCCAAATAAGCGACTGCGTCATATATATCTTCAAAATAAATGAAAATGGGAGTAATAAAAGAGAACTAACTTTATAAACTTTAGAACTAAATAAATAACTTTAAGTGTACCGACAACAGTGGTTTAAAATATACGCAAGTATCAGAACTGACATACTATTTCAAAACCGGAGGGTGCTACAACAACTCTAATTGAATCGATGAGTCCAAGAACAGTACAAGTCCAAGAAGATAATTTTGAGAAAAAATGAAAAAACATAATAGCTCCACAATGAGTAGTCACCGTGTTGGTCTTCATATAACAGTTGTGATAAGTCTTTAGACAAATGATAATTGAACATAAAAAATCCAAAAAAAATCACCCCCTTCCAAGCTATAGAGAGAAAAAAAACATGCACTTGTACTGCTCTTGGACTCAGTCTTTTTTTTTGTTTACTTTTTGAGTTTTAGTGTAGGATAGGTTCTTTGAAAACTATAATGGAGAGTACTAAACATGCAACAAATGTTTTATTAAGTAAATTTATATAAAAATGTCAATTAAAAGTACATTATATTGCCAACTTATTTATCAGGATCTTCATCTGCGTTACTTTGTTTCCAAGAAGTAAGATGATAGTAGAACTCTAGTGTTTCATCGTTAATATACTGCATGACTGTTTTAACATCAGCGATCTTCTTATCATTGATAGGAAGCGGTTCTTGATATGCGCGTATTTCTGGCAAAGCAGGACTTGGTTTGTTTTGTTTGAAGAGCTTAAATGTATAAGAACCTAAACCATCTATATATTCATAGGTTCTAACGTATCCTGGGGATGAACTATCATAAACTAACTGCCTATACTTTGAAATAGTAAATGTTTCCGTACTATCACCAGGTTTGGGGATCGAAGAAGCAGCTTTTTTGGCACGTAGCTGGTGGACCATCAGTTATTCTGCGGAGGCTCGTTTGGCAGTGTCATTCAAATTTTTACTCTTTATTTTGGAGCCTAATCTTTCACATTCGGAACAAACGTCCACCTGTGGTCTTCCAAATGTGAGTGCATAGCTTTGCCAGAAGTATTATAAATAGAATTCATATTTAACGTTATGTTACAATTCAGGATTATCTTTTATAAAAAGATAAACGTTTTTGCTGCAACCATTCTTCCGGATGTAGAAACATAAGCTTCACCTTTAAGCGCAGCAGTTTTCCTTTTACTGTCTTTCCAAGTTTTCGGATCCCGTTTGCACTTATGGCTACCATAAAGACCCTCAACACTATTGTCAGATTATCACTACTGCCACTAATATACATTATAACTACTCAAAAACTACTGCTTTTAACTTCCTAATAAACACAGCAAAGGTAGTGTTTTGGCAGCTTAATAAGAATAAAATGCCCTCACTTTATTACATCAACCGCACGTGCGACCATGACATCAGTGAGATAAAAACAGTACATGTCCTGGACTGGTAATGTTTTTCATCGCAACGCCGTAAATAGGTGGCGCGTAAGACCGGATTAGTCTTGAAGGTTGTAATGTTTTTGAGCGCAACGCATGGATCTTCGAATTTTAAACACTGGCTATCTCAAGTCAAAACGCCATTTTGTGGACTTGTACTGTTCTTGGACTCACCGATTCAACTGCACTTCTGAAGACAGCATTCCAAAATACAAATGCACCCACTTTCAAATGAATAATTTTCACTGTTGTACAGTGTAGTTTAGAGGAAAAGTCACTACAGAGAAGTTCTAGATCTTATTGACTACTATTCAAAACAGTCTTCTTTACCATTCTGTGTTAAATAGCTTCCAAGATGCAAGCGATGTTATAGTATAGGAAAATAAAATGATTGTAAATTGGAAATTTGCTAATAAGCAAATTTCCCATTTACAATTTTATTTTCCTATGCCAAAAAATCGCTTATATCATGGAAGCGGTTTAAAAATTTTAGTTAAAGAAATGGTAAAGTGGGGTAGGGGGTGGTGAATAGTACTCAAAGGGATTTGCAACTTTTCATCTCAAATAATTAGGGGAGCCAATATCTGAGAAAGTGTCTGTGCACATGCTATTTGCCTACTTGTGGAAGAAAACCGAAAATACACCCTGTATATTGTTCTAGTTATTACATTACAATTTATTGCATTACAATTAATTTGGTTTCGATTAGTATCTGTTTTAATAATAATAATAATAATAATTTTAATAAGAAAGAAAATTTTCAGTACAAATAAAATATAAATGTAAATTTCAGTACAAATAATAATGTTAACTGTTAATGTTAATTTTATGTAAATAAATCAATTTATGTAATTAGAAATATAAATAATATAAAAAATGTTTAAATAAAAGGATAGAAATATTATAAATCATCAATCTACAATCTAATAATAGTAACTAATTAATTATTAATAATAAAAATTAAATTCGTTAAAAATTAACAATATCACAACATTACCAAATAATTATGAAATAAATAAAGATTATTAAAAGTTTTATTAACAGTTTTATTCACAGTTTTATTAAAATATACCTGACAATATTGTTTCGACAGCTATGCTGTCATTATCAAAGGTAATATAATTATAAACAAACACGTCGCTAAGGTAGATACAAAATAGGTAACTAGATAAAATAATAATAATAATAATAAAAATTAATAATAAAAATCATAATTAAACATCTAATACTTCCAGTAACGGAGAATTACTGAGCTCAAGTTGTTCATTCATTAAAGGTACCCTGAGTTTGTGTTTGTATATCTCAAAGGCTTCTAAAATGTCTAATTTGCGTTTGTTATTACAAAAATGTAGGAATTTAATATTATTTTGAGGAGTCATTGTGTGATTTTGTTCTAAAAGGTGTTTGGCGTAATTCGATTTTTCAGGATGTTTATTTTTGTAATGACGTACGTGTTCTTTATATCTTATGTCAAAATTTCGAAGTGTTTGTCCAATATATACCGAACTACAAAAAGAACAATTTAAACGGTAAATGCCCGATTTCATGATATCATGTGTTCTGTCTTTAGCATTAAATAAAAATGAAAAAGTGTTAGTGTTGGTTTTAAATGTTATTTTATAATTGTTGGCTTTTCTTAGTATATGTGCAATTTTTTCTGATATTTTGCCAAAATATGGTATAGATATGTAATTTGTGTCTTCTGTTTGATTGTCAATGGGATATATTCTTTTGATAGCTAACCTATAATCTTTTTGTTTAATTAAAGTGTCAATCATGTTCGGATTATAATGATTTGCATGTGCTAGTTGTTTAATGGTTGATATCTCTTTGCTAAAATCTGATTTTGTTAGTGGAATAGTTAAAGCTCTGTGTACTAATGATCTGTATGCTGCTATTTTATGTGTATTGTGGTGACAAGATTCATTTGGTATTGTTATGTCTGTTTGTGTTGGTTTTCTGTATATGGAAAATTCAAAAAGATTGTCTGCGTTAATCTTGATATTTAAGTCTAGAAAGTTTATAGCCCTGTTTTGTTCTGTTTCTAGTGTAGATTTTATATTAGGATGGATATTGTTTATAAGAATTAAAAATTCATTGATAACCTCAAAAGAACTGTCAAAACAAGCTAAAATGTCATCAATATATATCCCATTGACAATCAAACAGAAGACACAAATTACATATCTATACCATATTTTGGCAAAATATCAGAAAAAATTGCACATATACTAAGAAAAACCAACAATTATAAAATAACATTTAAAACCAACACTAACACTTTTTCATTTTTATTTAATGCTAAAGACAGAACACATGATATCATGAAATCGGGCATTTACCGTTTAAATTGTTCTTTTTGTAGTTCGGTATATATTGGACAAATACTTCGAAATTTTGACATAAGATATAAAGAACACGTACGTCATTACAAAAATAAACATCCTGAAAAATCGAATTACGCCAAACACCTTTTAGAACAAAATCACACAATGACTCCTCAAAATAATATTAAATTCCTACATTTTTGTAATAACAAACGCAAATTAGACATTTTAGAAGCCTTTGAGATATACAAACACAAACTCAGGGTACCTTTAATGAATGAACAACTTGAGCTCAGTAATTCTCCGTTACTGGAAGTATTAGATGTTTAATTATGATTTTTATTATTAATTTTTATTATTATTATTATTATTTTATCTAGTTACCTATTTTGTATCTACCTTAGCGACGTGTTTGTTTATAATTATATTACCTTTGATAATGACAGCATAGCTGTCGAAACAATATTGTCAGGTATATTTTAATAAAACTGTGAAACTTTTAATAATCTTTATTTATTTCATGATTATGGAGTTCCACAAAATAAGGCTGGAAACAATAAACAAGATTACCAAATAATTGATTTTTTTTCGCACATTCTGTTCAGGGAGACAGAATATGCGAAAAAAAAGACTAAGACTATAGAAAATTTATATATAAGTAAATACTTTATAAATCTAAATCAACAAAGGGTGAAATTATAACAACAGTAGATTAGTAATAATAAGGGATATGTTGCCTAAGCTTGGCTTGTGTCTTACAGTTCTCCAGTTAAATCTATAATGCTCTTACATGTGTATAAACTAACAAAAACGATGCTGCGCATCTATTACATAGATTCTTATATGAATAACAAAAGTGTAAATTTGATTTATTTTTTGATTTTATTTTATTGCATATTTATTTTGTATTATTAAGTAATTATTATTACATAATATTATTAAATGTACGTAGCACAACAGTGTTTTTTTTTCAATAGACTAAATATTCCGAGAAATTATTTAAGAATTTAAAATATTATTTGGGTATAATATTTATACAATAAACCTTGCCAATCAATTTTGTCATTTTCAACTTATGTGCTACCTAGACAAAAATGAATTGTTTCATTAAAGTTACCTTCAACTTCAGCGCGTCTTGGATTTCAATAATAAAAATTGTGAAGAGTAAAATAATACTACGTACGTGACTGTTGTGAAACTGGCGTTCTTCTCATTAGGTGTTTTGCGTTTTAATTAACTGGTTTGTGATTATCATTTTAAAATAATGTCGACTTGTATTATTAAAAATAATAAGAATTATACGCAAATGGTTAATCTTTAGAATTTCTTTTAAAATGCGCCTTTACAAAAATGACAGCTATTTCTCTCAAGTTTAAATTGTAATGGAAATTTAATTATAAACAAATAAAAACTCTTCAGCGTGTACCTCCTAAAAAAACATTAGAATTGATTAAAATAAATTAGTAAATGATAAAATGTATTAACTAAAATAAATGGAAAATATAGTATACATAACTACGATCCATTTTTTTTCTAGAGTCCTCTGACTTTGAAAGCGTATTGCTCAGGAACTAATGAACCAAATTAAATATTTTAAAAACGAGCAAATAGTAAATTTATTTATACATACAACAGTAAAATATTATATTTCTAACTGGTATACTTTTGTTTTTATCGGACGATACGCAATAATAGGTATCCATTTTTAGGAACAATTTCATTGAAAGTAAGTTAACTAATTTTTTTCTCAGAAAGTATATGTCGTATATCTATGAAATTTTTGTAGGGGTTAGAAAGAAACCTTACGGTTCTTATGTTATTAATTTTCAGACAAAAAAGCGTTTTATTCAAGAATTATGCGAAAAAATAGCGAACTATGCGTTCTTATTTATTAATAGAGATAGCGTCAAAATTTTTTCGCTAAATCAACACTTTTCATATGTAGACATTATTTTTTCAAAAAAATGTTCCTAATTTTAATAATAAAAATGCGGAAACAAAAAACGATTTTTGATGACGAGCGGTTTCGACAAAAAACAGTTTTTTTGTTATTGCACTTTTATTGTTAAAATTCGGAATATTTCTTTAAAAAAAATAATGTCTATATATGAAAAGTGTTAATTAAGCGAAAAAAATTTTACGCTATTTCCATTAATAAACAAGAACGCATAGTTCGCTATTTTTTCATATAAATCTTAAATAAAACACTTTTTCGTCCGAAAATTAATAGGATAACAACCGGAAGGTTTCTTTTTAACCCCTACAAAAATCTCAGATATATGACACATACTTTCCGAGAAAAAAAATATTTAACTTACTGTCATTGCAATTGCCCCTAAAAATGGGTACCTTTTATTGCGTATCGTCCGATAAAAACAAAAGTATACCAGTTAGAAATATAATATTTTACTGTTGTATGTAGAAATAAATTTACTATTTGCTCGTTTTTAAACTATTAAATTTGGTTTATTAGTTCTCGAGCAATACGCTTTCAAAGTCAGAGGACTCTAGAAAAAAAAGGATAGTATGTATTTTTACTTTTAAGTAATAAGAAAAATTTGATTATCTACATTATAATCTTGTGGTATTTAAATCAAAATGAAGAACGGCCTTTTTATCGTATTCGCAGTAAACCAAGAACTAAACAGTAAAATTGTAGCCCTGTATTAAAAGTTGCAGCTTGAGTTTATGAAGAGTGGCGCAACAAAAGAGGAACATTGTGTGTGAATCCCTTGCAACTTTTAAAAATTGCCGTTGACACTTTTAAGTTGCGCCATTCATTTCTGGCTTAACCTTGGACTTATTTTTGGTTATGTGTGAACACAACGTGCAATTTTGTAGTTGCGCCACGGAAAATGGCGTAACAAAAGTGTACAAGTCTAAAAGCACTTTAAGAAAGATTTTAATTTGCATGGGCAACTAAAATCTTTAGTAACATGATATTTGATACGATGTTTGATGACGCGACGTCAAATTGTTCATCATACTATTCTGAGAACCTAAAGTGTTTAAAGATATTTAATTCTTAAATGCTATACCAAATTTCAAGTTTGTATGTCATCTAGAAGTTTTACAACTCCCAAATGGAATACGGGGGTTGATTTAATAATTTTTTTTATATTTTTTATTATAAGAATCTTAAATCCTATAATTACACCAAATTTCAAGTTTCTAAGTCATCTAGAAGTTTTACAACCCCTAAAAGGGAGTGCGAGGGTTGGCATAAAAATATATTTTTTCTCTGTACAAGAATCCCAATTCCTATAATTGCGCTAAATCTCAAGTTTGTATGTCATCTAGAAGTTTTACAACACCCGAACGGGGTGCAGGGGTTGACATCATAACATTTTTTATATATTTTTCTTTATAAGAATCTTAAATCCTATAATTACACCAAATTTCAAGTTTCTAAGTCATCTAGAAGTTTTACAACCCCTAAAAGGGGGTGCGAGGGTTGACATAAAAATATTTTTTTATTTTTCTCTGTACAAGAATCCCAAATCCTATAATTGTGCCAAATCTCAAGTTTGTATGTCATCTAGAAGTTTTGCAACCCCCGAACGGGTGCAGGGGTTGACATCACAACATTTTTAAAATTTTTTTTTATAAGAATTTTAAATCCTATAATTACACCAAATTTCAAGTTTCTAAGTCATCTAGTAGTTTTACAACCCCTAAAATGGGGTGCGAGGGTTGACATAAAAATATTTTTTTACTTTTCTCTGTACAAGAACCCCAAATCCTATAATTGTGCCAAATCTCAAGTTTGTACGTCATCTAGAATTTCTATAACCCCCGAACGGGGTGCAGGGGTTGACATCATAACATTTTTTTATATTTTTCTTTATAGGAATCTTAAATCCTATAATTACACCAAATTTCAAGTTTCTAAGTCATCTAGAAGTTTTACAACCCCTAAAAGGGTGTGCGAGGGTTGACATAAAAATATTTTTTTATTTTTCTCGGTACAAGAATCCTAAATCCTATAATTGTGCCAAATCTCAAGTTTGTATGTCATCTAGAAGTTTTACAACCACCGAACGGGGCGCAGGGGTTGACATCATAACATTTTTTTATATTTTTCTTTATAAGAATCTTAAATCCTATAATTACACCAAATTTCAAGTTTCTAAGTCATCTAGAAGTTTTACAACCCCTAAAAGGGTGTGCGAAGGTTGACATAAAAATATTTTTTTATTTTTCTCGGTACAAGAATCCCAAATCCTATAATTGTGCCAAATCTCAAGTTTGTATGTCATCTAGAAGTTTTGCAACCCCCGAACGGGTGCAGGGGTTGACATCATAACATTTTTTAAAATTTTTTTTATAAGAATTTTAAATCCTATAATTACACAAAATTTCAAGTTTCTAAGTCATCTAGTAGTTTTACAACCCCTAAAATGGGGTGCGAGGGTTGACATCAAAATATTTTTTTACTTTTCTCTGTACAAGAACCCCAAATCCTATAATTGTGCCAAATCTCAAGTTTGTACGTCATCTAGAATTTTTACAACCCCCGAACGGGGTGCAGGGGTTGACATCATAACATTTTTTTATATTTTTCTTTATAGGAATCTTAAATCCTATAATTACACCAAATTTCAAGTTTCTAAGTCATCTAGAAGTTTTACAACCCCTAAAAGGGTGTGCGAGGGTTGACATAAAAATATTTTTTTATTTTTCTCGGTACAAGAATCCTAAATCCTATAATTGTGCCAAATCTCAAGTTTGTATGTCATCTAGAAGTTTTACAACCCCCGAACGGGGCGCAGGGGTTGACATCATAACATTTTTTTATATTTTTCTTTATAAGAATCTTAAATCCTATAATTACACCAAATTTCAAGTTTCTAAGTCATCTAGAAGTTTTACAACCCCTAAAAGGGTGTGCGAAGGTTGACATAAAAATATTTTTTTATTTTTCTCGGTACAAGAATCCCAAATCCTATAATTGTGCCAAATCTCAAGTCTGTATGTCATCTAGAAGCTTTACAACCCCCGAACGGGGTGCAGGGGTTGATATCATAACATTTTTTTATATTTTTCTTTATAAGAATCTTAAATCCTATAATTACACCAAATTTCAAGTTTCTAAGTCATCTAGAAGTTTTACAACCCCTAAAAGGGTGTGCGAGGGTTGACATAAAAATATTTTTTTATTTTTCTCGGTACAAGAATCCCAAATCCTATAATTGTGCCAAATCTCAAGTCTGTATGTCATCTAGAAGTTTTACAACCCCCGAACGCCCCGTTCGGGGGTTGACATCATAAGATTTTTTTATATTTTTCTTTATAAGAATCTTAAATCCTATAATTACACCAAATTTCAAGTTTCTAAGTCATTTAGAAGTTTTACAACCCCTAAAAGGGTGTGCGAGGGTTGACATAAAAA
Organism: Agrypnus murinus; assembly: GCA_929113105.1. NCBI lineage: Eukaryota > Metazoa > Arthropoda > Insecta > Coleoptera > Elateridae > Agrypnus > Agrypnus murinus. The sequence continues at coordinate 106,909,781 of OV816026.1, read as the reverse complement.
TATTTTTTTATTTTTCTCTGTACAAGAATCCCAATTCCTATAATTGTGCCAAATCTCAAGTTTGTATGTCATCTAACAAAGTAGAAGTTATAAAGGTTATTTAATTTCAATATTTTAATGCATATGAAGTCCCGTTTGAAATGATGTCACTGTCTGCCTCACAAACATACGAGTTTTAAAAATCTTAAAATATAATGTGGGATAAGATAGTATTTTAAACAGCCAGATTTATTATTAGCTAACAGCATCAGTGATTGATTAAATACTGAATGATAATATAATAATGGTTAACGTTTGTTTCACTTAAATCAATAATATTAAATATATTATAATAATAATAATTATAATATTAAATAGCTTTAACAAATATAATATGTAAGAATTTTTGTCACCTTAAATGACATAATTTTTACTCAAAAATACAATGCATAAAGTGAAGTCCCGTTGAAATGACGTCACTGTCTAGACACAAAGCAATCAGTGTTACCAACACAATTCTTGTTAAATATGCGGACGCAGGGTAAACCTATGCCATAAATTTGTATACAAATCCCGCGCTATTAACGCTGCGTGTGGCAAACGCTCGAACTACGATTTTATACACGAATCAGGAATGGGTGTCAAACTGCGCACAGCTAATTTTTACATTTTCGTCATCTAGACACTTTAAGCTTCATATGGTGCAAATTTGAGGCACTAGTCACCCAGCGTCCGTATATCCGGACGCCGAGTGACTTCGGACGCTGCTTGAACCTAAGATTTTACATGGGGGGACGCATAGTGGTGCCCTATAGATATATATATATATATATATATATATATATATATTGGTTTAATCGACGTTGTCGGACCCGCTATATGGTAGGGTCGTTAGTAGACCCGCATTTTTTGATTTTTAAAATGTGTATATTTTACATAATATTGATCTATTTCTGATAAGCAATATTTAAGATCCTCGAGGGGTAAAAATATATGAAAAAAAAATATTGGTGATATTTGACAGTCGTTCTTGGACCCGATACATATTACAGTGTTTACAGACCCATTTGTATAATTTTAAGCAAGCCTACCTACCCTACTGAACCCAGCAATGTTGCCGAATGTATCAGAGATAAAATTACGATTGACGTAATGATTTCGGGATGCTAAGCACATAAGTGATCTTTATTTTTGTTGATTTGTTCGTAAATTCCATAAATAACCTTAAACGCAGAAAAATTAACGTTTTCCGTAAAACGATGTAACTCTGAAAATTATTATTAACATGAGAAAATAGCATTGAGCCTCTTTTGTTCTAAAATACATAAGGTTTATGCAAATAATTGTTTTTTAATAATTTGCTTTTAAATCATTTATTTTAACATGATTATTTTTGTTTACAAGAATACAATTAAAAGTTTCGAAGACACGTCATGTATATGTGTTTTGAAAAAATAAATGTTATAGCCAAATCTTTTGACCTCCTGAACATTTTACTGTTATGTTTTTAGCACAAATGAACAGTTTCTAATATATGTATATTTTAATGCCACGGTAACAGTTCAGTCAAATTTGTAAAAATAGAGGGGAAGTGAGGTATATCCTTGGATTTTTGATAGGCCTTCTTTGTGATATGTTAAATAACCCCTTAAAAGTTACTACTCAAAAGTGGTGAACCAGAGAAGCTGATGAGGGTAAGCCATGTCCCCAGAGGGTTTTTACTGTTTTTTCAGAAACTATTAGGTTTATCAAAATGGAGACAGTTAGGTAAAATAGGATTTTATTTAACTTTCATACCAAAAAGCTAAGAAAACTTTGTGCATGTTGTCTTGTTTCTGTGTTATCGAAAGAACGATCATATGTCACACAGACAAATAATTTGTATCGGTACATATTATACGAGAAGCTTCGAGCATAACTTTGTGTGATTTGATGTTCATCATGAAATAACTACGGAAATCTCGTTGAGCATCGAACGCGATCCTGGTTCAGTCTTATTCTATCACAGAATCTCCAGCAAAATCTACGAGGCGATATTATCATTATTATTTGGGGCTAGTCATATGGTAATTCTCGTATTGGCAAGATACATTTTAGGGGTATACCCTGTACTAATTAATCTTTTTAGTGAACCTAAAACGTACAGGGTACTTCAGGGTTTTTGGATATCTCTTACTTTGTCCTTTATATTGATATTCGTATCGAGTAATTTTTTTCTTGAATGGTTTTTGTTTTGGAATTCTAAGTTCACGACTTAATTCCACGCCTGCTTTAAAATGTAGCTAGATATTTAACATTAAATGGGACTTCACCCATTTGACATGTAGGATATCTCGAGCAGACGATGCCAATTCCTGAGGGTCAATGCATTTGATCAAAATAGGCCATTAAGCACAACATATCTATGTTCAAAAATGAAATGTTACAAAGCTATAGACCTTCAAAATAAAAAAGTCAAAAATGCAATTTGGATAAAATTTTGTTTTCAAGGACAGTTGTTATTAGAACATACATTAGTGTTATTTTGTGCTTGTGGTAGCTGTAGCGTACCCGCTACCGCTAGATACGGAATTCTGTGCCAGTGATATGTTTAATGAATACACCATTGAATGCAAAATTTAATTCTTCACAAAACAGGTATACTTGACCCAAGTCGAATAGTGACAAGTCAAATAATGCTCTATAAAATGCAGAAAAGAAATAAAGGTAAAACGTCATGCAGTATGACGTACAAACGAAGTAAGAAAGATTTCAAAACAAGGTGAAATGCCCTATACATTTTGGTTTCTATAAAATAATTTTCCAGTACAGGGTATTCTCCTAAAGATATTCTTTTTACTGCAAAATTATCATAATACTACAACCAACAATAACAACAACATCGCTTCATGAATTTGGCAGAAGTGATGCTAAGGTTGCACTGCGAACTCAACTTTTTTTTTTCTTAGCTAAGTACTTGATGACGAATACAAGATCGCAATAAGTTATGTTCTGAAGTTGCTCCGTCAAATGTATTGGTAGAAATTGTTGGTCTACATACAGGATGTTTTACTCAACTTTCGTATAAATTGCATGTGTGACAGTATTCATCAATAGGAACAAAAAACTCTTTTTGTTTTTACGCAAATCAACAAAAATTTGCTAAAAATGTCAACTTTTGGAAACTGCTGGAAATTATAGTCAAAACAAACTGCGACATCACCTAGCAGCTGCTGCGTCAATGTATCAGATAGGCACATCCAGCTCCAAGTGTGATTCTTAGACCAGTGACCTGCTACCCACTTTTCAAAAACCATTCTTTTTTCGGTTATTATGAAAGATAGACACTAATGATTTTCAGCTTTTTTGTTGCATTTTATGTGTACTACCACCTATTCAGATGATACGAATCTTAAGTGAAACAACCTGTATGATATATTCATGCGCCAATTAAATAAGCTTTATTTTATCTAACCCACTTAACAACCAGTCGATAAACCTAACAGTTTTTGAAAATAAAACGACAAAATCCATCTGAAGGCGTGGTTTAATATTGATATTTTACAAAATTCAGGATATTATCTACTCGTAAACATGAACAAATCAAGCATAAAGTCATTTTCAAGTTTAGTTGACCAAAATAGACTACATTTGATTAGTTTAACCTAGATTAAAAAATAGCAGTTTCTATTTTTACTGTGCGTTTGTACAGTTACAAAAAAATTATGGAATGTTCGATCCCTACTTTCTGTTTAATGAATTTGAAGGTACAAAACAGTATACACTATATGGTGGTTAAGTGCCTTTAACAGAAACGTCGAAAGGTAACGAAGAAAAGAAGAAGTTTTTTCAAACCTTGCCTAATTCCGTTATATTGCACTTGTACTAAGTTAAAGATCAATTTTTATTGTATTCTGAAATAGCTATTTGTGAATTGGAATATGTATTATATTCTTAGTGACGAATTGTACACCAGAGATTTTCTGATTACATTTGAAATATATGTAGTTCTAAATATACCAGGCGCAAATCATATTAGTCCACCCAGTTTCATTTTTGTTAAAGAACGTCCCACAGAGTTTATTCCGTTTATCTTTCGTTCTATGAGGTGGCCGTTTTTTGTTGCTATAGTGAAGTGCTGCTACTGCATCTACCCATACCAATGTTCATGAAATTCAATTAGGGGTTGCAACATACACTGCCCCTCCGAACCTTTTGAGTGCCCTGTTTACATTAAAAGGTCCATTAAGTAATCCTACAAATTACAGACGAGAAAGTTTTCCTTCAGCGTTTTAGCAAAAAGTCACAAATGATGCTCAACTTAGTTCTCCCATTTTAATTTTTGATAAAGAACACCTCACGATTTTTACCCTGAATGGTCTACGACGTTGTTATTTATTGGTGGTATGTAGTACATATCGTCGCCGTTAATGCATATGAACTTAATTCTTTGAAATGTTGTAACTAGCTATGTTGCTAGTTGCGATTTCAAAGAATTCATCATGCCATCTGTAACAAAGTTTTTATAAGCATTTAAACTGCGCTCCTGGAAAATTGCTAGAAAATAGTTCCGCTAGTATGCATTAACGTCGACGATATGTATGAGTGAGTACTGTGATCCAGTGATATGTATGTGTGCGTGTAGTATCCAATGCAACGAATATAAACAAGGAGTCAGGAAATAATTCAGAAACCAAATAGTTCAAGCATTCATTCTCTGATCTTAACAGTAAATAATAAAGCATTCATTAACTACAAACAGTCTTTCAAACAAACAAACACAGAGGATATTACATGTGGTGACCGCCGACTTTAATTGAACACGCAACAATCTGTCAAGAAACTTACTCTTGCTAGCATACCATTCAAGATACCAGGATCCTATTTATGAAGCAGATGTCGAGAAATCAATTAGCATAATTCCAGTAGAGGATCAATACTCTCTCAGCACCACCACTACCAGTACATGGAGAAGTTCCATCGCTGAAGTCATAATCTATCTGAAGTCACGGTTGTATAAAGTTTTTTCTGTTCTAAATTTTTCTGCCATCAAAGCAGACTATCTACAGCATTTAAAGAAAGTATTTCAACGCCTATATCATTACGGTTAACTATCAAATTAAAAAAGAAACAATCTTTGAACCCAAAGAACTAACTTGTCTCGACCACACAGTGAACAGTGATGGAGTTACGCCGTAAGTTTCAAAAGGAGAAGCTATTCATAACTTTCCAATCCTTAGAATGCAACAAGAATTATCCCATTTCGTTGGCATAGATTGTCGACTTAAACCTGAGCTAAACCTATTTATTTCAGAAAAAGTTTCAGAACCCTACAAGAAACCCACACAACAGTGTGTCGCAGAACGTATAATTACAAATCGGTTGTTGTGAACTTCAATAAACGGTCGTACCAAAAATTCGTTACTTCGTATGATCGGGCACACAGGGAATACATAGCAGATAAACTCGGATGCAGCCCATTACAAATCCTTCTTATCTTTTTTTGTACCGTTTATGTATAGAACGTTCGCAATTACTTTTTGTTACCTGTTAGACATATTTGTGTACATAAATTTACTATTTTCCTTTTATGTTGCATATACGATTATGATCCAACTAACAACCTACAAGTCCAACAGTATCCTCATACGTTCCCCTTAGGTTAAGTTTTGTAGTTTTTAGTTATTTACATTTTGCAACGAGCCCTAAAATTAAGAATCTGCTTCCTTAATGTTAACCGTTTTCAATTATCTCATTCGATTATTAGCTCATTTCTATAGGTTAAGTTCTTATCATTGTAACGAACATTAACATTAAGAGCCTTGTACTAACTTTAATCAATTGTAAAACCAGCCAAAGAAAAAAACGCGGTATTTTACGTATCTATCAAGTTACTTTACAATCACAACCGCATCTTATGCGTACATTCACTAGTTCTTTCCAATCCTGTCCTCAAGCAAACTGATGGAGACTTTTTTGCTGGAAAAATTCTAAAAAACAAGGGAGCAATAAATGTGATGATCACCGTTGCCTTGGATACTTTGTAGTATCCAAGGAAACGAATGTAAACGAGGGATCAGAAAACCAAATAGTTCAAGCATTCATTCTCTCATCTTAACAGTAAAAGAATAAAGCATTCATTAACCACAAACAATCCTTCAAACAAACATACAAAGAATATATTACAGTACTTTTATACTAAAAAATTTAATCAAGTTCTTGAAATTTATCGTTACTACGGAAAATGACATATGTACTTTTCCACCTTATTTGGAAATCATCCACTTTCCCCAGAAATTAACTTTTCCGTATTATGTTGCGTTGTCTCACTTGTTCGAAAATCCTGTTAACCTTACTCTAATCATTTATATAAAAAATGAATTCAGTTATAAAGTCCTACTTAAAGATACCATTGATATGAACACATGGATTGTAGGTAGTAATATATGCTTTCAATCATACAAATATAACTTTATAAATTTATATCACTCTCCAAACTCTAGTGATGCTCAATTTCTAATGAAACTTGAAAATTTGTTTGATGTATATGCTAGTAGATCAGAGACCTTACTAATTATCGGAGACTTTAATATTGACCTATTAAAGGATTCATATTATGAAAATAGGCTGAGAACTTTAATTAAAAATAATGGACTACATCATATTATCGACCAACCTACAAGAATCACTAAGGATAGTGCTACACTCATAGATCTTCTTGTATCTAATGAAAAATCTATTGATGCCCAGGTACACCATGTTCCAAAAATAACCGATCACTCAATAATAACTGTAAATGCAAAAGTGAAAGAAAAATATGAAGAATATACAATACAACACAGAGACATGAGCAACTTCAATGAAATGCAATTTCAATTAGATCTAATGGATCAATCATGGAATCCGGACTGTACAAACACCAATCAACTAGCAGAAACATTAGTTAAAACCATAATGAACACACTAAACAGGCATGCTCCAACTGTTAAAAAAACCATTAAATGTCAATGGAGTTGTAAGCGTTGGTGGACCCCAGAAATAGCCTTGGAAATTGAAGAAAGGGACAGATTATATAAAAGAGCAATCTTTACACAAGAAGAAAGTGATATGAATAGGTATAGACAACAAAGAAATGGAATTGTTAGTTTGATCAGGAACCACAAGACAAATTATTATCAAGAAAACTAGATGATATGAAAAATAACTCAACAAAAATGTGTAAAACAGTTAAATAATTAATTAAAGGAGGCCATAACAGACAAAAAAAAAGAAAGGTATTATTTTTGACAATGAGTTAGAAAAAAAGGAAATTTAAATTGCAGAAAAATTCAATATTTACTTTATTAACAGCATACAACAAATTATTACATTAACAAATTTAACCCAAATTGAAACTGATTTAAACCACATTAATGTGCATCAATGCAAGTTTGAGAAATTTTTACCAATAGGATTTTTGGAGTTAAAAAAATTATAAACAATTTACCTAATAAGAATAGTAGTGTCGATGGTATTACAGTAAAGATTCTTAAATTAGCTTTCAATGTAATAGGACAGAGATTTTTGCATCTAATTCAAATGAGTCTAGAAAGGGGATCCTTCCCAGAAACCTTGAAGACATCCCATATTATCCGCTTAGAGAAGATAACCAACACTAACAAATGTGAAGAATACAGACCGATGAACATGGTGCCAACTTATGAAAAATTATTAGAGACCGTCGTAAATATCCAGTTTCGTGACTACATTGAAGTGAACAAACTGTTAACACCTTTTCAATCAGAGTTTCGTAAAAATAATTCATGTGAAAGTGCAATACAATCAGTTCTTTTGAAATAGAAAAATGCTATTTACAAGAAGAAGGTGATAGGTGTAGTTTTTCTAGACTTTAGACGTGCTTTTGAGACTATTAATAGAGATCTACTATTATTGAAATTAAAAAGATATGGGTTCGGCCCAATAGTTATAAAATGGTTTAGTGAATATCTCAAAAACAGATTTCAAAAAACTAGATACTTTAATAGTACATCTTCAGCTAAAAAAACTACCTTTGGCGTTCCACAAGGAACTGTATTAGGCCCTGATTTATTTGTACTATGCATAAATGATATTGTTAATGTGATTACAAAATGTAACATTATTATTTGCAGATGACACTTTAATATATTTTATAGGAGATGATGTTGAAAAAGTAATAAATATCATCAATGATGAATTAGTAAATGTATATAACTGGTTAGGTAAAAATAGTCTTTCTTTAAATGTAAATAAAACAAAATTCATGATAATAAAAAGTAAGTTTAACGAAATTGATACATCTAGTCATGTGGGAATACAAATTAATAGTCAAAAAATAGAACAAGTTTATGAGTGGAAGTACTTAGGCGTAACAATAGATTGTCACTTAACATTTTCTAGTCATTAAAACTATGTTATCAGTAAAGTTGCAAAAAAAGTAAATTTCATGGGTAGAATAAGCCAAAATCTTAGCAAGTGGTCTAAATTATTACTATATAAAACAATAATACTTCCCCATTTGAATTATTGTGCTAGTATACTTTACCTCCTAAATAATACTGAAATTAACAATCTTCAAAAAAAACAAAATTGAGCATTAAGAATAATATTAAAATGTAGTAGGTACACTAGCATAAGAAGAATGTTGCAACTTACATCTTCGTTAAGTGTTGAGCAAAATATATTTTATAATACGATGACATTAATATTTAAAATAAAAAACCGAATATATCCAGAGCACATTTTAAATGAATTACTATTCGTAGAAGATGTTCATGATCATAATACTAGAAGTAGAAATAATTTTTATGTTCATACAGTAACAACAAATATAGGACAAAATAATCTGTTTCATAAAGGTTTAGTTGAATATAATTCACTTCCAGCTAATGTAAAAAACTGTACATCTTTAACATTATTTAAGAAACAGTGTAAAAAATATTTAATAAATTACATTAATATTTAAGAAATTATAATGTATTATATGGAATTTATCTAGTTATATGCTATAAATAAAGTATATTATTATTATTAACAAATATTAAAACCTTCAATTTTTCAAAGCCAGAGAGTTATTTACAAATTTGAAAAGAACTCGCATACGAGCTGATGTAATTCTTACGTCACTTTTCTCCATCAAATATTAAATGCGAGCTATTATAACCAAACGTTTATAAAACAAAGCTTAACATATGCGTCATGGCAATGTTGCCAGATTCAGGGCTTAGGAAGACTGTAGAACATAGCGGGTTTGATAGCGTCTTGTATAAAAATATACGATATACACTTGAGAAAGGCGCGACGCCCCCTATAGTTCATTGTGATGAACTACGATTGTATAAAACTTTTTACAGACCCTACTTTTCCAAACCCAAATTGTATATTTTTTTATTGCAGTTTTAAGTAAACATTATCCTGAGACCTCGAAAATATAGGAGAACGTTGCCAGACCCAAGCCCGGGTCTGAGAGCGGCGAAAATGGTCCGACAAGTCGGTAGAATATAGCGAAACGGGTGTGTATAAGCGGTTTGACAAATATATATATATATATATATATATATATATATATATATATATATATATATATATATATATATATATATATATATATATATATGTTACATTTTAAGTCAAGAACAACAGTTACAACTAATTCCGAGAGAGAAGTCGTCATCATGCCCTAAGCTGTACGGATTACCAAAAGTCCACAAGGAAGGTGTACCACTAAGACCCATCGTAAGCTCCATTGGATCACCACTGCAACCTCTAGCGAAATTCCTGGCCAAGCAACTGCAACCTTATGCCGAAGAAGCCGAATCTTACGTAAAGAACGCAAGCCACTTCATCGAGCGTATAAAAGACATAACAGTGGCACCAGGAGATCTGCTGGTAAGCTTTGATGTAACCTCTTTATTCACGAATGTTCCAGTAAAAGAAGCAGTAGATATGATACAACGGAAATACCAAGTCCCAAATGAAATCATCGAGTTAACAAGACACTGCCTAAACAACACCTACTTCATCTACAAAGATCAACGGTACAAACAAGTGGAAGGAGCACCTATGGGATCACCTTTATCGCCGGTAATAGCGAACCTATTCATGGAAGAATTAGAAGTCCGAGCAATAGAAACGGCAAGTGACAAACCTAAACTATGGCTAAGATATGTAGACGATACTTTTATTATATGGACCCATGGAGAAGAGAAGCTGCAGACCTTCTTACAGCATCTAAACAACATACACCAGAAGATCAAATTCACAATGGAGGTGGAAAAAGACAATCAACTACCTTTCCTAGATGTATCTATAATCAAGAAGGAAGACGGCAGCCTGGGATACACAGTATACCGAAAATCAACCCACACAAATCGCTACCTGAACGCGCAGTCACATCACCACCCAGCGCAACTACAGTCAGTAGTCAAGACATTAATAACCAGATCACAACGATTGACTGATGACGATAATAAACATCAAGAACTAGAACAGGTGAAGTTGGCATTAAAACAAAATGGTTTCTCTTCCAGAAATATCAAGAAAGCGTTAACACCAAGGGACCCAAAGCCAAAGGAAGAAGAAACATCGGTATCCAAAGCGCACTTACCGTACATCAAAGGGACCACGGACAAAATAAGTAGAGTGCTGAGAAAACACAACATCGACACCATCTTCAACACCGACAAGAAGATTGGAAACATGCTTCCATCCGCAAAAGCAAAAATACCACTAGAAAGCCAAGGAGTATACGAGATCCCTTGTAAAGACTGCGGGGAATCCTACATAGGGCAGACCAACAGAAGAATTCAAGTAAGAAGAGAAGAACACTGAAATGCAGTCAACAAAAATGAGAGAACGTCTTCACTAGCACAACATGTAAGTGGTACATCTCATAACATAGATTTCGAAAATACAAAAGTTTTAGCGAATATACAACATAAGACCCGACGAACCATAAGAGAAGCCATTGAGATCGAGAAACGTCCGAACAATCTTAATACCAGGGACGATACACAGCGACTACCATCAGCTTGGAAACCAGCTATAACCAGCATCACCGTCAAGAAGCGAAAACCAGCACAGCAGAACGATAAAAGGGAAAGCGAGAGAAAGCCACCGGATCAAGCGAGACCAATGACAAGCAGCCGCGCCAAAAACCAGCCGACCGCAACCATGCGCAACACCGTAACCGTATATAAAGACCAACCGCTACAGCAAGACGTCAGTCTACATCGTGTAACCACGCGAAGCAGAAGGAAGTTAGAAGTGACCTGAAGATGGCAAGTGTGATCTTGCCGAAACGTCGTCAACCATTGTCTGGTTCCTCTAGGAGCCGAATAGTGAATACGCGGAGTGAAACCCGGAAAAGTAGTGAAGTATCATATATATATATATATATATATATATATATATATATATATATATATATATATATATATATAAATTAATACATAGATGGATTCTTGGTTATTTAAGTTCTTAAATAATTATTAAGGATAATTATTAATAATGAGAGATGCAAGATTTCAAAACAAAATACTCTCATACAGCTGTTTCGACCATACCTATTGGTCTCATCAGTGAGAGAGGCATTGTTTCGAAATCCTGCATCTACCATCCATTTTATTGCTTATATATGAAGCAGGAATAACATTAATAGCGAGAAAGAACAGCAGAGACATCTGTTCTTGTATTATCTAAATAAAGATTTTAAAAATTGCAGTTTTCAACCTTGCATATAATAAACATTTTTTAATTCTTGAACTATTGATATATAAATTAATACATAGATGGATTCTTGGTTATTTAAGTTCTTAAATAATTATTAAGGATAATTGTTTTGAAATCTTGCATCTCTCATTATTAATAATTATCCTTAATAATTATTTAAGAACTTAAATAACCAAGAATCCATCTATGTATTAATTTATATATCAATAGTTCAAGAATTAAAAAATGTTTATATATATATATATATATATATATATATATATATATATATATATATATATATATATATATATATATATATATTGAAAAGTGATGTGCTACTGCTAGCAGATGTATTTGAAGCTTTCAGATGTATATGTCAAAAAGTATATCATTTAGATCAGGCTAATTTCTTCACAGCACCAGGTTTATCGTGTTCTGCTAAGGTGGAGTTAGAGCTTCTGACCGATATCGATATGATACATTTTATTAAGAAAGCAATTAGAGGGGGTGTTAGCCAGTGTAGTAAGCGATATGCGCACGCTAATAACAAATATATGCCTACATATGATAGAACAAAGCCCACAACGTTTATAAATTACCTAGATGCTACCAATCTCTATGGTGCTGCGATGTCTGAATATTTACCTCATTCGGGGTTTACATGATTAAAAGATAACAAATCTGAAAATTTCGATGTTTTAAAAATTCCGAAAAAATCTGAGACTGGGTACATTTTACAAGCAGATTTGCACTATCCGAAAGAACTTCGCGATGATCACGATCAGCTACCATTCTGCCCGGAAAATATATCCCGCAAAATTCGAAGCAGTCAAAACTAATTCCCAACTTATTTGACAAGAGCATGTATGTAATTCACTACCGAAATTTACAACAGTCTATAGCAGCAGGATTGAAAGTTACAAAGATTCACCGTGTTTTATCTTTTAAACAATCTCCGTGGTTAATGGGAAATGCTGATAAGAGTGAGTTCGGGAAAATGTTTTATAAACTATTAAATAATTCAGTCTTCGGGAAAACGATGGAAAATACAGAAAATAGATCAGATATACGACTAGTTACACATTGGGAAAATAATGGAAGACGACTAGGAGCTGAGAAGTTAATTTCAAAACCGCAATCTAAAGAGTGTGCTATCTTTACAGAGAATCTGGTAGCTATCACATGGAAAAACTACAAGTTCACTACGATAAGCCGATATATATTGGTTTCTGCGTGCTAGATCTGGCTAAACAGATTATGTATGACTTTTACTATAATCATATTAAAAAAATATACGGGAGCAAGGTCCAGCTGCTGTACACAGATACCGATTCGTTAATTCTGCTGACGTATACAGACGATTTTTATGAAGACATGAAGAAATATTTGTACAAGTATGACACATCAAACTTTAAAGCTGATAATCAATTTGGAATTCCGCAGAATGAATCCATAATTGGTAGAATGAAGGACGAATATGCGGGTAGAATTCTCTGGAATTTCTGGGAAGAGGGGCAAAAGCATATGCTGTAGATGTAGAGGGCAAGCTTAGCAAAACAGCTAAAGGTGTCCAGAAGGAAGTTATCAAAAAAGAACTGGGTTTGGAAGATTATAGAAACGTGGTATTACGCAATATATATATTTATAGACATGTTCAATCTTTCCGTTCATACAGCCACCAACTTTATACAGAATTAAAAAATAAGGTAGCGTTATCATGGAAAGATGATAAACGATACATTATCGCTGGCGGGAACGGTGATACCTTAGCTTGGGAAAATTATAGAATTTCTAACTATTGATTAGAATTTCTTTTCCCTAGAACCCTTCATTGTATTTTTAACTATGAAAATTTGGAGACTAGTTAAGTGTTCATATATAACTTGTATTGTATAAGTCTGTATATAAACCCTCTACCTAGTAATTATTTTATTTAATCTATAAATTGTATATGTGATATGTATAAATACCTTAGCTTGGGGAAATTAAAGGATTTCTAATGATGATAATTTAGAAACTAGTTAAGTTTACATGTATAACTTGTATTATATGTATTATATAAGTCTGTATATAAACCCTATACCTATGTAATTAGTCTATAATAAATTGCATATGTGATATGTATTTTGAAAATAGTTGAATAAACCATACATTATGTTGTATCATTTAAGAAGGGTCTTACTATCTCTCTCCTACACATACATTCCAATTTAACGAGAGTAAAAGTAATATGTTAATAATAAAGAAAGGGAATGAAAACGATTCATAAACGTAGAAGCAGGGTGAGTATTAAGATATATTTACCACTGACCTGATTTATAGCATTTAATTCAAGCCCTCTTTCATATTTTTCTCTTGTACGCCCCTGTATGAGAACGATAGCTGTATATTAGCCTATATGTTAGCGTGTATATGTGGTTGCCTGCTAGAGGTGTGGAGGTGTGGTTCCAGAACCCGCCATCTCCCCCTACTAACATTTTTCCTACCAGGTAGGTAACAGTCTGATTATATATAATAAATAGCTGTCAGTGAAAGTATACTACCCATTTGATAAAATGATTTAAGTAATGTAATGTATATCTACGATTTACGAATTATTTACAACCCTATACATCAGTGTTAGGCACTCAACCTTTTTGCCGCGTGACCCAACATACTTTTTTGTAGTTGTACGACCCAATTGCGTTAATATCAGTACGATACTGAGTGTACCCGGATTAACTTAATAATACATAAATAATTGACAAAGAGTCTTTGAGTTGAATTTCATATTTGGGAATTTAGCCCTGCTTGGTTTAAAACTAATTCTTAAGTATATTTCCAACTTTTTAAAGTTTAACACGTTCTGGTAATTGCCGAAGGAGTGTTTTCTTTTCAAGTAAAATACCATTCCTGTATAAGATGCATCAAAAAATTATTAAGATGAATTCCATCCTCTGACCAGCTGAAGCTCCCACCACGCTCTCTAGGCAGGCTTACTTAGGCAGCATTCTCCCAACGGCGACAGCGTATCTTTCGCATCATATTTCAAAAACGTTTTTTCTTGTGAATGTTGCACAAAGAATCGCTCATTCTAAGAGTATTTCACCAGTTCATATTTTATTTTTAATTCATTAAAAGCTACAGCTATATAACCTGGACCGCAATTGATGTTGCTATATACCATTTCCGTACTGTTACTTGTATCACCAGTATCAGCTGTCACTTCGCGACCATTAAAAATTTAATGCGACTCCTAGGTTGAGAAGCTGCGTACACATAACAATCATAATACATAATATTCGAATGCTCGTTACTAGCCGAAAAGTTATATGGCTAATCTAGGCTTTCAGGCTAGTTATACGAAGAGATATGGAGTAGGAAGAACGCTTATACAAATGTAATTTTACGAGAACTAAAAGGTTATCGCCATTTTCACTCAACGTTGTGATTTTGAATTGTTGAAGTTAGTCATCTGCGAGTTATTAGAATCGATTTGTGATTACCTGGTGTTTTTGTTATATCTATGAAACTCTCTGAAAATGCAACTAACCATTTAGAAAAAGTTTTCAAGATGTACCTTTTGCCTGTCTTTGATGTTCTTGTGTCAATGTCTTTTAATGAGTAGGCATTTAAAAATATCCAAAATAAAACTGTTTCACGTTGCACATAAAATTCACCCTAAACCTTTAAAAAATTAACAACTATGTACATTGCATTTTTGTTTAAGCAAAGCATATAAATTAGTAAAAAACCAATTCGTGATGAATATGAACAGTCTCAACAGAAAAATAGAGAGCTTGTATGTTCATTAATGCTAGATGAAATGGCAATCAAAAAGAGAATCGAATTATACTGAATGATGAACTTCAACCTGCTACCGAAGTATTTGTTGTTATGGGGATAGCAAACAATTTTATTGTAAGCTTCCAATAGCCTATTTTCTCCTGAAATCTTTGACTAGAAGAGAAGTGACTATTACTTCTGTAACCTGCGATGGCATGTCTACTAATCTTACTATGATAAAGGAGTTAGGATGCCATTTGGAAGATCCTTTTCTTATATGCAAACGTGGTTAACACATCCATGTAATGTCAATAAAAAGATTTATTGCATATTTGATGCATATGCTAAAACTAGCTAGAAATAATTTTGCTAGCTTAGAAGAATTTTGAGACTTTCATAGTGAGATGGTAAAGTGGTCCTACATTACATGATTATACGATCTTCAAGAAAAGAACCTGTACGTAACAAATAAACTAAGAAGATCATCTTGCTTGTCCACAAGAACAGTGATACACAACTAAAAAAATGAAAAGTTGAGTTATTGCAAGCTAAGACTTAAAAAATAATCTACTTAACCTAAGATACTATTATGTAGAAAAATAATCATCTGGCAATTAAAATGTTTAATAAAATACCATCAAACTTTAAAAACATTGTCAACATAAAAAAATTTTAAGTGACAATATAACAATATAAGAAAGGTTTCTATTGGGAAAGGTATTCTACCACTATAATGAATACATAAATTGCGATATTAATACCAATTATATTTCATACTCTTCTGTTTATACAATTTAATAATGTATACATGTATATTAGAGTGGTTCTTATTTGGGTCATGTTGGAATTTCGGTTTTGTTAGATTAGATTAGATTCTAAAAAACAAAATTCTTAAGACCAATACAAACTTCCAATCTCTATTCTAATCATTCGCTGCAACGAGAAGTTTTCCATTTAAAATACACGCTTTTTTCAATTCTTAAGCATTTATTTGACAACTGGAACAAATTGTTGAGAAAAATATGAAAATTGATTTTATGGAATTAACAGGCATCGATGTATAATGCATTGGGGCATAACGACCCAATTAAATTTTGTCACTAACTGAGTATATAATTTTCTCTCTCGTTTTTTCACATTCAAATCTTTTTCTTCGGATGGAGCTGGTACTTTAGAAACTTTACATATATGATTTCAATTTTGCTTACTTTTTATTTTCCAAACATAACTTTTTGAAACACCTAATTTCTTAGCAACATCTCTTATTGAAAGGATTTCTTTTGAAAGTAGCAATCTGGTTTCGATTTTATACCTAAACCTGGCTTTCTTTCCAGCGTTAAGATTTTCTTGGACTTATTTAATATGCTTTAAACGGTGGCTCTGAAAATTCCAATATGATTCGCAATTTTATATTGAGACCAACTAGGACTTTCTTGTTTTGTGCATAAAATAAGTTTTCTGGTGTGTAATTGAGAACGCGACATTATTTTAAATAAATTAAGAGCAGTGTTAAGGACGTTCATGCTCTACGCTAGAGTCGAATGAGTACTAACTATTCACGAAATTTATTCAGGACTTAAGAAAATTTTTTAAATATATCAATAATCTTACAATGATTTATGAATTTATTTTATTTGTTCCAAATAGTTTTTAGGCAATTATTGTAAAATATCAGTAAATGTAAATTAGTCATTAATTTGACTCCATTTTTATTGATTATTAAATTTGACAACACCGATTTTTTTACCATATACGTATTCATCAGTATGTCAATATGTAAATTAAGCTACTTCTGTCAGCAATGGAGAATAATAATTATTATTACATTAGAAATGACACGGCAGTTTAAAAGGGAAATTTGTTTCACAAAAACATAAATTGTGGAGAAATATAGTAGTAGAGTTCGCAAACTTAAAAAACGCATCTAGAAATCAAGTCCGTGGTACATTGAAAGGTAAAAAGGTATCGAATATGTTATCGGATGCTATTTAGGGTGTATATCAATCCCCTAAATTCGTCTGAGGATATCGGTGTCCTACACCCCCCCCGGGGAGGAAAAACTGAAAAAACAGCAAATCTAGAATACTTTTCTATAAAGTCTATCTATTTCTTTTTTATAAATTTCAAGAAATTTAAATTTATGTAATAGTTCATCGTCTGTTATAGAATAACTTGAAGAACTCCCCGTGTTAAGGTTATGTCGCATTTACAAAAACAGTAAGAATTTTATAATTTTTTTCAAGAAAATGTTAAATCACCTGCATCTGTATCTCCAATATTGTGCTAATAGTTGTATGTACTTACGAACCTGGTAAGAGCAGTGCGTTAGAATGAGACGGAAGACGGGTGAAAACAGAGATAGAACGATCGCTGCTCAGCGATAATTTATACATTGTTGGAATAAATTGGTCATATCTTCGTTACTGTCTAGCCAATTTCAAAGTTTCAAAAAGCGTTGGATTGTAAAATCTCGAACTAACAACAATTATTTTTTGAACTTTTTTGTTATCTTGTGTCGTCCAAAAGTTATCACGATATAAACAACTTTCTATGTTTGCAGAAATAGAAATACGCATAATAAGGGAGTTAGAAGCTAATCTAGTGAGTATCCTTCCGTTTATCTAATGCTAATTCTTGAGTGAAAATTAGCTCTGACTCGCTTAATACTTTAGAGATCGTATTTATTTTAGTATAGCCGGATAGCAAATAAAGTATTCTAGATTTGCTGTTTTTTCAGTTTTTCCCCCCCGGGGGAGTGTTGGACACCGATATCGCCAGACGAATTTAGGGGATTGATATACACCCTAAATAGCATCCGATGACGTATTCGGTACCTTTTTACCTTTCAATGTACCACGGACAACACAATCCGCTTTCAGACTTACTCTACTATAGATAAATATTTAACTATTTGCTATTTTTAAATTATCAGAGAAAACGGTGGTAATAATATACGCACGAAATTGTAAATAAAGTTTACTTAAAAATATCACCAAGTATAGTAGATAATACTAAACTATTATTTTTACACGTAATTATTAATTATGTATTAATCTACTAACATAAATTTCAATTAAACTATTTAAATTAACTTTCCCATTGCATTGAATTATCTATTAATATAAAATTCTCATAATTCTATAAATCTTTTGACAGATTCAACAATAACCTAGGTTATGTTTTAACTTTTTCACATTTTTCATTGCGTTTGTGTATATCAAGGTCCGTTGATGCATGCATAATTATATCCTAAGTAATGGTTATCTCAGCCATTTCCACTATTGGCTTTTGAAATGGGCTCAAAAATGGCGCCTTTTTGACTGCAATTTTAATTTGTCATGAATTTGTCAAATCAAATATTTACATAAAATACAGAAAAGGTTACGAATATTTTAATTAAAACAAATCAATAATACTATGTATTAACTTATTAACAAATAATATTTTTATGCATTCGAATTATCTTCTGTTATTGAGTAATATTAACTACTACTACTGAACAAAACCACGAAAACATTAACACATTAAAAAGTGATGGTCTAAAATGGCGAAGATTTATTAGTTATTATATGAACAAAACAACAATAACAACTAAAGCGAATATTTTAACTGTGATACAACTAATTTATTAATGGTATCCCCCTCGAACAGTATTTGAGTTTCTCTTTTTTGTTATCCAAATATGGCAAAAAGTCATATAAAAGCCGTGGACGGAAATCTAACTTCTGTAAATGTCTGTACAGAATGTAGTATGATGCAAGTGGATGCTACAACTATTTTTTAAGATTTTGTAACCTTTCCAATCAGCTAGAAATTAAGAATATATTAAGTAGGTAATTGAAAATTATCCTGCAAATCGTATTTGTACTGCCAATTTCAAAATTTGCAGCGGCCACATCGGTATTTTTAAAACCTGAAGTGAATAATGTCTCTGTTCCTTTTAGTATCTGCATGAGAATGTACTGTAGTATTATCTTTTAAAGTATATCGAGGCTCTCTCTTTCTTTCCTTCCACACTCTTCAATTATTTTAGGCTTTTCTTTAACATATCCAGTATTATTTGATGAGTGTGTTTGGCAATTATATGGCCTGTTTCCCTTATTGCCTTTAAAAGTTTTATTTTTTTTATTAATTGCAACTACATTTATCTCTTTATTTAATCTTTTACGTTTCTTATTAACTGTAACTATATTAGAAACGTTAAATAACGTAGGAATTGCGTTTCATTTCAATATTTACCATTCATCTTTTCTTCTTGTTTTAAATTGCGTTTCTTCAAAATGGAACTAGGGGAAATGTAAAAAGGTAATAAAAGAGTGTATAATCTAAAGACTATCCTTTCTCGATGCTTAAACAATTTATATTATTTCTACATGTAATTTTATTAAGACTCAAACTTGCATACTTTACATAATCTTGAGTATTCAGTAATTCCCAATTCTGACTTCTACGCATATCTATAACAAATTTGTCTTATTTTCCTTCTTGGAAAAAGAAACAAACGTACACCATTCCGGGAATTGCTAGAACAGTTTGGTGCACTACAACCAGCCATTTTTTGAGGAATAGACTTCTGCGTTTCACTTATGTCAGAAACTGACAGATCGAACTTGGGCTCAAATATGGCCGTCTCAACTTTGATGAGATGACCTATGTATGTGTACTAGGTATACATACACATGAATGGACCTTGGTGTATATTCCTTTAGTACGTACTGTTGCCAGTTTTCAATATGGTGAAAAATCTACCAAAACAGTTTTAGTTATACTTATTAAAATAACTGATAATTCATTCTAACGTTCGATAACACTTATTTTTTCATACAATTATATAATAATAATAATAACTACTACAACCCATAGCCTAAACCAAGGCCCCAGAAGCTATAAGCTTGTGCGGGAGGGAGGGGGCGATTATTATTATGTAGGCCCAATGTGCGGCTGCAGCCGACTTACAGATGGAACAGCGCAAATCCCACATTTGTGTCACAGCTAAGGAAAACTGCAGAAAACCTTAACCAAATCTGCCGACGGCGGGAGTCGATCGCGGGCCGCTTGGGTGAAAGTCCGGCACTCCAGGCATTACACTACCAAGGCTGTTTTTTATATATATATATATATATATATATATATATATATATATATATATATATATATATATAATAATATTCAAAAAAAAATATCTAGTTACTTTGTATGTCTGCTTAAACATCTAATTGATATGGAAAATTTCTCGCTATGCTGGTAGTCGTACTCTGTAGCTCAGTTGGTAGAGATACCACCTAGACAGTGGAGGGTCCTGGGTTCGTGTCCCAGCAGAGTCGATGATAAATTTTTCTATATGAATTTGCATTCTAAATATTATATATATATATATATATATATATATATATATATATATATATATATATATATATATATATGTTACATTTTAAGTTTCCGCGGATATTATATGATACTTTACCAATTTTCCGGGTTTCACTCCGCGGTATTCACTATTCGGCTCCTAGAGGAACCAGACAATGGTTGACGACGTTTCGGCAAGATCACACTTGCCATCTTCAGGTCACTTCTAACTTCCTTCTGCTTCGCGTGGTTACACGATGTAGTCTACATCGTGTAACCACGCGTGTAATTATAGGATTTAAGATTCTGGTAAAGAAAAATATTTAAAAAATGTTATGTCAACCTCTGCATCCCGTTCGGGGGTTGTAAGACTTCTAGATGACATAAAAACTTGAAATTTGGTTTAGTTATAGGGTTTAGGGTTCTCGTAAAGAATGATATAGAAAAATGTTATTATGTTAACCCTCCGCAACCCCTTTAGGGTTTATAAAGCTTCTAGATGACACAGAAACTTGAAATTTGATACAATTATAGTTTAAGGTTATTGTAAAGAAAATATATAAAAAAATGTCGTTATATCATCCCCCCCACCCTCTTATGGGATTGTAAAACTTGCAGATGACACAGGAACTTGAAATTTGATATAGTTATAGGGTTTAAGACTGTCGTAAAGAAAAATATAATTTTTTTTATTAAGTCAACCCCTGCACTTTATTTGGGGGTTGTAAAAATTCTGGATGACATTCAAACTTAAAATTTGAGATAGTGATAGGATTTAGGACTCTCGTAAAGAAAATTATTAGGTCAACCCCCGCACTCCATTTGAGGATTGTAAAACTTCTAGATGGCATACAAACTTGAAATTTGACATAGTTATAGAGTTTAGAATTCTTGTCAAAAGAAAAATAAACAATGGTAAAATTTCTACCCCCAACTCACATTGGGGGTTGTAAAACTTCTATATGACATACAAACTTGCAATTTGGTATAGTTATAGTATTTAAAGTTTTCCTAAAGAGAAAAATCAAAAATACTAAAATCTCAACCCTCCCACCCCCTTTTGAGTTATAAAACTTCTAGATGACGTACAAACTTGAGATTTTGACATAGTTATAGACTTTAAAATTCTTGTCAAAAGAAAAATAAACAATGGTAAAATTTCTACCCTCCATCCACATTGGGGGTTGCAAAACTTCTATATGACATACAAACTTGAAATTTAGTATAGTTATAGTGTTTAAAATTTTCCTAAAGAGAAAAATCAAAAATATTAAAATGTCAACCCTCGCACCCCCTTTAGAGTTATAAAACTTCTAGATGACGTACAAACTTGAGATTTTGACATAGTTATAGTGTTTAGAATTCTTGTCAAAAGAAAAATAAACAATTGTAAAATTTCTACCCCCCACCCACATTGGTGGTTGTAAAACTTCTATATGATATACAAACTTGAAATTTGGTATAGTTATAGTATTTAAAATTTTCCTAAAGAGAAAAATCAAAAATATTAAAATGTCAACCCTCCCACCCCCTTTTGAGTTATAATACTTCTAGATGACGTACAAACTTGAGATTTTGACATAGTTATAGAGTTTAGAATTCTTGTCAAAAGAAAAATAAACAATGGTAAAATTTCTACCCTCCATCCACATTGGGGGTTGTAAAACTTCTATATGACATACAAACTTGAAATTTAGTATAGTTATAGTGTTTAAAATTTTCCTAAAGAGAAAAATCAAAAATATTAAAATGTCAACCCTCCCACCCCCTTTTGAGTTATAAAACTTCTAGATGACATACAAACTTGAGATTTTGACATAGTTATAGTGTTTAGAATTCTTGTCAAAAGAAAAATAAACAATTGTAAAATTTCTACCCCCCACCCACATTGGTGGTTGTAAAACTTCTATATGATATACAAACTTGAAATTTGGTATAGTTATAGTATTTAAAATTTTCCTAAAGAGAAAAATCAAAAATATTAAAATGTCAACCCTCCCACCCCCTTTTGAGTTATAAAACTTCTAGATGACGTACAAACTTGAGATTTTGACATAGTTATAGAGTTTAGAATTCTTGTCAAAAGAAAAATAAACAATGGTAAGATTTCCAACCCCCAGCCACATTGGGGGCTGTAAAACTTCTATATGACATACAAACTTGAAATTTTCTATAGTTGTAGTGTTTAAATTTTTCCTAAAGAGAAAAGAGTTATTATGTCAACCTCTGCATCCCGTTCGGAGGTTGTAAGACTTCTAGATGACATAAAAACTTGAAATTTGGTTTAGTTATAGGGTTTAGGGTTCTCGTAAAGAATGATATAGAAAAATGTTATTATGTTAACCCTCCGCAACCCCTTTAGGGTTTATAAAGCTTCTAGATCAAAAATATTAAAATGTCAACCCTCCCACCCCCTTTTGAGTTATAAAACTTCTAGATGACGTACAAACTTGAGATTTTGACATAGTTATAGAGTTTAGAATTCTTGTCAAAAGAAAAATAAACAATTGTAAAATTTCTACCCCCCACCCACATTGGTGGTTGTAAAACTTCTATATGATATACAAACTTGAAATTTGGTATAGTTATAGTATTTAAAATTTTCCTAAAGAGAAAAATCAAAAATATTAACATGTCAGCCCTCCCACCCCCTTTTGAGTTATAAAACTTCTAGATGACGTACAAACTTGAGATTTTGACATAGTTATAGTGTTTAGAATTCTTGACTAGTGGACATTTAACTTCTATAATGGCATCTTCATTAACAGGTTCATCGGGGCTTGCCGCCAGAAATGGGTGTTCTTGATCAATAAATAATCCACATTCTCTTACTTCCAAGTTGTATTCACTTTCAAATTCTTTTATGGCAATTGGCTCATGTTCCAAGCCATAATGCGTTGCTCTATTTCCTGTAAATGTTGAGTACAGTATTTCTTTAACTGTGTTCACGCAAGATGTTTTGGCTTGCAATTTGCAGACTCTTCCGAAGTGAGATGCAGTCAATCTCAATGATCTTTCTTGTTTGCAGAGAGGGTTCCTTGACTGACCGACAGTATTTCGTTCTAGATGGGTAATCTCTTCTTTGGACTTTTTCAAGGTGTTACGGAACTCGATTTCTTGAATTTTATACTCTTCAGGTGATAACAGCTCAGCCTTTTCTGTGACACCATAATCTGTGTCTGGAAGTGCAGTAGTTTTCGTTTTGCGGTAAATTTGCCCCTTTTCCTCTTGTTCTTTTCTAGCATTTGTCGTTTCCTTTTCAATTTTAGAGCATATCTCTTTGTAAATACACTTTGATCTTCTTGTAATAGTTCGTGGTAGTCTGTCCCAGCATTAAATAATATACTAGCAGCTTCACATCTTGTTTGATAGGAACCTCGAAGGGAATAATTTACCCTTTTCCCCCCTACAAATTTACACACTAACGAATTGTAATGTTCTGCCAAATTGTTATTCATGTTTAACAGCAAACTATTAACATTTAAAGTTAACCTGTAAAGAGTTGCTTCAATATCTTGATATAGGCCACATTTCTTCATATCAGGAACGAAGTTTTGTTCTCCTTTTTTGTACAAGAAAAATACCCTATTTCTTGACATTTTGCATGCTCGCCAAAAACGTGCGAGGGGGCATTTAAAATGTCAGCAGTAAGCAGCTGCATGCAACAAAACTCGCTGACAACTAAATATTCAGATAGCAGTTTATAAATACAATTCAATAAGATTTAACATCTCGCTTTGCTTTATTCGCCTCTTGAATTTTGGCTGACATACTTCTAACTTGGGGATTACAATTATCTAAATTGGATAATGCCCCACTTGCTGATAATTTCAAATTCAATAACACTAAAGATCCGAACTGCTTGAGGATCATTCAACAACTTTGAAATTATGATTTTCAAACCATTTTTTGGTCGTTTTTGATGAGTGCTAAGAAGCACCATCTTGTTGAAAGATTAAATCGCGGTCAAGATCGATTTTTAACGATTGGTAACAAGTTAGCGTTAAGAATTTGCTGATACTTTTCAACATTAACTGTGCCGTCTATGGACTGAAATCATTCTAACCCTCCAGCTGACATATAGCTCTAAACTATTGCACCTTGAGGAAACCTAACCGATCACTCTTTTGCGAGAGTAACCAACGAAAACACCAGACTTTGACTAGTCGCTGAATATGACCTTATACCAGTCATTCTCTGGAACATTGTCTAGGACAACTACATATTTAGTCCATGTCACTCGTCGTTGTTCTTGTTTCTCGGTTAGAAGTTTTACTTTGACTTGAAAGATAGTTAAGGAATACTCAATGCATCAAAGTTTAAAGATAACTAATTACCTTATTAAAGAATGGATAGTCTATCTGAAAACAAATAAACTGTTTGGATTCTTGGCAATTGTTGCGACAGAAAGGTAAAGACAGGATTAAGTGTGCCCAAATAGCTGCAGGACATGATCTGCACTAGCAGAAATACATAGAACAAAATTAAATAATTTATCGGTATTTCCAACGTAAATGACTGCTTCTTCACGGCTTGCTGTCTGGATTTCTTCAGCTAGTTTGCAAGGATAATTTTCAGAGAAGACTATTTGGAGTAACCCTTCACTCTTACTATGACTCTTTTTCAGTGTGTTGTAAGCAGCATTTTTATTTCTAATGTTAAATTTATATTTATTTTTAAAGTTTTCATTTCTTCTTGAACCTCTCCCTGCAACTCTTGAACTTCTGCTGAACCATACCTAAGACTGATAATGGAGGGCAAGATTGAGGGTAGAAGAGAACTGGCAGGAGACAAGGCTCATGGTTGAGAAATGTGAGAGACTGCACTGGCCTAAACTCACAGTTATTACTAAGAATAGCAAAAGATAGTGAACGATTTGCCGAAGTTGTTGCTAACCTTCTATAAGAAGACAGCACCTTAAGAAAAAGAAGATGTAAAAAAGGCTGGAAAGTTAGAAAATGTAACAGTTTTATCGACCTTACTGAATATTTCTGAATTTGTTTTTACTCATGCAGTTCTATACAATATCGACTCTTTTGCCTTCTTCAACATACCAATACAAATTAGCTTGGGGCAACGTATGATAGCCTAATAAAAACAGGATGCCAATAAAACTGAAAAGTTTTTCCCTTGTAAATATAAAATCGTGTGTATTATTTATCATGAGCCTACTTTACAAAATATCGCAATACTATATCTTGAACTTCATCATCAAATAGTTTTAGAAAAAT
Organism: Agrypnus murinus; assembly: GCA_929113105.1. Lineage (NCBI taxonomy): Eukaryota > Metazoa > Arthropoda > Insecta > Coleoptera > Elateridae > Agrypnus > Agrypnus murinus. The sequence continues at coordinate 106,883,751 of OV816026.1, read as the reverse complement.
ATCCAGCGGTGATTGACCTGCCACATGATTTTTTAGCTGTTCAATTTTTTTGTGTTCTCTTCGTCGGGCAAGTTCAGATACAAAAAGAAACCTCTCTGTACTTGGGTTTCTGGTTATTTGTTTTGAGCAAACTTGAGAATGTGAAAAGAAGAAGAAAGCATTTAAGTAGAAAAAAACTGAAAACAATACAGTTATGAAAACACCTGAAGAAAAACTAATGCCCATCTCTGAATAAAAAAAAACTGCACGGAAACGTTTTGTTGGACTTGGACCTGGAAAAGGGAAAAGCAATGAGAAATAAGCAATCCGTACTCTAGTTCTTCATGACTCGCTGGTGAAACCTTGGAGAGTTGCTGGAGGTCAAAAAACCAACGGAAAAGATTTTTAAGTGCTTTGTTGATGTCCATTGATATTCGACACTATCGTCTTTATAGTTTAGCAAATAAAACAATTGGCCTTGCACACAAAACAAAAATATCCTACAGTACATTCTCTCGATGCCATCCCTATGTTATTACCGTCTATATTATGTATGCAAACCTAATGAAATAAACAGAGCTACCTGCTTGTACAAGCAACGTGCAAACATAAGCTTCAAACCACAAAAACTAAAGCCACTAAAACTTGTAGATAATGAAAATTCATATGAACTCCTGTAACATGTAGTAAGGCTTCCGCATTGCATATGTATGGCAGGCCTCTGAAATGTCAAAATAAAATGAAGAAAAGGTTCAATTTAATGTTAAGATTGCAGCTAAAATCAATGTTACTAAACCTGTCCGAGAGTTGCAGGGAGAGGTTCAAGAAGAAATGAAAACTTTAAAAATAAATATAAATTTAACATTAAAAATCAAAATGCTGCTTAGAACACACTGAAAAACAGTCTTAGTAAGAATGAAGGGTTACTACATATAGACTTCTCTGAAAATTATGCTTGCAAACTAGCTGAAGAAATCCAGACTTATAATTTTGGAGCAAGCCGTGAGGAAGCAACATTGTACGCAGGAGTCACTTACACTGGAGATACCGATAAGCTATTTAATTTTGTTTTATGTATTTCTGCTAGTCCTAGGACCTTGAACTGCTTCTCTAGTTCCAATGCCTAAGCGAAAACCAAATTGTTCTTCTCCTACATATTGTCCGCATTTTGTGTGTACTCGTTGATGCATGTTCTTAGCATTATCTACTGTACATGGCTCATCAGGCTAATCAATCGGTACTGTGAGCACTGTTTTACTCCGCTCTTTTTAGGTATCGGAATAAAAGTAAGTTGGGTCCAGTCGTGTGGTACGATTCCTGTATAGTATATTCTATTTAAGAAAGATGTTAAGATGTTGAGGCTTTCATCGTCTAATACTTTACGCATCTCAGTATAGATGTTATCTTCACCTGAGACTCTACGTGTTTTGATAGTTTTATTGCGTGTTTCACTTCTGCTATAATAATTTTCAATGGCTAATCTTCTTGATCTATTTCTCTTGGTTCTGGTTACATTCTGATATCATCAAAAAGCTCTTGTATATAGCTTGTCAAAATCTCTTCTATCTCGTTTGGGTCTATTGTTTTTTTGTTACTATCTGTGACTAAGATATCGTGTTGATGGGTTTTATTTCCAGTTATTTCTTTTATCTTCTTTTTTGTGTGTTAAAGAAATCATGCTTTCTTAGCAGCTCTTCGAGTACTTGACAACGTTTCTCCGTCCAGGTCTCCTTTGCCTCTCTTATAAGCCTTGTAATCTTTTTATGGATTTCTTTATATTTATTATAGTCTTTATGTTTGTACTTCCTTCTTTCGTTCATCAATAAAAGGATTTCTTCCGTCATCCATCTCTGTTTTGCTCTCTGCTCTTGGTTTTCCAATTCATTTTCTTGTACTTCATGTTTACATTTTTAACAGACTGCCAAAAGTTTTCCATTGTTTCTGTTTCCAATTATACCGTTTCCCTAAACTTACTATTCAAAACTCGTGTTATTTCCTCTTTTATTTGTGGCTCCCCCAGTTTCTCAAAGTTAGGTCTTGTTTTATTTCTCTTCCGGATTTTCTTCAATTTAATCTCACGTTTTTCAGCTACGGGGTTCTGATCAGATCATATGTCTGATCCAGGATAAGTTCTTACAACTTTAATTACGTTTCTATATCGTTTATCAATCAGTATATAATCTACTAGCAAATACCCGGCGCGCTTAGCTGCGGTTTATTGAAATTACATGTTTTTACTTTCCGCTCGCGGCAGCCAAATTTGGAAATGATTTCAAAAATTTCAAAAATTACCAAATTTGACAATTGACAACATATCTATATATACGGTTTTCTTGTCACATCAATCGCAGTACCCATTTTTAACTTCCATATATGGGTTTTTCGCTGTTATTTCGGACCACGATGGCCGATCAGAGTCCAATTTGGTCTTATTTTCTATTCTGGGCCAAGACCTTTCCAATGATACCAATTTCATCGGTCCAGTGGTTGCGGAGAAAATCGCATACATATATACAGACAGACAGACAGACAGACAGACAATCTTTTCCTTTTATATATATAGATTTGATTTTTTATGATATTTCCTTCATTGTCTCCTGGTCCTAAGTACACTTCTAAGTGTACAATCGCCTTTCTGGAAGTTGGAACCAGGTGTTTGCTACCATTAAGTTTTCTTCATTACAGAACTGTACCAGATATCCCCCCTATCGTTTCGTTTGCAAATACCATGGTCTTCAACAATATATTGCACTCTTCCTTTACCTATCTTTCCGTTGAAGTCACCCATGATTATATTCACTTCATTCTTTTTGGTAAATCTTAGTAGGTAATTTTTACATCATGAATGAAAAACTCATGCAGTATGGAGTATTCTCGTGCAACTTATATTACTAGATGAACAGATAGTTCCATATTTTGAACGGCACTCGCAACAAAATGCTTCTAAAAGTGAAACCGGTAAGATTCGGTTTCAAATTATGGTATATCTGTTCAGATGAAGGGTACTTATACAAGTTATCCTCCAAATAATAAAAAATCCAGACTTGGGTTGGGAGGTGACTTTGTTTTTTATCTACTATCTATTGTAGAGAATAACCCTAATCATAATATTTTCCTTGACAACTTCTTTTCCTCATATAAATTATTCGACAATAACACACTATGGTGTTGGAAAATTGAAAACTGCAAAAAATTATGACACAAAGGAAAAGAAAAAACTACTGTACTGCTCAAAAGCTACTGTACTATCAAAACAAAAGGAAATAGTGACGTTAACGAAGAAAATGAAGTAAAAACCTTCCCAAGGATCTTGTATGGTTTCTCTATTTCTTAGAAAATCAAATGTAACTGAACTAAAGGGTTCATTGTGATGCAATGAAGAAGTACATCACATGCTCAAATAAATTCAGTGTGTCTAACAAAAATCCCAACCTATTGCTTGGTCTTGGAGGGATTCATCTCCTAAAAGTGGTACTCTCATGCATTGGGCTATACCTCAAAGACAGTGGAGCTTCGAAAATCCTTGTTGAGACAGTATAATTGGAATGCTGTTTTCCATTTTGAAACGCTTACGGTGTTATACCAGTGTACGAAGATCAACGCTTGTTGGACAAATTTAAATTGCTATAAACTACACATAGTGACATAAAAAAATATTTTGAGAAACTCGTAGAAAATGACAGGCAGAAAAAAACTGGGGCCTGCGTGCATGCAGTATAAGAGAGTGTTTGCCACTTTCCTTCTTCTTTGATAGAAAAAATTATTCACGATGGTACATTTTATACTACAATGATTGCTTGAAGCTGGACGAAGGTCCTATAATTTATAATTCCATGTCACTCTTTTAAACAAAAAATAATAATCTTAATTCAATCCTATTAACGCATTTAAAACAATAATTATTCAAGACTTTTTAACCAAAATTTGTTTTGGTGGTTTCAAGTGTAAACATTTAAAATATTTTCAAAAAATTTCAGATTCAAGAATATAAAGAAAAATTTAAAATCTGGCAGCATAAATAATTAAGATTTTAATTTGCATGGGCAACTAAAATCTTCAGTAACATGATATTTGATACGATGTTTGATGACGCGACGTCAAATTGTTCATCATACAATTCTGAGAACCTAAAATGTTTACTTTAATTCTTAAATGCTCCGAATGAATGCTGCATAAATGAATTGTTTTTTACATTTACTTATATGTACAGCTGTAACCGTTATCAAATTCATAATTGCAAAAGAGAACCTCTACTCCTTGGAAAATTCCCGAAAAACGAGTGTTAAAATGAACACGATTAAAAATTTGTAAACACAACTGACCGAAAAAAGTTATATACAAGAATACACAGGTTGGGTCTATTAGCAGACAATTTTAAGTTCTTTTCCAGCTTCAAGCAATCATTCTAGTATATAAAATGTACCATCGTGCATAATTTGAAAAAAATGGAATTTCTGGCAATAGCCCAATATCAGGATCTATTCGCTAACTAGAATTCGAATTAAGTGTCATTTTACACAATAATTAGCTTTTGTTTTTTACGTGTGCTGAGCATATGCGTTATAGCATACACAAGATTACGTCACTTTATAGACTTGCACACCTGCAATGAAATTTAATCCATGCTTACAAGGAAATATTGTCTTGCTAACAACATTAAATTTTTATAAGGACGTCTTTCAAACTATAATATTGAGTTATATTCCTGATTATCTAATATCCATTTTTTTCTCGAGTCCTCTGACTTTAATAAAGCTTAACTTTAGTAAAATATTATATTTCTAAATGCTATAGCTACTTTTGTTTTTATCAGACAATAGGTAATAAAAGGTACCCATTTTTAGGGACAATTTTATTAAAAACAAATTAGTTTTTATCTCAGAAAGTACATGCCATATATCTATGAAATTTTTGTAGGGGTTATAGAAAGAAACCTTGGGTTCTAATTTTCAGACCAAAAAGCAATTCATTTAAGATTTATATAAAAAATAGGGAATTATGTTTTCTTGTTTATTAATTTTTTGATTTCGTTTTGGTTAAATGAACACTTTTCATGTAGGCATTATTTTTCTCAAAGAAATGTTCCTAATTTTAACAATAACAGTGCAATAACAAAAAAAACAATTTTTTGTCCAAACCGTTTGTCACTAAATTAATTTTCCGGCGATTCAGAGGAAGATATTGAAGACTATACAGGGTGTCCTGTTTAACAGTCTACACTGAATCATTCCAACAAGCTTGTGACTATAGCAGTGGAATTAAAAGAACTTTGTATACTTTGACCTCTAGTTTACGAAATCAAAACACATCTTAGAACTTGTGCTGGTGCTGGATATCATCATCAGGATTTTTTTAAATGGAACGATTAGATTTGAAGTATGGAAATCGATAGCAAGTGGGATTCTGAATAAAAAAAGTAATAAGGTACTACAGGTTTAAAGTGAATGATAATGAAATAAGAAAGTGAATGTATTCTAATACTGTTTTCGTAAACAAGAAGCCGAAATCTACGAAGTTCTTTTAATTCCATTACTATAACCAAAAGCTTGTCCGGATGATTGAGTGTAGACTGTTAAATAGGCCAGAACCCGTTAAGTGGCTAAGTGTTTACTATTTTTTTCACATTTAAACATTTGAAGTGGTGACTCGTACACCTTTGAAATCTGAATTTTGCAAAATCTAAAAAGTATCTTGTATATTATTAACCATAAAATATGCGACTTCTTATGTTTTTTCATGATAACCATGAAAATGAAGCGCAACAAAAATCGTTGCTATTTTTCCACATTTAGAAATTCTAAGGGTTGGCTGCTACCCCCTTATATCCTGAATTTCGCAAAATCGGTGAAGCATGTGCGTTTTTATGTTCTTTCACGCAACCCATTCAACAATGAAACGCAAATAAACTGCTTTACTATTTTCTCCACATTTGCAAATTCTAAGGGATGGCTGGCTACCCCTTAGACCCTTAATGTCGCAAAATCCGTAAAGTATGTAACTTTTTATGTTCTTTCACGTCACCCATTCAAATATGAACCGCAACAAAGATTATTTACTATTTTTCCCGTATTTCAAAATTCTAAGGGTTGGTTGCTACCCCCTTAGACCCTCAACTTTGCAAAATCTATAAAATAGGTGACTTTTTATGTTCTTTCACGGCACCCGTTCGAAAATGAAACGCAAAGATTGTTTACTATTTTTCCCGTGTGTAGAAATTCTAAGAGGTGGCTGCTACCGAAAACAGAACAAAATTTTGAAAATATAAATATGGGTTTTTTTAACGTTTTTTTAATTTTTCGCTAGACGAGGATCCGAAACTCTGTAAATATACCAAATTTCAAGTTTGTATGTACTCTAGAAATTCGGAAGTTATAAAGACTATTTAATTTCATTACTTAAATACATAAAGTGAAGTCCCGTTTTACAACCCCTAAAGGGGTAGCGGAGGGTTAACATAATAACAATTTTTTATATTTTTCTTTACAAGAACTCTAAACCCTATAACTAAACCAAATTCTAAGTTTTTATGTCATCTAGAAGTTTTACAACCCCCAAATGGAATACGGGGGTTGATTTAATAATTTTTTTAAATTTTTCTTTAGGAGAGTCCTAAATTCTATCGCTATACCAAGTTTCAAGTTTGTATGTCATCTAGAAGTTTTACAACCCTAAAAGGGGATGCGGGGTTGACATAATAACATTTTTTTATAATATGTACCTATAAATATACCAAATTTTAAGTTTGTGTGAGATCTAGAAGTATTACAACCCCCAAATAAATTGCAGGGGTTGACTTAATAAGATTTTTTATGTTTTTCTTTACGAGAGTCTTAAACTCTATCACTATACCAAATTTCAAGTTTGTATGTCATCTAGAAGTTTTACAACCCCCAAATGGAATATGGGGGTTGATTTAATAATTTTTTTAAATTTTTCTTTAGGAGAGTCCTAAATTCCATCGCTATACTAAATTTCAAGTTTGTATGTCATCTAGAACTTTTACAACCCCCAAATGGAATATGGGGGTTGATTTAATAATTTTTTTAAAATTTTTCTTTAGGAAAATTCCATCTAAATGCCATCGCTATACCAAATTTCAAGTTTGTATGTCATCTAGAAGTTTTACAACCCCCAAATGGAATATGGGGGTTGATTTAATAATTTTTTTAAAATTTTTCTTTAGGAAAATTCCATCTAAATGCCATCGCTATACCAAATTTCAAGTTTGTATGTGATCTAGAAGTTTTACAACCCCCAAATGGAATATAGGGGTTGATTTAATAATTTTTTTAAAATTTTTATTTAGGAGAGTCCTAAATTCCATCGCTATACCAAATTTCAAGTTTGTATGTAATCTAGAACTTTTACAACCCCCAAATGGAAGATGGGGGTTGATTTAATAATTTTTTTAAAATTTTTCTTTAGGAGAGTCCTAAATTCCATCGCTATACCAAATTTCAAGTTTGTATGTCATCTAGAAGTTTTGCAACCCCAGAACGGGGTGCAGGGGTTGACATCATAACATTTTTTTATATTTTTCTTTATAATAATCTTAAATCCTATAATTACACCAAATTTCAAGTTTCTAAGTCATCTAGAAGTTTTACAACCCCCAAATGGAATATGGGGGTTGATTTAATAATTTTTTTAAATTTTTCTTTAGGAGAGTCCTAAATTCCATCGCTATACTAAATTTCAAGTTTGTATGTCATCTAGAACTTTTACAACCCCCAAATGGAATATGGGGGTTGATTTAATAATTTTTTTAAAATTTTTCTTTAGGAAAATTCCATCTAAATGCCATCGCTATACCAAATTTCAAGTTTGTATGTCATCTAGAAGTTTTACAACCCCCAAATGGAATATGGGGGTTGATTTAATAATTTTTTTAAAATTTTTCTTTAGGAAAATTCCATCTAAATGCCATCGCTATACCAAATTTCAAGTTTGTATGTGATCTAGAAGTTTTACAACCCCCAAATGGAATATAGGGGTTGATTTAATAATTTTTTTAAAATTTTTATTTAGGAGAGTCCTAAATTCCATCGCTATACCAAATTTCAAGTTTGTATGTCATCTAGAAGTTTTACAACCCCCAAATGGAATATGTGGGTTGATTTAATAATTTTTTTTAAATTTTTCTTTAGGAGAGTCCTAAATTCCATCGCTATACCAAATTTCAAGTTTGTATGTGATCTAGAAGTTTTACAACCCCCAAATGGAATATGGGGGTTGATTTAATAATTTTTTTAAAATTTTTCTTTAAGAGAGTCCTAAATTCCATCGCTATACCAAATTTCAAGTTTGTATGTCATCTAGAAGTTTTACAACCCTAAAAGGGGATGCGGGGTTGACATAATAACATTTTTTTTAATTTTTATTTACTAGAATCCTAAACCCTATAAATATACCAAATTTCAAGTTTGTGTGTGATCTAGAAGTATTACAACCCCCAAATAAATTGCGGGGGTTGACTTAATAAAATTTGTTGTTTCTCTTTACGAGAGTCTTAAACCCTATCACTATACCAAATTTCAAGTTTGTATGTCATCTAGAAGTTTTGCCACCCCCAAATGGACTATGGGGGTTGATTTAATAATTTTTTAAATTTTTCTTTAGGAGAGTCCTAAATTCCATCGCTATACTAAATTTCAAGTTTGTATGTCATCTAGAACTTTTACAACCCCCAAATGGAATATGGGGGTTGATTTAATAATTTTTTTTAAATTTTTATTTAGGAGAGTCCTAAATTCCATCGCTATACCAAATTTCAAGTTTGTATGCCATCTAGAAGTTTTACAACCCCCAAATGGAATATGGGGGTTGATTTAATAATTTTTTTAAATTTTTCTTTAGGAGAGTCCTAAATTCCATCGCTATACCAAATTTCAAGTTTGTATGTGATCTAGAAGTTTTACAACCCCCAAATGGAATATGGGGGTTGATTTAATAATTTTTTTTAAATTTTTCTTTAGGAGAGTCCTAAATTCCATCGCTATACCAAATTTCAAGTTTGTATGTCATCTAGAAGTTTTACAACCCTAAAAGGGGATGCGGGGTTGACATAATAACATTTTTTTAAATTTTTATTTACTAGAATCCTAAACCCTACAAATATACCAAATTTCAAATTTGTGTGTGATCTAGAAGTATTACAACCCCCAAATAAAGTGCGGGGGTTGACTTAATAAAATTTTTTATGTTTTTCTTTACGAGAGTCTTAAACCCTATCACTATACCAAATTTCAAGTTTGTATGTCATCTAGAAGTTTTGCAACCCCCAAATGGAATATGGGGGTTGATTTAATAATTTTTTTAAAATTTTTCTTTAGGAAAATTCCATCTAAATGCCATCGCTATACCAAATTTCAAGTTTGTATGTCATCTAGAAGTTTTACAACCCCCAAATGGAATATGGGGGTTGATTTAATAATTTTTTTAAAATTTTTCTTTAGGAAAATTCCATCTAAATGCCATCGCTATACCAAATTTCAAGTTTGTATGTGATCTAGAAGTTTTACAACCCCCAAATGGAATATAGGGGTTGATTTCATAATTTTTTTAAATTTTTCTTTAGGAGAGTCCTAAATTCCATCGCTATACCAAATTTCAAGTTTGTATGTAATCTAGAACTTTTACAACCCCCAAATGGAAGATGGGGGTTGATTTAATAATTTTTTTAAAATTTTTCTTTAGGAGAGTCCTAAATTCCATCGCTATACCAAATTTCAAGTTTGTATGTCATCTAGAAGTTTTGCAACCCCAGAACGGGGTGCAGGGGTTGACATCATAACATTTTTTTATATTTTTCTTTATAATAATCTTAAATCCTATAATTACACCAAATTTCAAGTTTCTAAGTCATCTAGAAGTTTTACAACCCCCAAATGGAATATGGGGGTTGATTTAATAATTTTTTTAAATTTTTCTTTAGGAGAGTCCTAAATTCCATCGCTATACTAAATTTCAAGTTTGTATGTCATCTAGAACTTTTACAACCCCCAAATGGAATATGGGGGTTGATTTAATAATTTTTTTAAAATTTTTCTTTAGGAAAATTCCATCTAAATGCCATCGCTATACCAAATTTCAAGTTTGTATGTCATCTAGAAGTTTTACAACCCCCAAATGGAATATGGGGGTTGATTTAATAATTTTTTTAAAATTTTTCTTTAGGAAAATTCCATCTAAATGCCATCGCTATACCAAATTTCAAGTTTGTATGTGATCTAGAAGTTTTACAACCCCCAAATGGAATATAGGGGTTGATTTAATAATTTTTTTAAAATTTTTATTTAGGAGAGTCCTAAATTCCATCGCTATACCAAATTTCAAGTTTGTATGTCATCTAGAAGTTTTACAACCCCCAAATGGAATATGTGGGTTGATTTAATAATTTTTTTTTAATTTTTCTTTAGGAGAGTCCTAAATTCCATCGCTATACCAAATTTCAAGTTTGTATGTGATCTAGAAGTTTTACAACCCCCAAATGGAATATGGGGGTTGATTTAATAATTTTTTTAAAATTTTTCTTTAAGAGAGTCCTAAATTCCATCGCTATACCAAATTTCAAGTTTGTATGTCATCTAGAAGTTTTACAACCCTAAAAGGGGATGCGGGGTTGACATAATAACATTTTTTTTAATTTTTATTTACTAGAATCCTAAACCCTATAAATATACCAAATTTCAAGTTTGTGTGTGATCTAGAAGTATTACAACCCCCAAATAAATTGCGGGGGTTGACTTAATAAAATTTGTTGTTTCTCTTTACGAGAGTCTTAAACCCTATCACTATACCAAATTTCAAGTTTGTATGTCATCTAGAAGTTTTGCAACCCCCAAATGGACTATGGGGGTTGATTTAATAATTTTTTAAATTTTTCTTTAGGAGAGTCCTAAATTCCATCGCTATACTAAATTTCAAGTTTGTATGTCATCTAGAACTTTTACAACCCCCAAATGGAATATGGGGGTTGATTTAATAATTTTTTTTAAATTTTTATTTAGGAGAGTCCTAAATTCCATCGCTATACCAAATTTCAAGTTTGTATGTCATCTAGAAGTTTTACAACCCCCAAATGGAATATGGGGGTTGATTTAATAATTTTTTTAAATTTTTCTTTAGGAGAGTCCTAAATTCCATCGCTATACCAAATTTCAAGTTTGTATGTGATCTAGAAGTTTTACAACCCCCAAATGGAATATGGGGGTTGATTTAATAATTTTTTTTAAATTTTTCTTTAGGAGAGTCCTAAATTCCATCGCTATACCAAATTTCAAGTTTGTATGTCATCTAGAAGTTTTACAACCCTAAAAGGGGATGCGGGGTTGACATAATAACATTTTTTTAAATTTTTATTTACTAGAATCCTAAACCCTACAAATATACCAAATTTCAAATTTGTGTGTGATCTAGAAGTATTACAACCCCCAAATAAAGTGCGGGGGTTGACTTAATAAAATTTTTTATGTTTTTCTTTACGAGAGTCTTAAACCCTATCACTATACCAAATTTCAAGTTTGTATGTCATCTAGAAGTTTTGCAACCCCCAAATGGAATATGGGGGTTGATTTCATAATTTTTTTAAATTTTTCTTTAGGAGAGTCCTAAATTCCATCGCTATACCAAATTTCAAGTTTGTATGTAATCTAGAACTTTTACAACCCCCAAATGGAAGATGGGGGTTGATTTAATAATTTTTTTAAAATTTTTCTTTAGGAGAGTCCTAAATTCCATCGCTATACCAAATTTCAAGTTTGTATGTCATCTAGAAGTTTTGCAACCCCAGAACGGGGTGCAGGGGTTGACATCATAACATTTTTTTATATTTTTCTTTATAATAATCTTAAATCCTATAATTACACCAAATTTCAAGTTTCTAAGTCATCTAGAAGTTTTACAACTCCTAACAGGGGGTGCGAGGGTTGACATAAATATATTTTTTTATTTTCCTACTTACAAGAATCCCAATTCCTATAATTGTGCCAAATCTCAAGTTTGTATGTCATCTAACAAATTAGAAGTTGTAAAAGTTATTTAATTTCAATATTTTAATGCATAAGAAGTCCCGTTTGAAATGATGTCACTGCCTCACAAACATATGAGTTTTAAAAATTTTAAAATATAATATGGGATAAGATTAAACAGCCAGATTTATTACTAGCTAACAGCATCAGTGATTGATTAAATACTGAATGATAATATAATAATGGTTACGTTTGTTTCACTTAAATCAATAGAGCTTTGAATTAAATCTTATTAAATCTTACGATTTTATTAAAATTATCGCCCATTTGTAGGAGCAATTAAAACCGGTTTAAACGAAATTTACATGACGCATAAATGAAACGTATTAAAAGTGTTTCTTAAATAGCTTTAACAAAATATAATATGTACGAATTTTTGTCACCTTAAATGACGCAATCTTTACTCAGAAATACAATGCATAAAGTGAAGTCCCGCTGAAATGACGTCATTGTCTAGACACGAAGCCATCAGTGTTACCAACACAATTCTTGTTAAATATGCGGACGCAGGGTAAACATATGCCATAAATTTGTATACAAATGTATACAAATCCCGCGCTATTAGCGCTGCGTGTGGCAAACGCTCGAACTACGATTTTATACACGAATCAGGAATGGGTGTCAAACTGCGCACAGCTAATTTTTACATTTTCGCCATCTAGACACTTTAAGCTTCATATGGTGCAATTTTGAGGCACTAGTCACCCAGCGTCCGTATATCCGGACGCCGAGTGACTTCGGACGCTGCTTGAACCTAAGATTTTACATGGGGGGACGCATAGTGGTGCCCTATAGATATATATATATATATATATATATATATATATATATATATATAAAAATTAATTAAATGTTGATATAATATGGAAAAATTATTTATCTCGGACCAGGAATCGAACCTGGGGTCTTCTGCTATCCGGGCAGATGCTCTACCGCTGAGCTATCCAAGAACTGATTGCTGGGGAAATAACAATTTTTCCATATAAGTTGTATAATTGCATAAACACATGAAAGGAATTAAGTGTAAATACAAGAAGAGAACTAATTATATTTTGTTGTGTTAATGTAGGAAGACGCTATTTTGCGACATTTTACCTACACTCACAACGAATTAGATTTATAGCTTTTGAATGTATGCCATTTAAGCAAGTAATAATAGTAATTTTATTTAGAACAGCGTATGTAAGCCGCCAAGTGTAAATATAAATTAATTAAATGTTGATATAATATGGAAAAATTATTTATCTCGGACCAGGAATCGAACCTGGGGTCTTCTGCTATCCGGGCAGATGCTCTACCGCTGAGCTATCCAAGAACTGATTGCTGGGGAAATAACAATTTTTCCATATAAGTTGTATGAAAGGAATTAAGTGTAAATACAAGAAGAGAACTAATTATATTTTGTTGTGTTAATGTATGAAGACGGCTGCAACTTGTTTTCTTTCTTCTCTGTTGCGCGATATCCCATTATTATAGCACTTTCTTGTATATCTCTACGCGCATTATTACTTCTAATCATTTATATATATATATATATATATATATATATATATATTTACATCAGTCTAACAAATGGACGTCCTTTCATATCTAAGTAATTGGACGTCCACCACAACTAATAACGTTAGAGAAGATTTAGTTCGTGTATATCCACTATCTCACATAGTAGTGTTACGTGTGCGAGTTAGATTTTGAATAAAATCAAAAACAAAGAAGTTAATATACACCGCCATTCGACGTCCGCACATAATACAGTCTTACAACGTCCACTGTATATCCATATAAGTATTTCCGACTAAAGGACGTCCCAGAGATATACACTAATGTGGAATTCGGTATTTTGACGTCCTGCAACGTTGTCGCTATAAAAGAAACATCTGGCTCTTTCTTACTCTGTTGTACTGTATGTTGTCTTATTCTTTTTCGCTGATATTGAATTTAAGGCGAAACGAATCGTTAGACATATTTATAACGCTTTAAAAATCTGGTGTTCGTAATATTGTTATGGAAGTAGGGAAGAATCGTTAGAATTCCTTTCTTATCTTATTATATTTCAAGTTAACCCTGAGAAAGTTTGATTCTTAATAATTCATTTATTTCGTTTGTAAAAAATCATTGTAAAATAAAAGTGTAAACTTTTTGATTGATACATTATTAAGAAAGAAATATTAACTTACCTGAAATTTAAATCACGTAGAGAACTTAAAAACATTTTTACTTTAGCATTTTAAAAACGATACACAAGAATACAAGAACACAATGTATTTTTTTTAAATTATAATATTGCACGCCTGTATTATTAACTACATGTATAAGAAGTACTTTAAATATAAGTAGATACATGTATCAATCTGAAGTATTTATATCCAATTAAATTAAATAGAATATGTTGCAGCCAAAATCACTCATTCAACAAAATAATTTTTTTATTTCTCTTACGCCAATTTCAAACAAAATTTTTTTTCGCTATTCCTAATATTATGTATATTTAATCTCTTGCGGTAGGTAATTATAAAAGTATAGGAGTGAGATAAGTATAAGTTCTTTGTCTTCCGGATTTAGTTAATAATGGAGTCTTAAAAGCAAATAGTTTTGTTCTAGTTTCATAGTTATGATCAATTATGATCAAGTTTTGTTTATTTTGATATGTATATAAGACTACTATTAAAAAATATATCTGACGAGAATGTAGTATTTTAGCTTCTTGGTAAAAACATTCTCATGAGCAAGTGGGTTCTTTATTTAAAATAATACGTACAAATTTTTTTGAATGATTTGAAATTGTTTTACGTAATTATTAACCCAAATTAATCAATCCTGGAATAATTAATTAATCCAGTAATTCCGTAAGATAGTCGAGTTTCTACTAGTGCGGAATAAACCCTTCTTAGATCTGAAAATTGTAATATACCTTTCAATTCTCGAAACCGGAATAAAATACTTCTGAGATTATGAACCGGGTTAATAATGTGTTTATCTCAACGTAAATGCCTGTCCATGATGACACCCAGATATCTTATTGTTTCTGATTCCTCAATATTGGTTTAAAGGTCAATTAATAGTTTATTATAGTGTGGATATTTATGTTTATAATTAATAAAATTATAATGGTCATGTCTTGTTCTGCCTCTGCTTTTAATGTTGACCACGTAGTACTCTGATAAAAGATAGCAGTATTCAATTTAAGTAAATCATTGATATAAATACTAAAAAGCAAATGACCTATTACCGTTCCCGGTGGTACACCCAAAGAAATAAGTAATGCGTCGCCTCCTATGTGCGCCTATTCAGTATGCTATACACCTTATACATTCAAATAATTATTATCTATGTATTTAAAAATTAATTATTTTTAATAATAGAAAGTTATGCTTCTTTTATTTAAAGTATAAAATGTGTTGCATACTGAACAGGCGTACATAGGAGGCGACGCATTACTTATTTCTTTGGCTGTACTTCAAACTCAATTACACTTTCAGAACTTTTTATAGAATAAATTTCAACAATTTGTTTTCTGTTTGACAAATAGCTTTTTAATAAGTTGAGTGCAACTCCTCTAAAACCTATATCTTCCAGAGACTGTAACAACTGCAAGTTGCATAATGAAGGTTTGCTAAATTCTAGTGATTTATTAATTAGGAAACTTAGATATGCTATAGCATCTTGTATGCTACTAAATATTTTCCTTAAATCCAAACTGTCTATGTGATATAATTTTAAAATTCAATAAATAATTATTTATTCTTTCATTCAGTATCTTCTCAAAAATTTTTGTAAAATTTGTTATTACCGAGATAGGCCTATAGTTTGTTGTAGCAGCTCGATCCCCTTTTTAAATATCAGTTTAACCACTGCAAACTTGAATATCTCTAGAACAAAACCGGTTTCTAATATTTTGTTAATTATTATAGCAATTCGTTTCACTTGTTAATGTGCAGTGCTAACTTTTCATTGTACAAAGAATAATTAATCTAGTAACATAATGTTAAATAAAATACTTAGTTACTTGTTATTGTTTACATAACTTGTTAAAAATATTATTAAAAATTAAAAAACACCTTTCAAACCTTTCTTTTAGTTTGTTTAAAGTTCTAGGATAAATATATTTCAGCAGCTATTTGTCTCTACTTCTACTGATTACTCACGCTCTGCAATAGGTTATGGTACCCAGAAGTCACGAGGAGATATACAAATAAAAGTAAAGAAATATAGAGTGAAACGATTGTTTTACATCAATTAATCCTAAAACAACATGGACAAGTTTCCCAAGTTTGAAAAACTGCATGGTCCGTAGAATTTTCCCTGCTGGAGAACGATGATGTATGCATATATGGATGTTTATAACTTATATAACATAGTTACTGGTGAAGAAGAGAATCCTGCTTGTTTGGAAAAACCGAAAGTAGATACTTCCGTCCCTGATTCAGTTAAAATTGTTGACGAGTATAAACATAAATGCGAAGATTGGAGATATAGGCATTCATTGGCAAGAGCATTCATACTTTTTAATGTGTCATCTGGTATAGCTCCACAAATAACGTGCAACACTGATGCAAGTCAAATGTGGAAAGTACTTAATGATCTATTTAATAAGAAAGATGAATATTCCTTACATGCGCTAGTTAAATCATTGATTGGTATTAAATGTCAGTCGAAATCAGAAATGTCAAATCATATTGCCAAGTACAACGAGTTATGGTCAAGATTAGTAGAACGTACTACTAAAACTCCCAATGAAGAAGCAGACTCTCTAGAATCAGCATTTCGTCCGCTGGCGAATTCGTTAAAAGCCAAAGGTTCACTATTCTTAACTACTCTTCCAGATGAACTTGACAATATAGTTGACATCTGAAAACAAAGTCAAACTTAACATATGACGACGTTTGTTCTCGGCTGATGGAATTGTCACCTGCAGGAATAAGTAAAGACGATCAAGCTTTTATTGTACAGAAGAATCAATCTAAAAGAAGAATCAAAAATAATTATGTAAAAGAGTGCAGTTTTTGCAAGAAATGGTACAAAGGACATACAATCGAAAATTGCAGAAATAAAAAGAAAGAATCTAAAGCAAATGTTCATAATGCTGACGAAGAAGTGGCATATCCAGTATTATCACATACTTCAAACAGATGGAAATGGATATTTGATACTGGTGCAACTTCACATATGTCAGGCAATAAAGAAGCATTTAGCAATCTTCGACCATATGAGGGTTTTATTCGCTTAGGAAGTGACAATAGAGTTAAAGTAACTCATATTGGTAATGTTAAGGTAAAAGCATTACCTCCAAACGATTTAACAATAAATGTTACCCTTTATGATGTCCTGTATGTTCCGGGATTAAAATGTTCATTAATGTCATGGGAAGCAATAAGATCTAAAGGAATTACAATGAAAGGTAAAAAAGATATAACGCTTTGGAAGAATGAAGAACTGGTTGGATGGATAGTTTCAGAAAATAAAGAAAATGTTTTTCAAGAAGCAAATCATGAGATTGCAAATGCTAGTATGGAAATATGGCATAGACGGCTAGGACATGCACCTGTCACTTTATTTAATGATTTAAAAAAGGCAGTTGGTGATCCGCATGTATTACCAAAAGAACATACTTCAATTGATTGCGAATCTTGTGAAAAATCTAAAATGACCAGAAGAATTTCTAGAGAACCAGGGAATTCATGCTCTGAAATTTTAGAAAAGGTTCATTCAGACATATGCGGCCCTTTTCCACGAAATCTCCGGGTGGGAAATATTACATTACATTCACTGATGAATTTTCTCGTTATACTGAAGTTTCATTTATTGCTACTAAGAATAACGCTGAAAAAGCTATCCGTGAATACATAGTAAAAATGGAACGTCAAACTGGTAAGAAACTGAAAATATTTAAATCAGATAATGGTGGAGAATACAAAAGTCATTCTTTAATAAATTATTTTAAACAAACTGGAATTAAAACTGAGTATTCTATACCAAGAATTCACGAAACAAATGGATTAGCTGAGAGACTCAATCGTACATTGACAACTATGGCCAGAACGAGTTTATCAGATTCTAACTTACCAGAATGTATGTGGGCTGAAGCAATTGCCCATGCAGTTTATACAAAGAATCGCTTACCGCATAGTGCTATTGGAAAGAAAACGCCCTATGAAGTGTTCTATGGCAGAAAACCAACCATCAGTCACCTTAAGAGTTTTGGTCAAGAAGCTTATGTTCATATACCAGAAGAAGTAAGACCAGCTCGCACGAAATTTCAACCAAGAGCTTTTACGGCAAATTTAGTTGGGTATAGTGACAAAGTTGGATGGTATCGTTTTTGGAATGGAAGAAAAGTTATCATTTCAAGAGATTATAAATTTCGAAATGAAACTATCAACGATGATGTAATAGTGATTAAGCCTTTTAATACAGAATCTATTTTAGATGAATCTCCACTAAAACAATCTACTAAAGAGCCCCAAGAATCTTGCAGAGATGAGAAGATTCAAGATTCTGATGAAACGTCAAATATTCTCGAAACGTCATCTGAAACGTCAAATATTTTCCAAAAATCATCTGAAATGTCAAATTCAACACCACGACGAAGTAGTCGGTCCAATATTCCCCCAAAGCGATATGCAGATGAATTTTGTAAATTATCAATCGATGAACCATCTTCGTATGAAGAAGCCATAAATGGTCCTGAGGCTGATAAATGGTTATTCGCTATAAACGAAGAATTAGCATCGATGTATAAAAATAATGTTTGGGATATATTAAAACTACCACCAGACAACAAAATAATTGGTTGTCGATGGGTATTTAAAAAGAAACTAGCAGATGATGGAAAGATAGTTCGATATAAACCCAGGTTAGTAGCGCAAGGTTTTTCACAAATTCCAGGAATTGATTTTGATGATACGTTTTCTCCTGTTATTCGTTATGAAAAATTATCATATGATAGTAAAACAATATGATGTAAAAACAGCATTTTTAAATGGAAACCTTGAACACAAAATATATATGAAGGTACCTGACGGTGTAGATGCAGAGCCCGGTGATGTATGCTACTTAAAAAGAAGCATTTAAGGTTTGAAACAGTCTTCACGTCAGTGGAATCATCGACTTGTGTCAGTATTACAAGAAATAGAATTAATACAATCTAAAGCAGATCCCTGTTTATTCATATCAAAAGATAAACACCAGATAGTAGCAATCTACGTTGATGATTTATTAATATTAGCTTCTACTGAAGACAAATTAATACAATTGGAAAAATTATTAACAAAAAATTTTGAAATTACTTTCCTTGGTCTTCCAAAATATTTATTGTCTCTACAGATTTTGTGGAAACATGATGGTATTATGTTATCACAAGAACAGTACATTTGTAAGATTCTTGAGAAATATCAAATGAAAAAATGTAATGCTGTCTCGACGCCTATTGCGGTCGGAGCACAACCTGTAAAAGCAAAACCTGAAGATAATAGAACCGACAAAGTTAACTATCAATCAGAAATTGGAAGTTTACTGTATATTTCACAAGGAACAAGACCTGACATTGCATATGCAGTTAATGTTTTATCGCAATTTTGCGTTGATCCTACAGTTGCTCATCAAAGACTGGTTCAACACCTCTTCAGATTTCTTAAAGGATCGGTATCAAAAAGTGATGCTTCATACGCAAACGCTTTAGATCGAAGATCTCAAACTGGTTATGTAGGATTATATGGAGCTGCTGTAGTATCATGGGCATCCAAAAAACAGCAAAGTATTGCTGTATCTACAACCGAAGCAGAATATATCGCACTTTCGTTGTCCTGCAGACAAGCTATTTGGATGGCACGCCTGATAGAAGAATTAAAATGTCTTGTAACACCATTATAACTTTGTGATAACCAGACATCAATTCAATTATCCAAAGATCCTGTTTCTCATCAACGAAGTAAACATATTGATGTACATTATCACTTCGTCAGGGAGAGAGTCCTTGAAGACAACGTAATTATAAAATATGTTCCTACAAAAAAAAATATAGCAGACTTTTTAACAAAGGCTATTGGAAAAGAACTATTACAATTGTACACCAGAACTTTTTTAAAAGTTCACCCTGAGGGAGAGTGTTAATGTGCAGTGCTAACTTTTAAATTGTTCAAAGAATAATTAATCTAGTAACATAATGTTAAATAAAATACTTAGTTACTTGTTATTGTTTACATAACTTGTTAAAAATATTATTAAAAATTAAAAAACACCTTTCAAACCTTTCTTTTAGTTTGTTTAAAGTTCTCGGATAAATATATTTCAGCAGCTATTTGTCTCTACTTCTACTGATTACTCACGCTCTGCAATATCACTATGTCCTCGGTAACGGTTTTTAAGATCGCTGCTGTAATATTATCAATACCTGGAGAAACATTATTTTTTTAATGAAGTGATAATATTTGCAACTTTATTCTTATTACTGGGTGAAAGATAAATGGAGCATGGTAATGAAGATCTGAAGATTCAACCTTAAATTATATTAGTAATTGTTTTGAGAAACAACCATTATATAATTAAGTTAGATTGTTTGGCATTCATTTGTATATGCAATAATTAAATTAAACCTTCCATACCACCAAAATGAGACTCAAGAATGATTATGTATTGTACAAATTAAACAACATACTGTACATTATCTTATAACATACGATGAAATGAGGAATTAGTAGTAATAATAATGTTAATAATATTTATATTAACTGACGTACAATTTAAAAAAAAAAGAAACAGTTCACGTAGTGGGTGTATTGATGTATATATTTAATAAGTACTGTATATTTCAAATCTTGTACTAGTAATATATTTTGTTGAAAACAAGTTACAAAAAAGGGAAAATACAAACAGATGTGCCATAAAATCTTCTATGTAGTTTTAGTTTAACTGAGCACATTGATAAGTGACAGAAAACATAATTTATGAAAATACAGCCTAAAGAAACCAAGAAATTTTCAAAAGCATACGGAACCAGCAATTTCTTTAAATGACAAAAATCTTTCAGCTGGCCAAGGAAGAATAAAAGGGGACCGGAGCAGTCGGATTTCGTCATGGTATGTTAAAAAAAGAATTGTAAAAAGGAAGGGTCAGAGATGCTGTAAAAGTCTAGCAAATATAGGTACATGAAATATTATCTTCAAAACTTTATAAATTTAGGTTCGTGACTTTTGTTAATATCGAGGGTCTATCCCTTTTATCTATCTTAAGATAATTCCACTTAGGTATAATCACAATGAATACTCGAAATTCAATAAGTAATTCAACGTTAAAGCAATTAGAATTAATAACATTTAAATTAATATAGGGATAATTTATGTTGCAACAAACAAGAATTTTTACAGCTATATCTTATAAAAAAAAGTATAAATTTTAAAAATTTATTAAACATCCAAAACACAACATAGATAAGAATGGATTCAAATGAAAATATGTGCCTACTTGAACTCTCGTTTATAGCTGGTCATAACTGGCCAAAATGTTGTCACCGTGGTGCAATGTGCAAAACTGAGTTTTTAACTTCTATAGGCGAGGTCATACCTTAACTAGAATCGTATATTAAAGCGCTCAATCCTTTATAGTTCTAAATAAAAATAACAAATTTTAACAGCTTTGATTTTTTTTTCACCCCACTTTAGGGTTTTATAAGATTTCTCCAACTCAACTATACATATATAAAGGTTTTTACAACTTTAGACTTCATTTGTTCTTTGAGTGTATGAAGCGTGCACTTGAACTAACATTTGGACATTTGAGATTTTATTAATTGTTGTTGATTCTTATAATTACTATTATTGGTTTGAGCGATTTTGAAAAATGGAAGTATTTTCCAGAAAAGGGAAAAATAAATTTCACAATAACGGTTACTGTTATGTTTTCGATAGAATTAGTGCCTGCGAAACAAAAGAATTTTGGCGATGTGAGCAAAAGAACAATGGCTGCAAAAGTCGTATTCATACATCGGGTGGTATCATAGTCAAGGAAATCCATAATCATGCCCACGACAGTAATGCGGCAAAAGTGGAAGCTGACATAGTTTGTAAGAAAATGAAAATCCGTGCTGGTGAAACTATGGAGCAAACGTCTCAAATTATTAATGCATGCCTTAATGGGTCAAACTTATCACAGGCTGCCCAAGCAGCTTTACCCAAAAATCCGTCTATGATAAGAAAAAATGATTAGAAGGAAACGAAATGAAACAAATGCTGCCCCCCAGCTCCGTTACGAATAGAAGATTTAATAATTCCCGAAGAAATCAGAACTTATGTAGCAAATGGAATGGCGGAGAACTTTTTAATAGCAGATAGCGGACCAGAAGCGGACAGAATTTTAATATTTGGTCTAGAAAGAAACGTTCATGAGGCTAGTATTTTTAAATTTTCTTTAAATTTTTTTTTTAATTTGATATTAATTCGAGTCAATTGATTAAATAAATTGTCCAATTTCCATTTAAGTATTATGGAAATATAATAAAACAAATAAACCAGATTAATTAACCAAATCTATATTTTAAAACCAACCAATAACTAACCTATATTACAAAAGTAATAATTCTGTAGTCGCAATAAAACTAAAAGTATCTACATGGAAGGTTCTAAATATCTTAAATTGAATTTGAACCTAATTTAAATCCAAGAAAAATCTCTTGTGATTTTTAATTAGCCGTTATCAACGCCTTTAAGGGTGCCTTTCCAAATGCTGACATCTTGGGATGCTTGTTTCACCTCACAAAAAACATGAGAAAACATTTGGGCGAACTTCACTTAATGGGGCGGTACAATAATGATGTTGATTTTGCATTACAAGCGCGTATGGTAACCTCGTTAGCGTTTGTACCTATAGAAGACTTAGATAACGCAATTGATGAATTATCTAATGCGTTGCCTCCAGAACTGGAACCGTTGCTGCAGTGGTTTGAAGATTCGTATGTAGGACGTCCTAATCGTCGTGGAAATGGAAGACGACCTGCGATTTTTGGTCCAAAGCTGTGGTCAGTTTATAATCGTGTATTAACTAATACAGACAGAACGAACAATCATGCCGAAGCGGCACATAGGCGCTTACAGACGGAACTTTCTATGAACCATCCTACAATTTGGAAACTGATAATAAGCTTAAAGAAAATTCAACGGGGCAGAGACGTTTTTTATAAACAATTAATTGCTGGCAACGATCCGCCATCGAAGAAAAAAAATATTTACAAGCCGATACACGAATAAAAGGTCTTGTAGAAGATTACCAAAATAGAAATGTCATCGAATTTCTACGCGGAATTTCTCATAATTATGAAATGAACGCATGATTTTACATATTATGTATATATATTTTTTAATTTATAGTAAAATAATTTAGTACAGTGCTGTTTGTATTTTATTCGTATTGACCACCATGTATTTTTTACATGCCAATAATATTTTTAATAATATTTTGAATTTCTTGGTTATTAGGTTCTGAAATAATTTTAAATTAAAATTATTAAATTATTATGAGAGAGATAATATTTTTATATAAAGTTTTTTTTAACTTTAATAATGATTGATTTTAATAATTGTTTTATTAAATAATTTGTATTTACAATATAGTGCAGTCTCCTTAGATTATGACTTCGGACAAATTCCCCGCAAAGTAAACTCAACGGGATTTTCTTCTTAAACAAATCCGAAAAAAGTAAAGTTTTTATCTGTTAATAGTGAGCCTTTTTTTATTTACCAAAGTAACTGCGAAATTAATGTTTCTTGCAGATCAATTTTTAATTTAACATCTGTTTGAAAAATTAATGCCATCAATCTAATAATCTAAATAGTAGGAAATTTCAAGAAAAGCACAATTAAAGAATTGAGCTAGAGCGGCACGTGTGCTCGGCACAAACACGTTCCTTCTAACTAAAAGATATAAAAAAACAATCTATTTCGATAAAACTAACTAATAAGCTTGTCATTTTTTGCAAAATATAAAGCTTCGAAAGTACGTAATTTTATTAAATCGTTTTTCTTTAATAAGTTCTTCAACTTTGACTTGGAATATTTTAGATTACAATAATCACGAAATACTTTTATAGGTATGTTTTTTGAAACCTAACATGTTTGCTTTAGGATGGTATTGTAATATTTTAGTGAAAATGAACATTAATAGGCTATATATGTCGATAATAGAAAAAAAATTTACGATCAAATTGTAAATAAATAAGGGTTTTAAGTAATAAGTCTTCCATTTTGTGTGCGCCATTTGCATTTTGAAAAAATATTATCAAATTATCAAAAACACAAAGATAAGCGTCTTCAGCGATTGATTTTGATAACTTCTCCAAATATTGATTTTTTACATAAAATTATTAAAAAACACTTTTTCTAAAATTTTTAAAATGCACACCTTTTTAATATATAAACTTTGATTCTAACATACGTTACAAGATAATCCAAAAAGTTTCATTTCAATTCATGCTGTCGGTAATTATTCAGAAATAACTGATTCTAAAGGCACTCCACTAAATAGTGTTGTTTTTAAAATAAATAGTTTTTATTTATTGACTATGTATTGTGCATGCCATAATATTCTTGTATTAAATTTTTATACTTTACTAAAGAATGGCTTCAACAGTTACTTGATTGATTGTTAAATTTCCTACTGTTTCGCGCCCTACTGTCCTCGCGTCCTAATGGCCTTGCGGCCTAGAGTCCTCGCGCCCTAACGGCCGCACCCTAATAGCAGCGCCCTAGTGGCCGCGCCCTAATGTCCTAGACCGATTTTGGTTAGTAGTGTCAAACGCTTCTGTAAAAGCTAAAAGAATAAGAAACACAGATTTATTTTTAACTAAACCATTAAAAAACATCATTTGTTATTTTTTATAAAGTAGTTTCACAACGATAATCTTTACGAAACCCTCATTGAAATTCTCGAAAAACATTGTTTTTATTAATATTTTTCTGTGTATAACTGTGTAGTTATTCAAAATACACATGCGAATAATAATCTTTGCTTTTGTTTATCAACATAGTGTTAATTAAACTTCAGACTAAAAAGTAAATAATAGCAATGCAAGAAACAAATAAGCTGTATGACTTGAAAATAGAAAAGCTATTGACTTCAGGATTTAAGATAATTCTTCGAAAACCCAAAAACAAAAATTAAATCTAAATTTGTAGTTCAGATATTTTCTGTATTTAGATAAAATTTACGTTTCTATTGCAATGTTACTTTCTACCTTTTCGTACTACGTTTAACGGCAAAGTAAATATTTCAAAACATGTGTTAACAGTTAGGTCACCAGTATTCTGTTACCGAGACAAAGAGACGTCAAATGGACGAATAATGCCAAAGTTATGCTGAAATATACAAAAGCGATGTTGCCAGCAAGAATGTAAGTCTCGTGATGGACACGGACGTCTTATACACGTAGATCCTTCCGTTTACAATATACTTAGCTGTATATATTTGTCGAATTTAGCGCATCTAGCGGAATTCGCTCGAACTACGATATACACAATCTCCGGCAAAAATCAGTAATTTGACGTCTAAAACAAATTTTTACCAAACGATAGAGGATGCTTTAGTAATCCCAAAAAAATTCAAAGAACAGGTGATACAATCGGACGTCCGGTATACGGACGTCCAATTACAACGGACGTCCAACTGATGGTAAATGCGTAATGTACGGACGTCCATTTGTTAGAATGATGTAAATATATATATATATATATATATATATATATATATATATATATATATATATATATATATATATATATATATATATATATAATAATATATAAACTGCATAATTCAAAGAATATTTCTAAACTTTATTTATTACGGTATCTATTTTAATAACATAGTTGTTACAAGTTTATAGTATATTACATTACTAGTGTGGAAAGTGAAACTTTTCGTACGCACGAGTGTGAATTGACGCACGAGGCGTAAGCCGAGTTCTGAAATCACACGAGTGCAGAAAAGTTACTTTCCAACGTGTAATGTACAATATTTTTCCTACGACCCCCCAAATTTCAAATGTTTAAAAAATTTTGATTTTTTTAAATTTTCAAGAATTTTTGAAGATTTTAAAGCAAAATGTTTATGGTTAGGTTTAACAGAGAAAATACAATTTCTTATAAAATCTATTGTAGAGAGGCTTCAACTAATATAATTCTCTAATTTGATATTTCGGATCTATGTTTCTAATAAAGTTTATAATATCTGACAAAAGATAATCGAACAATTTACAACAGCTAATTACCTAATTAGAATTTCATTTGCATGAGATTGAGGTTCAAATTTATAAAAAAAAGACAGTTTTATTTTAAGTAGTAAAAGAAGAGGTACGCGCTAAATTATTGTTTTAACAGAATACGGAAAATTTAATATAAACATTGTATCCCCTTTGAATCAGTCCGAATCAGTCTAATGGAATGTTTTAAAATATTATATCATTTGTTAATAGCAAAAGGGTATAAACTTCTTTAGTTAAAAGCTCGCATTCAGTTTTGGCCTTTAGAAAAGGGTGTTTTTTTTACCTAGGCTAGATATTCGTCTGTTTTAGTATACAATAACGAGGTACAATAGAGCCGTAAAATACATACATATAAGGCGTTTTATTTCTTTCAAGTGTATTTCTCTTCATATAGAATGCAACTATTGGTAAAGTCTATTAAATTAGAGACGGTGTCGGGTGCGTCATCGAAGCATATGTTATTGTTACAAGAGCGAGCGCTATCTTTAAATGAGCATTTATGCACATGCAACCAATTTCTTATAAAATCTATTGTAGATTGACATGTAAACAAGAAACAGCAGTATTGCCGGCAGTTGAAAGAAAAATATGAAAGTCATACGCTGTTAATTCGCAGTCAGTTTGCACTTCGACTATATAAACTCAAAATATAATATATGTAAAATAATAATAGCTTTTTTTTTTAAATATATATACCTGACTTAAATGATACAAAATTCATTCTCTGTTTTTTATAAATTCGTTAGGAAATAAGTTAAAACCTAACCGTCGTCGACTATACTCTTTTGTTTTTACTGTACAAGAATTTTAAAATGTTCAAGGGTTAGTACCTGCCTGCTATCATGTCTCAGGTAGTCAGCTAGACCTTTTTGGGGTATAGTGATGCATTTTAATCTGATAATTATCTCGATTTCAGGTCTCGGCAACGGGCCGGTTAGAATCTTGTTTTCACCCCTTCAAATGTCTAAAGGAATGTATATAGCCTAAGGCATATTATATTTTTAAGCGACCAATGAAATGTTTCCTTTTGTCTCGTAGGGAGCTAAATATTTGAAATAAGATTTTCACGTCAGTCCATTTCTATACGCTGAATGCGTATGCTGTATATAACAGTGGTTTGAAAGGTTAATAATAACTGTTTTTAAATTTAAAAAGTGTCTGTTTATACTGAATATTCAATCTTCTTCTTCTTCCTGGTGAGGTGAGGTGGTTAAAAGTGTAAATATTTATTGTTTTTCCGTTTTTTTAATTTAAATGTGATACGCCAGGGGAGGGTAAGTCTATACATTTTTCTGCATTAGAATTAGGTTTTTCTCTTTTTATGTAGTTAATTTGTCCGTTGATACATGTTAGTGTTAGAAACCATTCCGATTCCTGAACGTGATTCAATAGTCTGTGTGTATTTATTTTAACGTAATTTTCTTAACATTGAGATCCGAAAGCCCTTCACGAAGGGCAGCTACTGACATAGATACGACGGTTAGACGAGCTTGCAAACCTCGCTGTGGTATCAAGGATTGTCGGTTTTATTTTAAATTTCATGATCTCTTTGGGGTAGAAAGTTTCATTAGAATACAGCGGTCTTGTAGTCATCCGCGAAATATAAAATTCTAGGGCTGGTGATGTCTCATTTTACTAGCAAAGGGAGAAGGGCGACTATATAAAAGGGTAGATCGTTATCCGCGAGAGAGGGTACACGAAAAGTAGAAACATAATTCCTATATGGCATTATTATTTCTTCTTCTTCTAGAAAAGGTAGAAAGAGTACAGGGTGTGTGTGTGTGTGTGCGTGCGTGCGTGAGAGATAGACAGTAGAACTTGTAGGTAGCGAGAGATAGCTAGCTAGGTACGCAAGACATTAAACGCTAGGGGTAGGGATAAATAAGATGGCCGAATCAACCAGAACGTATTCCAAAATGATCGCCTATGGTAGGGAGAAAGATGGCCGAACCATTCAGAGCGTGTTTCAAGATGACAGATCGACCATCTGAGTATGGATAAAAGCTATCGATCAATCAGATCACGAATGGGCGTGTCTACGAGGCATTCATACTAACGCTACATCTATTAGCAAATATCCGTAAATTGTTAGGCGATAATACAGACTTCTTCGTTGAGAGAGATAGCAAGGTACGCAGGACAGCGAGAAGGAGAGAGAGAGAGTTTCCGTCTAGTGAAAGGGATAAAAGATGATCGATCCAATCCCTCAGAGCTAAAAAATTCAAGAAGAGTGGGAAATCTAAGATGTCGACATCAAAATACCAAATTTTAAAATACCACTGTATGTAAAATTATATTAGGGTTGTAAGGGATACCAAGAAATACGCACTGGAAATGTTTCATTGAACACGGTTGTGAGAGAAGAGAAAAATGTAGCTAATTAATATATCAACTATATGATCAATCTCTCGATGTAAATATTATATTAGAAATTTATATAATGGTAGAGATAGATAGAAAACTGGCGGTACGTTTATATCGAGCAAGTCCGCGATTTGCGTTTAAAGCTTAATTTCAAATTTTTAATGCTGAATTAATTATTACTATATATGTAATTATCTTATTAATGACGATAATTATTTGAGAAATCGGTGAAATTTATTAATATAAAATGATAAACCTCGATCACGCCCTCTATCAACCAGTACATACGTAATCGATAATACAGATTTCTTCATGACCCGTCGCCCCCTAGTAGTAATAGTACATAGTTTGTCGGTATTCCTTCATAGCGCCATCTCTTAGAAGCATGCATGTTGTCGGTAATACAGTTTCCCGTCATAGGGCGTGGTAAAATGGCGCCCGAAGTTCCAAAATGGCCTTCATTTAATCAGAGAATAGTAGGCGTTTTCAAAATTGCCGCCTTCAGCCAATCAGAGAATAGTAGGCGTGTCATCCAAGATGGCGTCGACCAATCAGAAGCAAGGGGAAGAGCTAGAGGAGAGGGGATAGCCAATCAGAGAGCAGCAGGCGTGGCCAAAAGTAGGAAGAGTAGGGATGGTCTCAGGTGGTGCAATACCTACTGCCTTTTTTATCTTCTGTGCAATGTACTCTTAGGAACTAGAGTTCCTAAATATAAACTGAGAGCTGCATTATTTAGAGTTAAGACACGCATGTCAAACTTTCTTAGTAACGTTTCCTATTTTGAAACTATTTATTAGAATCATGAACATTGGTTTAATAAATTAAATTGCGAATATGACAATTATATAAATCTGAAATTGGGTACAGTTAATACTTTATTCAAATATGTCGTAAATTATTATTAGAAATAAAATTGATATTATGTGCACGTTAAAAACTTTTACATGCTTAAAAATAAACATGAAATAAATCATAACCTAAAATTTATAACTGATAGCTGTTGAGTTTTGTCACTATCGTAAAACAAGACAAAAAAATATATCTGTTTCAGACAGCTTAGTTTTGGCCTAGAAGGAGATAGATTTTGACATCCCTATCCTAACTCTAAAATAACACAGTAATAATTTGTTATATAATAACTCTTAAACAGGGCATTAGCGAACAAATCTAACATTTAGACTTTAAAATATAGTCGACTACCTACAATTAAAAAAAATCATCAAAATCGGTGTCCACAAAAGGCGAATTCCGAGGTATTTTTCTCTAGGAAACCGACTAATCAATTTACTTAAAATATTACATATTAGGTTTTAGACCAATCAATCAATGCAATTTATTTAGCAAGAATTTGCTATTTACAAGTAAATCTTATAAGTAATATAAACATTTTAATTTTTTTAAATTGTGGGCAGTTTGTTATAATTTAAAAAGGCTCTTAATAAATTAAATTTTTCCAAGTTCATAAAATTTCTGTTTTTAATTTTTTAATAAAAGTGTTAAGATTGATATTTTTTAATTCACTATCTAATTTATTATATTCCATTACCCCTTTAAAAAAATTGAATTTTGATATGTTTTCAATCGTTTATAATCTAATATAAAATTATCTTTTCCTCTCGTAATATAGCTGTGAACTCGATTAAATTTAATTAGACAATTATTATAATATGGTGCTGAAATATTTAGATTTATTTTATGTAGAAATACCAAAACGCGAAACAAAAGAAAATTTTCAATATTCATCCAGTTCAAAGAATTTAACATGAATGTAATTCTCGTGTATTTATCACATCCCAAGATTATTCTCATGGCTCTGTTTTGTAATATCTGCAATCTATTTTATTCATCTGTGCAGTGGCGTGCGGTGAGAATTTAGGCTAGGGAAGCAACCACAATTGTAATTATAATACACCTAGGTACAGGCGCGGATTAACGGGGAGGGAATAATCCCCCCCCCCGATTTAGAAATAAGTTTACATAGAATAGAAACAAATAATGTTTGTTTAATTATTATTTATTAAAACAATTATTTTTCCAAAGATTTCCCCTGCAAAATACTTCTCTGGATCCGCTCCTGCTAGGTACAATAAAAAACAGTGTTATAATTATTAAGCTTAAAAGTTTTTCAAAGAATCACTTTTATACTTTATACTTATGGAATTTGTTAACTATCATTCTTTATTTAAAAAAAACTACTACTACGTATCAATTTTCCGGTCTTTCTTAGCAAAATACCGGTACAGGTTTTAATCTTTGTTGTTAAATTTGAAAGATCTGGTTTTGATCTGCCTTTCTTAATAATTTGTAATTTCTCTCCAAAACTGTATGCGAAAAATTCCTTATTAATAATTTACAAACTGAACAAAAAATCGTCCCGATTCGGCTATATCGAAGGTACTAGAACCTTTCACCGAAGCAGTTGAATTTGCAGTCGTGACGATAATGCAATTGTAAATTTGCATACAGGCAAACTAAATAGAACTATTTGTCTTTAAAAAAATATAACTTATAAATTAAAATAATAAAATGCGACAAAATACAGTCTCATTCGCAGATTTACATTACTTAAGTAACACTAAATCGAACAAATAACCAAATTATAATAAATAAACATTTGGGAACGAAGCACAATAAAAATTACGACCAAACAATGTTAACCAGCCAAACAGCATCCGTCTATTATAACACCCCGCGCTCGCTGATTCACGCCAAGGTTAAGAGAAGAGCATTTGTAAGCAGTGCTTATATGAAGTGTATGTATCACATTTGAATCGGTATTACCTTTCCGTGCAAGTTTAATGAGCCTAATTTAAAATAGTACTCTAAATAATTATACTTTTTGCTGTATTGAGTTGATATTGAGCTTTAATTTGATAAATATTTCAATTTAAATAAACGATAACCATAATTTTACAAAAGTATTTTTGTTAGCATTGTTTTTATTTTTAATAAATTCTCAAGGCAAGCATTGCTTCCATTGCTTCTATGGACCGCACGCCACTGCATCTGTGATGATGTATACAAAATAGAACTGCAAAAAGTAAAATGCGGGAGAATTATACAATTATAAACTAATTTTTTACTGTATGTGTTTAAAAAGTTACTCGCCCTACTTAAAACACCAATTTTTTTTGAGATTTTGTTACAAACATAATCAACTTGATCTTTAAATTTTAAATTCTTGTCTTGTTTAAATTATTATTATTACTCCTAAATATTTAAGTTTTTCTAGTATCTCTATCGTTTCACCTCTAATTTGAAATTTGAAATTTTGAGATTTAAATTCAAATAATTGTTTATCTTGTCCAATTAAAAGACTTTTAGTCTTACTAATATTAATTTTCATTTTATTTACTTCCATCCATGTGTTGATGTTGTCTAGTTCCATATTAATTTTTGTTGTTAATGATAATAAATCTTTATCTGACAAGTAAATAATAGTATCATCTGCAAAAAAATGAAATTTTCAATATTTAAACACCTGAGCCAAATCATTAAGATAAAGAATAAATAGTAAGGGACCTAAAATACTGCCTTGCGAAACGCCAATATTTATCATTTTTTTATTTGAAATACTGTTATTACATTTTACTACTTGCCATCGATTCAATAAATAATTTCTTAACCAAGAATGAACTCGACCCTTAATTCCATAATCCTTTAATTTCTCCAATAATTTTGTCCTATCTATGGTTTCAAAAGCTCTTTTCAAATGTAAAAATACAATAGCCACTGCTTCACCTCTATCAACAAACATCTTCCATTCATTAAGTACGTACTGAATAGCACACTCACAACTATAATTTTTTCTAAAACCGGATTGATAAATAGATAGTATTTTATTTTGTTCAATAAAGTTTAATAGTTGGTGATATACTACTTTTTCTAGAACTTTTTCAATAGCGATCAGCGTGTTTATTGGCCTAAAATCTTCCGGTTTAATTGCACTTTTTATTTTTCTAATAGGAGCAATTGTTGTTACTTTGAAATTTTCGGGTATAGATCCCGACTCTAGACTACTATTAATTAGATTAAGAAGTGCGTTAGAAATTTCCTAAAAATATCTTTTCAATAAAGTAATAGAAATGTCATCAGAACTTGCTTTATTAGAAAAACTAAAAATCACTTTTTCTAAATCTTCAGTATTAATTAACTCAAATTCTTCAAAAATGCTATTTTCATGGTTGTTCAATATAGTATATTTTTCATTACAGTCTGGTATACTTCTAATAATTTTGTTAATACTTTCTATATAAAAACTATTAAATTTCTCAGCAATTTCATCTTCACAAGTTAAAGGGTTATCATCGAAAGAAATGCCTACATTGTCTTCTCCCCTACTTTCAGAAATTAAAGTTTTTAACACTTTCCACTTTTTTTTGGGTCATTTTTATTTTCATCAATTTTAGAAGCGTAAAACTTTCTTTTCTCTTGTCGAATTTTTGAAACAACTTCATTTCTATATCTTTTATATTCTATAAAATCATCTTCTAATCGTGTTTTTCTAAATTTCTTATAACAATTATTTCTGCGATAAATTAAATCTAAGATTTTCTTATTTATTTTAAATCTTCGTTTATTATAAATGATTTCCTTTTTAGGTGAAAAGGTATTCAGACATTTGATTACGCTTTGTATAAAAGTATTGCTTTTAATATCAATATTTTTTCATGGTACACATACCTCATATTTTGCAAAGCATGTTTAAAACCATCATGGTCATGTACGGTTTGGAGCACAATAATTTTCTTGCTAGGTACTATGTTGTTTTCTAAAATAGTTTGTACAATTAAGTGGTCTGCTATAATTGGCCTCTCTAAAACGAAACTTTTAATTTTTTGATATTAGTGATAACTAGATCAATGATGGTTTCAAAATTTGGACCTATATGCGTAGGCTCTTTTACTAATTGATAAAAACCACAGTCATTGATAATTTCTTTTAATTTTTCTGTGTAAAATTCATTATTCTTCCAATCTAAATTAAAATTACCCATTATTAAACAGTCATTTTTTATTAAAGTACCCTCATTTTCTAACCAGTTTCCAAAAAAATTTAAAAACTCAGCATCAGAATAACTTATAGAGTGATAAATACCTCCTAATGTATACATCTTACTTAAAATTTTCACATTAATAACCAGAAACCAAACACTTTTTTCAATAATATGCGAAAATATTTTTTTATAAGATAAACCTTTTTTAATGTAAAAACATAACACCTCCAGTGTGACGACTTTGTGAATCAAGCCTTTCTAAATTATAACCATCCACTTCTAATTCAAAATTTTCAATATCTTCTGTAACATGTGTTTCAGTTAAACAAAAAGCTAAAGGTTGATTTAATTCAATAAAACCAATAATTTCATCAAAATGTCCTAATAATCCCTGTGAATTTAATAAAGCCATAATTCCATTTTCTACAGATTTTCCTAAAATTTTGCCTTCCTTTAGTTGCTATATGTTGCTCGTGTTTCGCATATTTTCTATTTTTTTAATATAAACTTGACAATTTCTATCAAATGGTGGGTGATTTGTGTCTAATTTTAAGCCGAACTTCAAATTTAATTCTTCACAGTTTGGGCACTGAAAGTCTTCTCCATTGGCTTTACATTCAGGACTTAGATGTGATTTACTGCCACATTTCAGACAGATAGCATCTTTGTTACATGTGGTTGCCACGTGGTTGTAACCAGCACACCTGTAGCACCGTCTAACGTTTACATGTTCTTATACTGCACATATACACAAATCTATACATAACATGTCATTTTCCATGATACTGTAGTATATCTTTTTATCACATTCTATTATAGCCATGAACCTTGTGATCATTTTTTTAAATTTTAAAATTTGTATATTATAATCTGACTGAACACATTTATTTTCAAGTTTTATAAAACTTATCATTTCTTATGTATTTAAATCTCTTTCTATTCCTACAACTTTTAATTCTTGCTTTCTCTTGCTTTCTCTTGTTTTATTTTTACATTATAATTTTCACCAATATGTTTTTCACTTATTTCTTTAATTTTCTTTATATGGTTTTCATCTTCGCATGTTAACAATAAACCCCCCACATCAGTTTGTTTAACATTTGAAATTTTCACATTTATTTCTGCTGGTTTTAGAAACTTTTTAATATCTTCTTTAGTTTTTCTTACATCTTGTTTATCTTTAGGTGTTATAATTAAAGTATTTTTCTTGCTCTTATTATTATCTCCTTTCTCTGTCTTACTATTTCAGGTAGTTGTTGATTAATATTTTCCTTGTATATAGTTTTTAAAATGTTAATTTCATTCCTAATATCATTTAATTCGGTTTTTAATGCTTCAAACGAACTTCTCTCTTTTTCATGTTTATCAAGTCTTTCATTTAGATGTTTTATAATTGTATCTTTCTGGTAAATAATTTCATCTTTCTGCTTTAAAATTTCTTCATAGTGTCTTTGAATCTCTCCAAAGTCTTCTTCTTTGAATGTTTCCTCATCATCTTTTTTCTTGCATTTTCTTTGAGACATTGTTATTCTGTACTCAAAAGTTAAATATAAAGTTCACGAAAAGAAATATATATATATATATACCTATGTACGTATCAACTATAAACGCAAAAAGAAAAAAAAAACAAAATATATACGGACAAAAAAATGTAATTACAAAAATACAAAAAAAGGTATTTGTTATAAAAGTACTTTGTCACTTATATTTACACTGACAGACGATCCTAAATTTTAGTCCAATAAAGAAGCAAAAATCGTTCAGAAACTTATCTTGCTATTAAATTCAGGATATTCATGTAAATGTTGCTTGCGGTTTATTACATAAGGAGTAGTACTATTTACCACCATCTGATTTTAACAAATGTTAGTTAGTTTTTCTGTAAGTTCAACACGTATTAAAACTGTATTAACACTGTAGATAACAGTTTCTGTAAATCTTCAGAATCTTATATTTAGGATATAACGGATATAATATACAACAACAGTTTCACTTTTACAGAGAAATCAGTTCATTTTGTAAGAGCACAATTGCTATATGGCAACCAGCCAAGGACTATTTGACTATTAAATAACACATATTAAATAATACCACTAAAATAATACATAGATTTAATAAATAGTTTATATAGAAAAATTAGATAAAGAAAATAGTATATTATGGGACAAGTGGTTGAAATAAAATTTCAACGTTGAGAGTGGTTTTTTTCAACGAGCGAGAGCGAGTTGAAAAAAGTAACTCGAGACGTTGAAATTTTATCAGCCACGCGTTCCATTTACTATTTTTTCTTCGAATTTTTAGTAAATTAATGCACTTTAGAAAAAAATATTACATTTAAGTGACAAAACATGACATTAAAGTGACATTCTCTTGTCAGCAATTGAATGTCGAACAGTTTGAAATTCGAAATCGCGGTAGTCCGATAATTTCAACCTCTAGAGGTTGAAATGCGATTTCAACCATTGTTATCGATTGAAAAATGAGTGATTTCAATGTCATGAGTAGAAAAAATTAAATTAAAAGCGTTTTGATAGCTTTTGAAAAATGTGCTATTCTATACGTCACTGCCGCACTGTGGTACAAAAGTCGAAAAATCGGCGCATCACGTTTATCTCAACTAACAATGCTCGCCAAAATACTGTTCGTTACCAATGTTTGAATTGTTTTGTAGGAATAACGACAATTAAAATAAAATTTCCACTTGTGCAAGAAAAATCCTGGATACCTTTTTTTTTAAATTAAAAAATTTTTTTTATCTAATAATTATCTAAAGAATGTTCTGTTGCACTTTTTATGTTAAATTTTAAATAAACTATAAATTGCAGTGGTAACTTTAAAAATTACTAACTCAGGCAAGGGGATCGCGTGGGGTCTGAGGTTTTCAGGAAATCTTCACCAAAGATGCTTCTCTTTGATATAATAAATTAGAACGTAGGAATCGACGGGAATCTAAACTTATGACAGATTATTGCTAAAAAATCATATTCTTTGTACCTAAATTTAATACATCGAAATAAATACAAGCGGAATAACTGTAAGATAGGCTAAAGGTAAGTACTCACAGCAGCGGATCCGCAGGCGGATGTCCTACGATTGGTTAGTTTGAGTCAAATCGACCCAAACCGACCAATCATATGACATCCGCCTGCGGATCCGCTGCTGTGAGTACTTACCTTAAGACTACTTACCTTGAAAATCTAAACCCATACTTCCAACTGGCAAATCAACTGCTTCTGTTTAACTGGGGGTTTATTTAATTAACGCACAAGTGTACTTGCTTTAAGCACTACGATGAAATGAACAAGTAAGGATCTGTTATTTCAGTACGTGGATACTTATCACTTCCAAGGTCGTACATAAAAGATTTATTCTTAATAACATCTGACATATAATTTAAGCATTCCAAGAACTTTCCATTTTCTACCCTTATGCGCCATTTTTGTGAGTTTTAGACCAGTATGTGCCGCTTCTCCCTAGTATGAAAATGCGAAGACATACGGGATTAAATTGTTCAGGTAATTGGCATTGAGCTAGAGTAAAATGGCTGCTAAAACGTACTGTATGGTTTGATGCGTCCCTTGTTTGCGGCGATTCCGCGTGTAATTCGAATGTCGAAACACATGTCAACAACTTACGGACGATTTCATGGAGCTTGATTAAATTTTGATTAACTGGACCATTCCATGGCAAATCATCACAAAAAAACTTTTACATACTTAAAAATAAACATGACATAAATCATAACCTAAAATTTATAACTGATAGCTGTTGAGTTTTGTCACTATCGTAAAACGAGACAAAAAAAATATATCTGTTTCAGACAGCTTAGTTTTGGCCTAGAAGGAGATAGATTTTGACATCTATTTTGGCGG
Source organism: Agrypnus murinus (assembly GCA_929113105.1). Taxonomy (NCBI): domain Eukaryota; kingdom Metazoa; phylum Arthropoda; class Insecta; order Coleoptera; family Elateridae; genus Agrypnus; species Agrypnus murinus. The sequence goes on along the minus strand of OV816026.1, from coordinate 106,846,266 downwards.
ATTAACCGTAGTGGGGGCCCTGGGCGGAAGACTAATGTGGAGGCCCTTCATAAAAAATATTTTGCCACAAAATTGTAAATGTGTTAATTACCATAAAAAAAGTTAAGACATAGAGAAAAAAGTTTAATTTTGTTGACGTTTAAGAACATTATTTATTAACAGTAATCAATATTAAGATGCAATACATACATTTTGATAGAATGATAAAAACCTTAATTAAAAAAATCTTTTATGTGGAGGCCCTGGGCGAACGCCCCTTCCGCCCATCCGTTAATCCGGCCCTGAGAATTCCAAAAGTTAAACAGTAACGTAACTTATTAGTAAATTAAATAGGCATATGTTAGAGGGAATGAATGAAAATGAAAATAACGCAAGACGTTCTTAGTAATTTATTAACTAAACTAACCTAATAATCATTACACTACATACAACACGGCCGTATAGTAAATGTTTTTATTATTGTTGGTAAATAAAAGGAACAAGATATGATTTTTAATTAGTATGAGTTAGATCAATTTATAGTAGACGCATTTGCTACATTTTATGCATACGGGCGCATACGTAGGACAGCTCGGGTCTCTCACGTTCGCACTGTTAGACTTTAATCTTTAGTAGTGGCTACGCCGCTAGACAGGGTTGTTGTTGTCCCATGCCGCTCAGCTCAGCCGCTTTACTTGTAAACACTAATAAATAATAATAATAATAGTTATTTATGGTACAAGTGAGTTAAGTAAGATATTATCCACGGACGAAAAATTTACCCTCGAGCCGGCAGGCTCGAGAGGGTTAATTTTTCTGAGTGGATAATATCCTTAACTCACGCGTGCCATACAAAATTTTATCCAACACCTCTTTATTTAAGTTTAAACATCGAATTTGTAATGTATAGTTAGTCTGTAGTTTTGACGGTAATACTCTAGCACGATGACTGGATTTTAATAATATTAAGTAACGTAAGCTAGTTGTTATCTTTGAAGGAGTGAGGTTTTTTAAAAATAACCCACGTTGCTAGGGGCAACGTAGGTTATAATGTAACATAAGAGTAAACAATCACTTTCCTTATTTAAAATGACCATAGTAAACATGGTATTTATATAGAGGTGTTGGATAAAGAATATATAAAAGACAGTAGCTTGTTCTCGAAATTCAGGTGGTATACAGCTGAACTCATCGCTTTCAATAAAGTCGTTGTTGTTGTCTATGACACTGTGAAAAGAAAAAAACAAACGACAAATTTATCGACGAAGACATGAAAATCAAACTTATGATCTAAGAAGCCTAGAAAAATTTGACGTATGTTTTGTATATTTTTAAAGGTTCAGTAAAAATGTGTTTGAGATTACATTTTTCGTCATATTCCGTTGCTAAAAGTTTTACGAATGAGTTATATTTTTAATGCTAAAAACTAATGATTTCATTTTTTGATTAAAAACTTTTTAAGATAATTCACAGGAGTGGTCAAAGTGTGACAATTTAAAAAACAATTACAATTTTTACAGTATCTCCAACTTAACATAAATAAATCGTGCTTTCGTCTAGTAGTAGTAGTATAGAGGTTATGTATTTGACATAAGAGGGCAGTAAAAAGTTTGACATAAGAGGCCCGCAAAGAAGCCTTAAATGCCCTCAAAACAGGACATTTAGAAAGCACTTTCTGATCAGGTAGGCGAAAAAAATTACTAACTCAGGCAAGGGGGTCGCGGGGGGTCTGAAATTCTTAGGAAATCTTCACCAAAGACGCTTCTCTTCGATGTATAAAATCTCAGATTTTCGTAAAATTTGGTAGGATCAAGATATATATAACATATGGTATGTCAACTCGCCGTCATTTCGTCAACCAATTTTAACGCGAGCTAAATTTCTGATAGATGGCGCGACGTGCGAGCATGATTGTCATTCTACAGCAACATAACTTGTAATATGAATATTTACTTTTGGCGTATTTTTCGTAATAACTTTTTAAATAAACTTTTTCATGATGATAGAGGTACAAGATTCTTTGGCACTACTAAAATGCTAAATTGTGACTCTTCTTTATTTAAAACTTCTTTGGTAATAAAACTAAATTGAAATTTTATTTTTTACAGCAAACTAAGGTAACATTTTTTTTTATTTTCATTTAACTTAAATAATAAGAATACAAATTGACCTATACAAACATTTCTTTTGAGAATTGTAATTAAACTCATCAATTATTTTGTAATATTTTACGGAAAGCAGATAAACTGCAAGCATGGATTGATGCAACAGGAGTTTTATTAACAAGTAAAGACCTTGTGTGCCACTATAAAAAAATCTATATGCGAAATTCAAACCTATTAGACGCTCTAAAGATTTCAAGTATTAAAAAAGAGTAGGTATAAGTCGAATTATATATACTTAATGCTTAAACATGTTTTTAATTATATGCATTAAGCAGGTTAAGTAAAACTGTTACTGGTAATTAATAGCAATAAAGCACACATCTCAGCATAATTTTTATAGCAACAAGAAGCTAAATAGCAATATAAACATGGTCCACATGCGAAAGGGACAAAAATATTAAATACAACAGCAGAACACAGACTTTTGTACTGAAAAGCAATAGTTTTTTGACTTGATAACAATTATATTATTGTGCATCTAACTCTGTAACAAACAAGATCAATTACAGCAAAACTATCCATGAAATATTTATATTTTAAAAATTTAATTACAAACATTTATAAAATAACAAATAACGAAATCAATGATATACCAGACCAATTGTGGTCTGGCAAGGAAAGTGAAGTCGACATCGATCACTGTTACAATAAAATCTAAACATAAATGTAATGTACGTAAAGATTGGTTTGACCCTGTAGTACAGACATATTCATATTTTGGAAACAAAATTCTGGTAACCAAATTTTGAAGTTATTTTAAGAACCTCAGTCACTTCCATGAGAATCCATACAAGACCTTCCATGCAATGTCCCTGAAAATATAAGAGGTTTAGATTAAAGCGATTTCATTTTATGATAAATTTAAAAATTACATTTTGACAACTGATTTTCTAAATACCTTATATTGTGATTGAGAAATACATAACGGCCCTTACTCCATTACCATTAGCCACATACAGAAAGGTGGAATCCCTAAAAAGAGCAATTTTAATAGAACAATTAAACATCAAACTATTTACTGGTAAAATTTATCACATGATACGAATGGCGTTTTGCTATCGAAAACAAACCAGAAAAATTAGTTTAGAAATAAGTGTTCATTTATACTTACCTGTATATTTGAGAACGCGCTATCTTTTATTAATTCTGGCTTGTTAATTATAATAAACAGAAACAAAGCTGCATAAGAAACATCAATTAAATTCTCGAACGACAATAATAAAAATATAAATTTTATTATTATTAAAAAAGCTTAATAAATTTTGAAGGTTAACAGATGTGGTTTGGTTTGACACTCACGTTTCACTGTTGCGGCATCTAGCGGCGACTTTCGAACTAATGAACTCGCTTCAATTTTGGGTGAAAAAATTATCATGGCAAGCATAGGAGAGTTGACCTACCAGTGTTGTATATATCTTGGGTAGGATAATAGAGGACATAAAAAACTTACTTCTGTATAAAGTTGTAGCCCTCGGTGATACACGATATTCATACATCAGGATTGCAAACATGATAAAAAATGTAAAATTTACACTTACAAGATGAACAAAAACAAATCAAAACTCCGCTTTTAATTATTGTAGAACTTCCATCTTAGACTTGTTTTAAAGCTAAAAGAGAATAGTTTTTATAAAAAACTGATAATTGCAACAATCTTAAAATTGTGTTAACTACTATATTACTCAATCTTAAACAAACATGTAGGGGAAATTAAACATTTTGAATTGTAATCGTATTTAATTTCAATGGCCATTTTGTAACCGGCATTTTGCATCTGGTCATTTTTTAGCTTAACATCACAATTTGCGACTACAAAATCCCCCTGGTACGATTTTTCATTCGGAATTTCAAATATTAAAGTTTTGACGCTGGCGGCCCTTTTGTAGTGGCCATTCTGCACTTTGGACCAATTTGGATCCCGGATTCGTAATCTACGATTCTAAAAACCTATAGGTACCCAGGTTTATTTAATTATAATAAAAATTTGATGAAATTATTTAATTATTAATTAGCCCCTTATGGAACAAGTAATAATTTTTTAATAACAATTAAACAGAGCATTAGCGGGCAAATCTAACATTTAGACTTTGAAATATAGTCGATTTGCTATAATTTAAAAAAAAAGATCATCAAAATCGGTGCTCAAAAGGCGAATTCCTAGGTATTTTTCCTCTAAGAAACCGACTATATGTAATTATTTCTATTTGTCAAAACGTAACCTCCGAGATAGTCAAGAGGCCGCGACCAAGCAATCGTGACGTCACGAAAACCGGCTAACAATTGCGAAACGTAAAATACCCAACATAAAGACACTTGTATATTTCTGAGTAAAACTGAATATTATTTCAAAAAAAGCACTTATATTATGATAAACAATGAATAGGGTTTTCCACGTCACCGTTGAGGTACCCATGATAGACGCGTTGGCTCTTATGGAGGCCTCGCCAATAGCCCCATCTCCATGCGTTGATGTGTTTTATAACTTCTTAACCATTAAATTTAATCAGTTTTCTCTTTGATAGATCCATGTTTTGGGTGTTAATTTTGTCGTTGATTATTTTTGAATAGTTATTGAGAAATATATTGGCAAGAATATGACAATTTTTTAACAATATCGACTTCAACGTTTTGCTACATAAAATACATTTCTCATTGATTTCGTGTACATATTTTTCCAATTTTAACATTATCAATTTCCGTAAAATAATCCTTTGTTTACCTGTCTTTAGAAATTCAGTTTCATATTTATCTGAAATAAGCTCACTGAATATCTGATACGCCTGAATAGAGACTTCAAAGAATAATTCAGATGGTTGTTTTAGAGCACCTCTTGTTAAATTTTTTAAATATTTGCTAATATCTGCAGTCATTTTCACCACAGTTGATAAAATTTATAACAAAATCTGAATTGGTAGTAATGGATGTTAAACAATTTAATTTAATGATGCTATTACATTCGATAGAATGTATTTTTTCCAGGTCAGACAAATTTGCAAATAGAATTAAATTATAATTATCGAAATGGCAAAAAACAAGTGATCGTTCTTTATTTTTTTGATTTAACGAATTATTTCGAATAGATTTTAATAAATGAACAGTATCAAAAAGTAAATAAATTTGTTGTTGCGGATGAGAAACATTTTGGATAAAGCAAGGTAACTCTTCCTTAATGCTTGTACTACTTAAAAGTCGATAACAAGTTCGGTTCATTCTGTAATTATCACAAATTAAAGAAATTACCCGAAAACCAATTTTAGTTAGAATCTTAATTACTTCTAAAATCATTTCTTTTAAATCAACGGCAGAAGTTTTTTTTACAGGAAATAGAGCCACAATATCTTCATCCTTCGTAACATTTATCAGGCATTTTTAATGAAATAAACAAGACTCACCTAAGTATCTCGTCAAATTGTTGGCTTTTTTGATTAACTAATCAAAATATTTATGAAATTGTATTTTATATAGGTAAACGGCACAATACACAATCATATTATGAACGACACCAACCGAAAGTTATTTTATAAGTAATAAAAACTTTCAGATACAAAATTTATCAGCGGCCATTTCTGCCAACGCCCACACTCGATACGGAACAGAAACAGTCTCTTTTCACTGATTTTATAAATTGTCTTCACATAAATCAGGTAAATCTGAAATTCTACACCTTTAATTTAACACTTTAACTTATTTGAACTTATTTATGAGAGTTTTTGAAAGAAAATTTCCTAAAAAGAGTCTGTTCACACGACTACGATCACGGCAAATCTAAACTGCAATAGCCGGCATTCGTGACGTCAGATCACGTGACAGAAGCCTTGTTCGTGGCCTCTCTTTTCTCGGAGGTTACGGTCAAAATAGTGTAGCTCCGTAACTTTTGGCTCAGACTATCCCACCACAACAACTTTCAGCGTCATAGAATAGGGTGCAGTTCAAGTCATCAATTAGAGTGCGCATTTGACGATTCAGGGTTGCCAGATTGTTTAGATTAAAATTCCTGTATAATAAATAATATATCCTATATAGAGGTCTAGTTTAGCGAACCTTTAAGAATTTCTGATAAAATTGATATCCAGCAAACACGGATTTTAAGGGTTTGTTAAAAATAAACTGTTTTAAAGGGATCCTATAAAGTTTAATATGAAACGCTTGCCAACATCGCGGAACGAGTTATTTGAACTACTCCTTGCTTTAGTTTGTTTTTTTCGTTTAAGATCTGGTGTTACCCTAGAGTCATCTTGTTCACTTATTTGTTGTTCCATTGGCCCTGGTTCATGATGATCGAAGCTGATCTGTATTACCTCCCCCCTTGCCCTTCAAGCAGCAGTTTCCATTGGGTTAATCTACTGATCCAGTTCTATATGATCAGGTCATCTTAAGATCAGTTCATAATAATTTGCCAATGGAACAACTTTAGATCACAATCTTGACAGATAATAAAACCTAACCTATAGCAACAAAACAAGTAACTTTTTCATTGCTATTATAAGAGTGAGACTTTGTTGCAGTTATGAATAACGTAAATAAATGAGGGAAAAAATACATTAGACTCTGTTATATTAAAGGTTTCTTACAGTAAAATATAATGTTTCTAACATCAGCACTCGCATCAGATGATAGCAGCAGCAGCAATATTGTGCTAGTTGTTAAGGAGTATAGCGATATAACTTCAAAGCCATTTTAGAATTACAAGGACTAGGGCTGAAATATTAATTGGTTAGTATTACAGCATCTGTAGAATGGTAAATGTTAACCATTTTCATTATTATTCAGGTCATTTAGCATCAAGTAATTTCATACCTACTGGTGAGGATGCAGTGGCGGCGCTAGAGGTAAATGAGCAGGGGGGCAAAGCAGGGGCACAAGAAATATCTCGGTGGGCACCGTACCTTTCCACGCGATCGTAGCGAGCGGGCGAAATTTTGACATTATTATTGTTTTTTTTTTTATTTAAATCTACCCAAATCTTCAGAGTTTTTGCTTTGGGCAAAATAAAAGTAACAATTTTATGATTTTTACAAATTGCAACTGTGAATGTCATTGTGGCTGTGAAAACGCGATAAACATCTGTAATGTCAGTATCTCACAACTCTTGAAGTCCTACTGAATGACGTTTAAAACTCTGTCTCTTTGCTCCCGTTCACAACCAGCTGTTACACTCTATTGGCAATACTTCTCCCTATTGTTTGCCAGTTTGCGACTGACGACTGTGCTAGCGTATGAGTCATACCGAACATGCAGATATTTATAGAACGCTTGGATTTCCAAGTTAAGGCTAAGCCTTTTTCTGATTCATAATTATTAGATTTTAAATACAGGCCTACATAAGAAACAGAAATAAAATATTAGATTTCCTGTAGTAATTTTAATTTGTACACTAAAACGTGAATTATACTGTATCAATATCATCATTTATTTATCAAAGATGTTTTTTATTTGAAATCTGGGGGGCACCGGCAGGGGCACCGCTCAATGTTGGGGGGGCCCGCGCCCCCCCAGGCCCCCCCGTCGCGCCGCATTTTCTTCCATCCTCAGAGGATGGAAGAAGAGAAAAGATTTCCGCTGAAGAATCATTGCCTCTCACTTTATGGTATTTGGTCAATAATGAAACATTCAGGCAAATTTCTGATAGATTTAACGTCTCCTCAAGTTCAGCTCGCAGAGTACTGTTAAGGGTTTTAAATTTTATTTTGTCCTTAAGGACACAATATATTCGGTGGCCAACTAATGAACGAGTTGCAACCACTGTTAGCGCATTGCAGAAACGGAAAGCCATAAACAACGTTCTGGGAGCAATCGATGGATGTCATCTTCTAATTGAAAGACCAAATGTTTATTTTATTTGAAATATATATTCTAAAAACTATATTTTTTTAACTTCATCCATTCATGCAATGTTCTCAATTAAAAAATAATTGTAATCACCAATAAAAAAAATATATCAGATATAGAATTTATTTATTAAAAAACAGGTTAAGTAACAAGTTATTAAAACATATAAGTAAAAAAATGTTTAACTCGTAGTAGTGTAGTACTACAATGCCCAACCAGAGAGAGATTATCATTATCTAAACCACTTCTTAGACTGGTTGAAACGTCCTCTAGTTAAATACTACTTATTTAATACGAAATACTAATAGAGAAATCTAGTGCTTCTTTAGGAATTCTTGATGATCACCAATGGTCTATAAAAAGAAAAAATGATTTATTTTGATAATGAGAGCATCTTATCTATATTACCTTAAAGCGTTTTTTTCTGCGCTCTTAAACTCCTAAATCGAAACTTCTAACATGTTGAGAATTTTGTTGATAATTCAAGTTGAAGAAAACTGCAATCTCACATCTGAACATTAAAATAACATTAGTTTAATTTAACTCGTTTAAAGCAGAAAACTGTATAATTTATCAAGCTACTGCACAACTGGATGTGCTTAATAGTAAATAAGTTTTGTATAAGGAAACACACAGAGAAGTAACTCCGATAATAAAACTCATTCCTAAAAATTTTCGTAACGGGTATTGCATTCTTTTACACGATATTAAATATCTGAATGTTATTTTAATTAATACTTACCATTCTGACCTCTGTTCAAATCTTCCTCATTTACAAGAAGCCGATAATGGCAATTAGTGTCTGGTGCAAACAAATCTAATGAGAAACTCATCCTGGTATTGCAATTGGGAACAGCAATCTTTAATTACAACAGTTCTAAATAGTACAAAAAACAATCTGAATTCATATAATTTCTTTGTTGAGTTTATTAACTAACTACCTAAGTACCTACCAACCATAATAATATGTTTCAAATGAAAATGAGAAATCTTTCAGATTGTCGGAGGTTATTATTTAAAAATCACAATCAGCTGATATTATTTCCCTCCACAGATCACTATACACACTTCAAAAACTGCGTGCTTGAAGGGCAAGGGGGGAGGTAATACAGATCAGCTTGGATCATCATAAACTAGGGCCAATGGAACAACAAATAAGTGAACAGATGATCCTAGGGTAACACCAGATCAGTAAATCAGCCCAATGGAAAGCAATGGTGCTTTCCATTGGGAAAATCTACTGATCCAGTTCTATATGATCAGATCATCTTAAGATCAGTTAATGACAGAAAAATAATAATTTGCCAATGGAACAACTTTAGATCACAATTTTGACAGATTATAAAAACCTAACCTCTGTAGCATCAAACAAGTAACTTTTTCATTGCTATTATAATAGTGAAATTTTGTTGCAGTTATGAATAACGTAAATACCTAAATGAGGGAAAAATTACATTGGGCATTGTTATATTAAAGGTTTTTTACAGGAAAATATAATGTTTCTAACAGTCTCATCAGATGATAGCAGCAGCAGTAACGAATCTAGTGATAGCGATTTTGAAGATAAATTATTAGAAAAACCCCAACCTATCCCAAAAATCGAAGGTTATATTGTGCTAGTTGTGAAGGAATATAGCGATGTAACTTTTCAAAGTCATTTTAGAATGACAAGGACTACGGCTGAAATATTAATTGGTTAGTATTACAGCATCTGTAGAACGGTAAATGTTAATCATTTTTATTATTATTCAGGTCGTTTAGCATCAACTAATTTTATACCTACTGGTGAGCATGGAGGAAGAGAAAAAATTTCCGTTGAAGAATCATTTCTTCTTACTTTGTGGTATTTAGTGAATAATGAAACATTCAGACAAATTTCTGATAGATTCAATGTTTCTCTAAGTTCGGCTCACAGAGTACTATTAAGGGTTTTAAATTTTATTTTGTCCTTAAGGACGCAATATATTCGATGGCCCACTGGCGAACGAGTTGCAACCACTATTAGTGCGTTTCAGAAACGGAAAGCCATAAATAATGTTCTGGGAGCAATCGATGGATGTCATGTACGAATTGAAAGACCAAAACATCATCAAGATGCTTATGTGAACCGAAAGGGGTACCACAGTATTCTAATTCAAGGCGTAGTCATGGCAGATAAGAAATTTAGTGACGTTTATTGTGGAGAGCCTGGTTCCATTCATGATGCTCGATTGCTGCGAAAATCTTCACTATACAGGAAGGCACAAGAAAACCCAGATTGTTTTGGAAATAAATATTTAGTTGGTGATTCAGCCTATCCTTCTCTTGCTTGGTTAGTGCCACCATTTAAAGATAATGGAAGGTTGACACCAAACCACAGATTATTTAATTATAGACATTCCTCTACAAGAATTGTGGTGGAACATAGTTTTGGATTGTTGAAAGGACGGTTCAGAATTTTGAAACATATAGTCAATGAAAATATAAATACTGCGGTAAAAATTGTAATGGCGTGTTGCGTATTGCACAACGTTTGTATAAAGCATAATGACCAATCATATATTGAAGTGCATGATATTTCTGCTGATATAAATAATGATGCAGAACCTTGGACAGAATACACTGAAGGGACAAACAGGAGAGAATTAGTATTTGAAGAAATGTTTAAGGATGTTTAGGTTGTTTTTTTTTCTCTGATTATTGATAACAACTCAGTTTCAGATATTTTTAGATATTTTAACTACCAGTTTAACACTTGTTAGTAACTTCTCTGGTATGCATTTTCTTTTTATTTTGTTATTTTGATTATTATAAATTACTCTTTTGAGTAAAATAGATAACTGCTCTTACTCTTGAGTTTGACTCCTAATATTCGTTTTTTTTCTCTGCACTAGTTTAATTTTGGTTATAGCTAATTAATCAAATGTGTATATTGTATATGTGTATATATTCAGCATATGTATATTTTTTTATTACGGTTATATATTATGATTTAGATAATCTGCCATTACTTTAAATATATCTGTATAAACTCTTAAATAATAAAAATTGTTTAATGACCTTTAATATGTAATAAATTTTTTAATTAAAAAATTTATTTGTGAACTCTTAAATATAGTTTGTGTTTATATAATTGTAACTATATAAAAATTATCGTTAAATACTCAAATGTTAATTTTGCTGTGCTGCTCTTAATTCTCTCTTCATTATTATATTCTTATTATTATGATATAAGTGATACTTATATATTTAAGTTTTCATTTAACATTTTTTTACCTACCTAGTTAGGCTTATGTTTAATCTCTTGAGTTTGACTCCTAGTATTTGTTTTTTTTTCTCTTCGCTGGTTTAAATTTGGTTATAGCTAATTAATCAAATGTATCAGCATATGTATATTTTTTTATTATGGTTAAGTATTAAGATTTAGATAATCTGCCATTACTTTAAATATATCTGTATAAACTCTTAAATATAGTTTGTGTTTATATAATTGTAACTATATAAAAATTATCGTTAAATACTCAAATGTTAATTTTGCTGTGCTTCTCTTAATTCTCTCTTCATTATTATATTCTTATTATTATGATATAAGTGATACTTATATATTTAAGTTTTCATTTAACATTTTTTACCTACCTAGTTAGGCTTATGTTTAATCAACCTTCATAAATGTAAACTTTTGTTTCTACGTTATGCTAATCGTTAGTGGGTCCTATCAATACCTGTTGATTAGCCTTTTCTGTAATAAATAAATGTTCATGCGCTAAGCTAGAGTCGAATGAGTAAATATACACATTTATACCACATTTTGGCAAAATATCTGAAAAAGTTGCACATATACTAAGAAAACCCAACAATTATAAAATAGCATTTAAAACCAACGCTAACGCTTTTTCATTTTTATTTAATGCTAAAGACAAAACACATGATATGAAATCGGGCATTTACCATTTAAATTGTTCTTTTTGTAGTGTGGTATATATTGGGCAAACACTTCGAAATTTTGACATAAGATATAAAGAATACGTACGTTGTTACAAAAATAAACATCCTGAAAAATCTAATTATGCCAAACACCTTTTAGAACAAAATCACACAATGACTCCTGAAAATAATATTAAATTCCTACATTTTTGTAATAACAAACGCAAATTAGACATTTTAGAAGCTTTTGAGATATACAAACACAAACTCAGGGTACCTTTAATGAATGAACAGCTTGAGCTCAGTAATTCTCTGTTACTGGAAGTGTTAGATATTTAATTCTGATTATTTTTATCTAGTTACCTATTTTTTGTATCTACCTTAGTGACGTGTTTGTTTATATTTATATTACCTTTGATAACGACAGCTTAGCTGTCAAAACAATATTGTCAGGCTATAATTTAATAAATACTATGAAACTTTTTGAATACTTGTGAAAATATATTGGAAATCACTTTCATTGATTATGTGTTGTTAATTTCAACATAGAATGTAACTTTCAAATTGATGTAAAAAGATATTTTATTTTAATATTAGAAGCTTTTTGTTGTTTGATCTTAGCAGAGTAGTTGTCAATTGAAGCCTGAACAGCACCTGGCAATAATGTGTAACGTAATAGTAATTAAGTATATTTATCATTTGTTTTAGTTCTATTCACTCATTCATTTGTTTATTGTTTCATTCATTCGTAAGTTTACTGTTTATTCAGGTTTTTTGTTTTGTTTCTTAAATGTAATAAACTTATTGTTTAAAATCTTTCTGCTTTAATTTCTTACTACTTTGAGTGCAAGAACCTAGTCTTCGAAGGAAGTGTGTGTTGCATAAACTACAGTTTGAGGCTGTAAGTAAAGGTTAAATAAGGTAACATAACCGCAACCACAAGTAAAACCACACGAGGGTGGTAACAATTATCATAATTCTATAAATTTTAACATTATCTATTCATGCAATGTTATTCATTCAAAAATAATTGTAATCACCAATAAAAAATATATATCAAATATAGAATTTATTTATTAAAAAAATGGGTTGAGTAACAAGTTATTAAAACGAAATATATAAAAATAAGTAAAATAATATGGAACTCATAGTAACGTAGTACTTTTCAGTACACTAATAAAGAAATTTAGAGCTTCTATAATAATAATAATAATATTTCTAATAAAAATAATAATTCTATGCATTTAGGAATTCCTGATGATCACCAATGGTCTATAAAAAGAGGACAAAATGATTTATTTTGATAATGAGATCAACTTATCCATATTACCTTAAAGTGTTTTGCTGCACTCTTAAACTCCCTAACTGGACCATGGGGAATTTTGTTGAAAATTCAAGTTGTATATAGTTAAATGCCCTATACCATCACTTATTATTATTAGTTTTTCCAAAAGTGCTATTTTTTTTTTCATCAAGTTGAAGTTTTTGCTTTTGCAATTCCATTTTCTGCAGAAATCTTTCATGCCTTCTCTCTTCTTTCAGTCTTAAAAATGTCATTGTATCATTGCCCCTTTTTCTTTTTCTAATAGGAGTTTCTGTGGAGGATTCACTACGGCTATTACTATTTGGATTTGGCGAGGTTAAGGTAGGCTTGGTGGTATCATTCTCCCCATCATTCCAATCTGGTTCCTCAATATCCTCTAAATTGCTCGATTCCAGGCTATGCTTGCAGGAGTTACTTGGTTTTTCACCAAGTAAATTGTCTATCTTGTCAAAAAATAGAAACCTTGATTTTGTTGTACCGGTTTTTGTTTTGTTGTCTTTTGCAGATTTGTAACTCCTTAGTAGGTTCCTCCATTTATTGTGACATATTACATTCGTTACACTGTAACCTGCGCTGCTTAAATCATTAGCTACATTTTGCCATACGTGTTTACGTTTTGTTGCATGAGCCAAATCGTCCATGTGACTTTCCATGCTGTCGATAAGACATATTGTTTCATCAAAACCCCATATATGGTTACTTTCTGAATCTAAAAAGACAAAAATCTCACATTGTTGCATACTTTTCTAATCAATTTTTATACCTTCTGATTCTAAACTAGGTCCATTTAAATCAAATGCATCTACATTGGAACTAAATTCCAGATTGTCCTCTAGATTTTGGTTATCTGCATTATATGTGTAATCGTGATCTGGAATCAAAAATTTTTCTTGGTACCTTTGTAAAATTATATGAGGTCATCAAATCAACTACTCAAAATCCACTGGCTTTTTATGTATTATTAATTTTAAGAATTATAAAATCAAGAGAGAAACAGTTTATTAACAAGCTTAACCCATGTTAACCGAGTGAATAGGAGCTGACGAAGTACACCTAGCCCATATAGTATACAAGATACTTACCTATGCTTGTGGTAGGGTTATTTTCATTCTTAGTCACACTAGAACGACCAGCACCTTCATTTTCTTCTTCATTTACAGTTAGGTGATTTACCTTTGCGTAAAACAAAAGTGACTGTGCAAATCTCACATCTGAAAATAACATTGATTTATTAATTTAACTTGCTTAAAGCATAAAACTGTATAATTTATCAAGCTACTGCTCAACTGGATTAATAGTAAATAGGTTTTGTATAAGGAAACACAAAGAGAAGTAAATCCTATAATCAAACTCATTCCTAAAAATTTTCGTAATGGGTATTGCATTCTTTTACAAGATATTAAATGCCTGAACGTTATTATTTTAATGGATAGGGGAGACTAGGGAGGATTGAGACAAGGGAGGATTGAGACATGGGCTCTAAAATTCAAACAACTACTAGCAGCTCCCTCTACACTTTACGGAATAAAGATAGTTGTTAAAAATCTTGAATCTGATGGTTGTAATACAGTTTTTTTCGTCGCAGAGTTTTTTGCACAATTTTGTTTGTGAACATGGGCGCGTAGTAAGAATTTCGTGGTGGTTTAGCAGCAATTTAACTGTGCTTTAAGGTATAATTTCCACTCAATTTTCGGTGCAGACGCAATAGTGGTATGTACTATATTACATTATACGAAAAATTGAACAGATTTTAATATATTTTTTTAATTTAATTTATTTAACCTTAAATAGTGCATTGAGGGAGGTATGAGACAAGTCATGTGGGGAGAAATGAGACGTCTCAAACCTCCCCAAATTATAACTTTTTAAAACAAAGCAACATCTTATGGTATAAAGTTAATTAAGTACAATTATTTTCAGTGAATGTAACAAGAATGCCACGATTCTGGATAAGAAAAACGGACCGGGAAGTACTTCCTGACGAAGTTGTTAAAGCGGCAGTAAAAGAAGTTCAGAGTGGGGCAAAATTACGTCCCACTGCGAAAAAATATGACATAGACAAGCAAACCCTGAGTCGATATATAAAAAAAACGACCGCAGCTCAAAATGATGCAGATAAACTTTCGTATGCACCAAACTATAAAAGCGCCATGGTGTTCACGAATGAACAAGAGGACATTCTCTCTGAATATTTGATTCTTGCTTCCCAAATGCATCATGGTCTTACAGTTGTATGCACTCGCCAACTTGCCTTCCAATTTGCAAAAGCAAATAAAAATAAGTAGGTATTGGGACACCTGAGACCAGCCCCTCCAGTTTTTTTTTGGCCACGCCTGCTGCGCTCTGATTGGCTATCCCCTCTCCTCTAGCTCCTCCCCTTGCTTCTGATTGGTCGACGCCATCTTGGATGACACGCCTACTATTCTGTGATTGGCTGAAGGCGGCCATTTTGAAAACGCCTACTATTGTCTGATTGGATGACGGCCATTTTGGAACTTCGGGCGCCATTTTACCCTCCATGACTGGAAACTGTATTACCGGCAACATGCATGTTGCTAAGAGATGGCGCTATGAAGGAATACCGACAAACTATGTACTATTACTACTAGGGGGCGCGTCATGAAGAAAGCTGTATTACCGATTACGGGCGTTCTGCTAATTTGTTAATAGAGGGAGCCAAAGGTTTATCATTTTATATTAATAAATTTTACCGATTTCTTAAAATAATTATCGCCGTCATTAATACTTTAATTACATATAATAATTTAAGATAATTAATTCAGCATTTAAATTTTAAAGGCCGCTTTAAACGCAAATCATGGAACAATTTACGGCTATTTCCTAATACATGTCGCGTTAGTATGAATAATAATAATAACAATAATAATAATAATAATAATAATGTCTTTATTTCCTTACATGTTTACACCCAAATAGGGAAAAATATGAATTTAAAAAAAAACCTAACAGCTTTAAATGTAAATCGTGGACTTGCTCGATATAAACGGACCGCCAGTTTTCCATCTCTACCATTATATAAATTTCTAATATAATATTTACGTCGAGAGAGAGAGAGATTGATCATATAGTTGATATATTAATTAGCTACATTTTCCTCTTCTATCACAACCGCGATCAATGAAACATTTCCAGTGCGTATTTCTTGGTATCCCTTACAACCCTAATATAATTTTACATACAGCGGTATTTTAAAATCTGTGTCATTTTGAAGTCGACATCTTAGATTTCCCACTCTTCTTGAATTTTTAGCTCTGAGGGATCTCTCTCTCTCTATCTCTCTCTCTCTCTATCTCTCTCTCTCTCTCTCTCTCCTTCTCGCTGCGTACCTTGCTATCTCTCTCTCTCAACGAAGCAATCTGTATTATCGCCTAACAATTTACGGATATTTGCTAATAGATGTAGTGATAGTATGAATACCTCGTAGACACGCCCATTCGTGATCTGATTGATCGATAGCTTTTATCCATACCCAGATGGCCGGTCTGTCATCTTGAAGCACGCTCTGATTGGTTCGGCCATCTTTCTCCCTACCATAGGCAATCATCTTGAAACCCCTACCCCTAGCGTTTAATGTCTTGCGTACCTAGCTAGCTATCTCTCGCTACCTACAAGTTCTGCCGCCTTTCTCTCTCTCTCTCTCTCTCTCTCTCTTCTCTCTCTCTCTCTCTCTCACTCACTCATGCACACACCCCCTGTACTCTTTCTAACTTTTCTAGAAGAAGAAGAAGAAGAAGAAGAAATAATAATGTCAGATAGGAATTATGTTTCTACTTTTCGTGTACCCTCTCTCGCACTTTTTCAGTACATTTTTAGCATTTTCACCCCTAATTTTCGCAATGTAATTCGGATTTAATTTTGTTTTTAATTAATTTCTATAATGCATTTTAATCGAACAGAAAGGTAGGATTTATTATTATTATTGCTTTATAATAATCGATAATCTCGTCCTCGCATGATTGTTTCAAGGTCACCCCGAGTTTAGCCGAACATTCTCGAACAATTATTACACAATTCTAATCATTCTAGAACATTCCAAGGGTCTAACTGGTGTTAAACAGGTATTAGACAGCTGTTAATATCGAATGCTTATAATAATATTGGTTGTCTATGTTTAGAATTGTGTAATAATTGTTCGAGAATGTTCGGATAAACTCGAGTGACCTTGAAAACTCGTCGAGATTGGCTTCGTTGAACGTAACTTGACTTGACTTTCTTACCTATATGAAACAAAAGTGACCTGTCGGATAAGAAATCTGGGTGTGATAAAAATAAAACATATAAAGATATTTTACAAACATTTATTGCATAATACAAGTATATAGATCATATGTTGTTTTCTATGACTATTGTAGTTCTACAGCTCTCTGAGTCGTCGTTATATGCCCTCGCAGAAATACTAATACGTATAAAGTCCGCGGGATGACTCGTTGGCCCTGTAACCTTTCCTAATTCTTCGTTACTTTCATAGTTGGCACGATAATCAGCCGGCTGCGTAGTTGCATCTTCTGACCCAACGATGTCAGTATTTGCCCCTGTTCCTGTCTTCATAACAGATGCGCTATGGTGTACGTTTTCCGCATGCCTTTTTAAGCTGTCTGTGCGTGAAAAACATTTGAAGCAGATATTACTCATAACCTGGGTTTCTCAGCTATTTATCGAAGCATTGACCCTTGCCAAGGGTGAATTCCTGCTTAAGGACGGCTAGCCAAGGTTAATTAGTGATGATAAAGGAAGATTGACAAGGGTGATGATAGACGTAGTGCTAGGTTAATTAAGAGTGACCTGAAGAACATGTTATATAAATAGGAGTTCATGATCAATTATTAGTCGATATGAACCAAAGACGCAAGTGTGACGTATGTTGTATGAGTGTTTTACGCTCAGGGTTTGCTCGTCATTTGAAGATACACCATGGGGTATAAAGTTCGGTGTTCTATTTGTTTAAAGTATTTTACACGCCTTGATAACTATAGAAGTCATTTAAGAATTAAAGCAAGTGTAGTAAATATTCATGTTTATATGGTTAGTTTGATAATTTAGATTGTACGGACATCGGTTCCGGGTTACATACACTTAGGATAGAACCTACGATTCATTCTCACGCATACATATTGCCCGAGCGCTTACGATTATAACCGAGAACAACCGATTGCGCAGGTCGATCAGTATAAATAGGCGGGGTAGTGTTCCTGTTCCTTCATTAGTCGAAATGAATCAGCACGTGAACGACGTATGTAAGAAGAAGAAGAAGAATGACTCTGGTCAAAGGGGTTGCAACATACAGTGTCCGGTTTGCTTCAAGTCTTTCGCGAGGCCATTCACCTGCAAGAGACACGTAAAAACCACGCACGAATCAGGCAGAATCCAGTGTTCTAGCTGTGTCAAAACTTTTTTAAACTCTGATGTCTACAAGATACACAAGAGAGCCGTCCATGAAATAAACAGAATCCAATGCTCTAGCTGTTTCAAAACTTTTTCACGTCGTGACCACTTGAAAAGGCATATTAAAAGCGTCCACGAATCAATCAAAGTCCGGTGTTCTATCTGCTTCAAATGTTTTTCACGCACAGACAGCTTAAAAAGGCATGCGGAAAACGTACACCATAGCGCATCTGTTATGAAGACAGGAACAGGGGCAAATACTGACATCGTTGGGTCAGAAGATGCAACTACGCAGCCGGCTGATTATCGTGCCAACTATGAAAGTAACGAAGAATTAGGAAAGGTTACAGGGCCAACGAGTCATCCCGCGGACTTTATACGTATTAGTATTTCTGCGAGGGCATATAACGACGACTCAGAGAGCTGTAGAACTACAATAGTCATAGAAAACAACATATGATCTATATACTTGTATTATGCAATAAATGTTTGTAAAATATCTTTATATGTTTTATTTTTATCACACCCAGATTTCTTATCCGACAGGTCACTTTTGTTTCATATAGGTAAGAAAGTCAAGTCAAGTTACGTTCAACGAAGCCAATCTCGACGAGTTTTCAAGGTCACTCGAGTTTATCCGAACATTCTCGAACAATTATTACACAATTCTAAACATAGACAACCAATATTATTATAAGCATTCGATATTAACAGCTGTCTAATACCTGTTTAACACCAGTTAGACCCTTGGAATGTTCTAGAATGATTAGAATTGTGTAATAATTGTTCGAGAATGTTCGGCTAAACTCGGGGTGACCTTGAAACAATCATGCGAGGACGAGATTATCGATTATTATAAAGCAATAATAATAATAAATCCTACCTTTCTGTTCGATTAAAATGCATTATAGAAATTAATTAAAAACAAAATTAAATCCGAATTACATTGCGAAAATTAGGGGTGAAAATGCTAAAAATGTACTGAAAAAGTGCGAGAGAGGGTACACGAAAAGTAGAAACATAATTCCTATCTGACATTATTATTTCTTCTTCTTCTTCTTCTTCTAGAAAAGTTAGAAAGAGTACAGGGGGTGTGTGCATGAGTGAGTAAGAGAGAGAGAGAGAAGAGAGAGAGAGAGAGAGAGAGAGAGAGAGAAAGGCGGCAGAACTTGTAGGTAGCGAGAGATAGCTAGCTAGGTACGCAAGACATTAAACGCTAGGGGTAGGGGTTTCAAGATGATTGCCTATGGTAGGGAGAAAGATGGCCGAACCAATCAGAGCGTGCTTCAAGATGACAGACCGGCCATCTGGGTATGGATAAAAGCTATCGATCAATCAGATCACGAATGGGCGTGTCTACGAGGTATTCATACTATCACTACATCTATTAGCAAATATCCGTAAATTGTTAGGCGATAATACAGATTGCTTCGTTGAGAGAGAGAGATAGCAAGGTACGCAGCGAGAAGGAGAGAGAGAGAGAGAGAGAGAGAGAGAGAGAGAGAGAGAGAGAGAGAGAGAGAGAGAGAGAGAGAGAGAGAGAGAGAGAGAGAGAGAGAGAGAGAGAGAGAGAGAGAGAGAGAGAGAGAGAGAGAGAGAGAGAGAGAGAGAGAGAGAGCTTCCGTCTAGTGAAAGGGATAAAAGATGATCGATCCAATCCCTCAGAGCTAAAAATTCAAGAAGAGTGGGAAATCTAAGATGTCGACTTCAAAATGACACAGATTTTAAAATACCGCTGTATGTAAAATTATATTAGGGTTGTAAGGGATACCAAGAAATACGCACTGGAAATGTTTCATTGATCGCGGTTGTGAGAGAAGAGGAAAATGTAGCTAATTAATATATCAACTATATGATCAATCTCTCTCTCTCTCGACGTAAATATTATATTAGAAATTTATATAATGGTAGAGATGGAAAACTGGCGGTCCGTTTATATCGAGCAAGTCCACGATTTACATTTAAAGCTGTTAGGTTTTTTTTTAAATTCATATTTTTCCCTATTTGGGTGTAAACATGTAAGGAAATAAAGACATTATTATTATTATTATTATTATTGTTATTATTATTATTCATACTAACGCGACATGTATTAGGAAATAGCCGTAAATTGTTCCATGATTTGCGTTTAAAGCGGCCTTTAAAATTTAAATGCTGAATTAATTATCTTAAATTATTATATGTAATTAAAGTATTAATGACGGCGATAATTATTTTAAGAAATCGGTAAAATTTATTAATATAAAATGATAAACCTTTGGCTCCCTCTATTAACAAATTAGCAGAACGCCCGTAATCGGTAATACAGCTTTCTTCATGACGCGCCCCCTAGTAGTAATAGTACATAGTTTGTCGGTATTCCTTCATAGCGCCATCTCTTAGCAACATGCATGTTGCCGGTAATACAGTTTCCAGTCATGGAGGGTAAAATGGCGCCCGAAGTTCCAAAATGGCCGTCATCCAATCAGACAATAGTAGGCGTTTTCAAAATGGCCGCCTTCAGCCAATCACAGAATAGTAGGCGTGTCATCCAAGATGGCGTCGACCAATCAGAAGCAAGGGGAGGAGCTAGAGGAGAGGGGATAGCCAATCAGAGCGCAGCAGGCGTGGCCAAAAAAAAACTGGAGGGGCTGGTCTCAGGTGTCCCAATACCTACTAAAATAAATATCCAAAAAAATGGGATGAAACGCTTATGGCCGGTTATGATTGGTATCGCGGGTTTATTCACCGACATCCCAATTTATCGTTAAGGGCTCCAGAACCTACCAGTTTGACACGCTGCACCAGTTTTAATCGAGCAAATGTATCTGCATTTTTCAAAAATCTGGAAGCAGTGCTTCAACGAGAGAAGTTTGAACCTCATCAGATATGGAACATTGATGAGACTGGAGTCACTACAGTTCACAAACCACCCAAGATAATTGCAGCTAAAGGTGTTAAGCAAGTAGGAAATATCACCTCTGCAGAACGAGGGACTTTGGTAACCGTTTGCTGTGGTGTTAGTGCTGGTGGGCGATATATTCCCCCGTTTTTTGTATTTCCACGAGTGAATTTCAAAGACTTTATGCTAACCGGCGCTTTTCCAGGAAGTGCTGGGACAGCTTATCCAAGTGGTTGGATGACAGCGGCAAATTTCGTTGTATTTTTAGACCACTTCATAAAACATACTGGTTGTTCCATTAGTAACAAGTTATTGATAATCATGGACAATCATGATAGCCATATTTCTATCGAGTCACTACAAAAAGCCAAGGACAATGGTATAGTTTTGCTTACCCTACCACCTCATTGTAGTCATAGACTACAACCATTGGATAAGTCAGTGTATTATCCCTTTAAAAATTTCTATAATTCACAATGTAATTCATGGATGGTTGCAAATCCGGGAAAAACTATTTCAATATATAATATCGCGTCGTTAGCTAGCCGTGCTTTCGAATTGGCCTTTACTCCAAAGAATATTACATCAGGTTTTTCCCAAACGGGTATATGTCCCTTCAATCCTGACATATTTACGGATTCTGATTTTCTTGGTGCATCTGTAACTGATCGGCCATTAGATCACGATCGAAGTAAAACCCCAGTGGAAGAAAATATTGACGAGACAACATTATTATCAACGAATGCGTTGGTAACGGCAGGAACTTCGAACACAAGCTCAACCTTAGTCAGCCCTGAAATGTTGAGACCCTTTCCAAAGGCTGGCCCTCGAAAAGGGCGTGGTGGACGAAAGCGTGCATCTTCGAAAGTTCTCACAGATACACCAGTTAAAGAAGCTCTAGAAACAGAGCTCCAAGCACGAAAAATAAAAAAAATAGTTCCGTTCAAAGGTCAAGGCATTATGACAAGAAAGATAACTAAATCTCCATCATTATCTTCTTCTTCTAGTGCTGAAGTTGATGTCAGTTTGTCTGGTGGAAGCAGTGAAGATGTCTCCGACATTGAAAGCTATGAAAAAGAAGTGTTACAAATGAAAGCATTGTTTGAAGATGTTCGCTCTATTAAAATCGGAGACTTTGCATTAGTGAGATTTCCTGGAAAATGTGCTGTTGTACATTATGTAGGTTCCTTAACAAAACGGTTAAATGACGATTTTGAAGTAAAATTTTTACGTCGACAAGGAACAACTTGGAAATTCATTTATCCTTTGGTAGAAGATGTATCAGTTGTGAGAGAAGATGATATTGTTTTAAAATTACCAGCTCCTACAAACATCGGGGGAACGGAAAGAACAAAATCTAGATTCACTTTTGGGATAGACCTATGTTCGTACAGCAACGTACGTTAAAAAAATCCAAAATAAGTTACAAAAATTTGTTAATTTTGATTAAAAATATTACTAACCATGGAAGTCTCATTCCTCCCCATTAACTGTCTCAATGCTCCCTCATATGGGGTGACTTGAGACAAAATACTTTGTTTCATTAATATTTAAATAAAAACAATTAAAAGTAATTTTAATCAATTTATCAGTAATCGGCATGTGATAAAGACATAATTGAAGGTATTTACCTAATGGATCACCTTGTAAAGTGTTTCATACAAATGATAAAAAATAAATTTCAATTTTTGTCTCAACCCTCCCTAGTCTCCCCTACTTACCATTCTGAGCTCTGTTCAAATCTTCCTCATTTACAAAAAGCCGATAATAGTACAAAAAAACAATCTGAATTAATACAGGTAATTTCTTTGTTGAGTTTATTAACTAACTACCTAAGCACCTACCAACCATAATAATATGTTTCGAATGAAATTGAGAAATCTTTCAGATTGTTAGAGGTTATTATTTCAAAAACCACAATCAGCTGATATTATTTCCCTCCACAGATCACTATACACACTATACAGACTATAAAAAAAAGATTAAGATTATGCCGAGTTCAGTGTTCCATATAAATGTAATTCAGATGTTTAATGCTTTAAACACTACATGCCAGTAGTCGCTTACAGCAGAGATGACCAGATACGAGCACATGTGATGGTCCATACCGTTTGTCCAGAGAATTAATTGTAGCTCTGAAATAATTGCAATTAAAATCATGCACGGTTGGTGTAAACCTTTGACAGGTCATCTGAAATGATAAAGTTGTGTTTGTGAGTACCATTCACATAAAAATGAAAAACATTTTGCTACTATTTGGAAAATGGCTACCACTAGTGGCATGTTTCCTGCTTAGTGTTTACGCAGATGATTGTAGTAGACACGATAGTGCGTCGAGTTATTTCAAATCTATTCTTGTAGTAGCTTTTTCGTCCACAGGTACATTAATTTGTTCATCTTCGCCTGATTCAAGCAATTCTTTATATCTTACTACATCTTCCAAGCATGAATCATCCTCTTCACTCTCAGTATCTTCTTTATTTCGAGAATTTGCTACAGATATCCTTCTTCGTTGTGTAGGTGTATCGGAATAACTCGCGGATTTCAGCAAATCCGTTACTACATTACTCACATTTTTTTCTACTTGTTCTTCATTTTCAGCAGAGGCACTTTGTTCAAAACTTGTTCGCGGTCCATAGGGTAAATGCCGCATTTTCTAAAACCAGACTTGATATTCTTCCTGGTTCGGTCTGATGCTCTATCAATTCTGATAAAATGTCAAAATCGGTCTTTTACTATAGTGACTGCCTTTCTTCCCTTGCTCATTTTCCACTTCTCTAGGATTTTTTTTCTCCATGCTGCTTTTAGGGGTCGAAAGAAAGCGACATTGAGGGGTTGAGTCATGTGAGTCGAATTTGTTGGCAAGAAAATGAAGGAGATATTGTGATGCAAGCAATTGGATACATTCATCGAAGAAAAATGACTCGAGAAGTCATCGGCAAGTTTTTTAACGCTGGAATTGCTACTTTTTGTAATCCAGTCGCCAAAACTAATAGCATTAAACCACCCGCTGGAATGTTTGTTATATCTTCCTTTATGAACTGTATATTAGTCCAGTCAAACTGTACGAAAAACGGGCTTAACTTGGAAAATGGAAGTACATGGGATTTTTTTCTTCCAGCATGTAGGGGGGGGGTCTAGAAAAGCTTAACTTGAAGTTTTCGATCTCAAATCCATATGAGCTTTTTCCGCCATTTTGAAAAGAAGTGAACTTGAAAGTTGATGAAAGTTTGAACTTTTTCATTTTTTATATTACGCGAAAAAGTTTCAAATAAAAGTTGTAGACAATCGTATTGCCGACAAAAATGCTTTATACAAATTTTTTGTCGGACCTACTGTTACAGAGCTAATTTCAAAATAA
This sequence comes from Agrypnus murinus, assembly GCA_929113105.1. Lineage (NCBI taxonomy): Eukaryota > Metazoa > Arthropoda > Insecta > Coleoptera > Elateridae > Agrypnus > Agrypnus murinus. Next base: position 106,821,421 of record OV816026.1, on the reverse strand, counting down.
CACTTCACCCTTTTCAAAATGGCGGAAAAAGCTCATATGAATTTGAGGTCGAAAACTTCAAGTTAAGCTTTTCTAGACCCCCCCCTGCATGTTGGAAGAAAAAAATCTTTTCAAAGACCATAAATGTAATGTGTTCTCCAGGAAACCGGCGAAAGGTAAATCGGCCACCACAATTTTTATTTTTGTTTTCCCTCACAATTTAATTTTTTATATTACGCAAAAAAGTTTCAAATAAAAGTTGTAGACGATCGTATTGCCGACCAAAATGCTTCATACAAATTTTTTGTCGGACCTACTGTTACAGAGATAATTTGAAAACAACACTTCATCTCTTCTTTTCAAGATGGCGGAAAAAGCTCATATGCATTTTAGGTCGAAAACTTCAAGTTAAGCTTTTCTAGACCCCCCTACATGCTGGAAGAAAAAAATCCATGTACTTCCATTTTCCAAGTTAAATGTTTAGTTTGACTGGACTATATGCTTCGTAAATGTTCTGATCCTTACATACTATATATGGGGGTAACATCTTGCTATCAGCAGTCGCTGTAAACGTGACGGAACTGCAGCTTTAGGAAGATTTGCATTCTCGTGCGGGATAACGCTTTACAATGTTTCGTTTTCTCTTTGAATCATCTGATAAGTTCGTTTCGTGTAAGTTGGCGATATTTGGTTGTGGCATCGTCCAGTTCCTCGTTTATCCGACGGTTTATTACAGCCCGGTTATTCCGCCCCGGATCTTTTGATGCTCTGACAGGCGTGTTCGTATTTTCGCCTTATAGCGTTTTAGAAAACCATGTACAAAATCCTTCCCAGACAAATTATTTTTAAATTTAGGTATATTTTCCTTTCACTAGATGTTTTCACCATTACTCTTAGATTATATTTATTTAAAGGATAGCTCCTATCAGCACACGTTATTAACTGTTTGAGTATAACTTTCCTTCTAGCTCTGTTGGCAGTTTGTCCTTGTTTTCTCAAGTTGGACGTTTTGTCTATAGAGCATCGAATAGTTGGATTCATGTAATCTGCTGGCCAGCAGATTACATGAATCCAACTATGGCACTAGAAGGGGAATGTCATAAAAGGCGGCCGCCTTTTATGACATTCCCCTTCTAGTGCCATTTAGGGTTCATTCAAGAGCTTCACTGTCTGGCTTTTTGTAAAGCTTGCGTCTTGAATACATAATCGCGTGGCATCGTTTGTCTGCAGTTTTAATAGTAACTATTATTTTAGTAGAGGAATTATGCAATGGGTTGATAGAAAACTTGTACTCAAAATACACCTGAAAGTGAGGTTATAAAACAAAATCATCTGATAGAAACTACTTGACATCGTGTAGGCTGGATAATAGTTATTTATGTACCAAGTCAGTAAAGTGATTCTTTATCGAACGAGTTTGAGATTATGAGACAATCGAGCGAGGCGAATAAGAGGCGAGTTCGATAAAGACACTTTACTGACGTGGTGCATACAAAATCTTGTCGCCAACCGTAAAAACTTATAATTTAAAAAAGTAGAGATATAACTTATCACATTTTGTTATGACAAAGTAAACAGATAGAAATAAACAGCGAATACAAAACAAATCTCTTATTTTTTGTTATATTAAACGTGAACGTAGGGGAAAAGTGGTATGAATGGGACACTTTTTTTATATGAGCTATATCTTTGTCATTTTTATAGGAAATGGTCTGGGTTTCTGTCAGTTTGCTTTGAACCGTGAATAATAATTGACGCTTACGCAGAATATTAATTTCAATAAAAAAACAGGAAAAAACATTTTTTTAAATTAAAATTGATGTCCCATTCATAACATAACATGCTTTGAATGGGACAAGGCCACGTTATGAATGGGACAAAAAAATAATGCGTAATCTTGTTTAACTCACCTTTTTATTGACAAAATGCATCTAATACAAATAAAATAGTAAGCTCCAAAAACTTGAGTAAGGTCAATGCGGGTAAATGGGACCTAGTTTTACAACTTTTGGTTTGTTGTAGTGCACCCAAACTTTGCTATCTGCGGAATAACTTTGATACTCGACGATGTTTTTGTGCCACTAATGTACTATTAGTTACCAAAATCTCAATCTCCTGTAACATCGCTGAATTTTTTTTCCTTTGTTTTGTTTTACATGCTGGTGGTCCCATTTATCCTTAAAATTGGGGTAAATGGAACCACCGCGTGTAATTTCATATCTCTTTAATATAATCCAAATACGGGGCAACTGGCACCTACCTAGCACACTGCACTACTATGGCTAAAAATCTCGATTCAAAATACGCACTTATTTTCAAGATACAGGGATTGTAAAAGCATCATGTCAGCAGTAACTTTTTATTATGAAATGATTACAAAAAGCAACGGTTCTTTTTGTAATAAAAATTAAATTTCTTCATTTCTGGCACTTCAAAATAGCCCCTATTGTTGATTTTCAAAGGAGGATTGATTATTTTGAAGACAGCACTTTCTTTGTACCACAATTCATCCTTAGGGATAGGCCATTTCCAAATATCTCCCAATTTACCACTTCGTTGCATACAACTTATTTTAACATTTTCTGTATTTTCGTCATTCCTATCAATAATCTGGCCAGGATAATAACCCTTCTCATAGCCGACAATTACATAATCACCTTCCGTAACACTGACTGTAGTGTCTTCTGTTTCTTCATCAGTATTTGAAGAATCAGATTGAAAGGATACAGGTGACATATTATCCTCTGAAGTACTACTTGAAGGGGTGGGAGATCGTCGTTTTGTCTTCTTTGTTTTCTGATTTGTGCCGGATGCACTCGACGAAGACGCCGTGGACGTTTCAGCAGCTGTTTTAGAGGATGCTTTCTTTTTAGGCGTTTTTGCTAACCTCTTTTCCAACTTTTGTCTCTTTTCCGCTTCTTCAGCTTCTAATTTGTTTAAAACTCAGGTGTTGTAATAATTTCTGCACTAGGGCAAACCCTTTTACGTGATTTATTTGCAACTACAGGTGCTTTACTCTGACCAATGAATTTCAACAAAATACCTTCGAAGGAATTGTTATTTAAGGGATTCTCTGCCTCTGTAATTTCTACATTTGCATTATCTGGAATAAAATTTTCTGTGGCAGTATTCTCTCCTGCTGTTTCTGCAATAGCGTTTTCTATTTCTACATTCTCTGTTGCAGTAATGTCTACATCTGCTACAATGTTGGCTTCATCCGCTCCAATCTCGACTGGAAGCTTAGTCTGCTCTTCTTTATGTTTCTTGTATCTTTTTAAATCTTCTGAATTAAAAATCTTTTCATTTATCACATTTTCATTGACGGGAACTCCTTTTTCTTGAGGGACATCCTTATCAAAGATTCCAGTTTTCTTGAAACCGTTAATAACCTAACACGGCGCTCTTTGGTGTTTCGTCCAATACTTGTTTTAAGATCCCAACAAACAGTTGCTTAGGGATACGTTTTCGCGGGTTAGCCCTTTGCCATTTCACCAGCTTATCATCCCACCTATATTTTACTGATTTATTTACAGCTACATCCAGAGGTTGTAAGATGTCAGTAGTGTGTGGGGGTAGTTTCAAAATAGTAACAGAATTTTCAAGAGCTTCTTTTATAATCTCTGGATTAACATGACTTGAGTGGCCATCGTAAATTAACAAAGCAGGCAGTTAATCAGGCTTATCATTTTTAAAGTTAGTCACTATATTGTTCTTCTGAATAAACACTTGAACAATTTCTAAAATTTCTTTTCTTGTTAGGGCAAATCCCCATTTCTCCATTGTTTTCAATGACTTGACGAGTTCTGCTTCATGCTCAGGAGCTAATTGACGTTTCCCTCCCCCACCAGAGCCGTTTTTTGAGCAGCAACCTTTTCCTCTGGTGCCTTTTATGCGATGCAGAAGAGTTGAACGAGGTATGTTATAAGCTTTCGCAGCCCTTCGAAGAGTTTTTCGTCCATTTTTAACATCGTCATTGGCAAGGTTTATTTCGTCGTCAGTGTAGGATTTGCCTCGTTCTGTTTTTCTGGTATAAACTCTACCCATTGTGATTATTCTGAAAAAAAGAATGAATGATAAAGGAAGGGGTAAATGGGACCTAGCCAGTTCCATTTACCACAGACGGTTGTCCCCAATTACCCCAAATCCAATAATTCCCTAAGGTAAATGGAACCCCAACACAAACATAACCTAAACGATATTTTGCTTGTTGGACATATGGTAACATAATAAAATACTTTTAAACTTACCCCAGAAACACAATTGGGTTTGCTAAATATATAATAAACACTTAAACTGAGTGGAAAAACAAAGTATTGCACAATGTTGTAATCTGGTATATTCAGCGCGCGGAGTTATGCGGCCATGCTGAATTTAGAGAATCACACAGATGAATGGCGCATGTTGTTCAACAGTGGCGGGACATTCAATTTAAAGGTGGTCGCAGCTGATTTTAGAAAAATACGTTAGTTTTCAAAATTTGGCATGGTGTTTCATTTACCCCGTGGTTCCATTTACCCACATTGACCTTATATAAAAACAGATAAGATTACAAAATCTTTCCAAATTCTTTTATTTCATACTGTCCGGGAGATACTAATTTCCCGGCTCCATTTGAGTCCGGGAAATGAGACATTGCAGTACTAGGCCGGGAAATGTTGCCTGGTAATATTTCCCGGACTCATGAACTAAAACAAATGAAGCCCTTTTTTTTAACAAATTTATTGAAAACGACAAACTTTAAAACTTATTAATGATTAATAGTGATATTAATGGAACAACAAGAATTTTCATTAATGTTAATACTTGGCATGACCCCGTCGGTGGTAATTCTGGGGTTGGAAACTTCTTTTTTTTGTTGAAGCACCTCTACAAAAGCTTCTCCGCCTTGGATCATTCTTGCTACTTTTCTTTTCCCTTCATTGCATTCTTCTACATATTTCTCTGCTACCGAAGAACTCTTCCAGCCCCCATGACGCTTTAAAACGTTAATGTCGGCCCCAGCGTTAGCCAAAAGAGTCGCCGACGTACGGCGAAAGCAATGGCCTGTATATTTTTCGGGGTGTTCCAACTTAAGATATTCAGCGATTTTTTTTGGTATCCCTCCAATGGTGTGGATACCAACTCTTTGAGAAACACACCTTCCTTGTCTATACGCTATAAAGAGCGCTTTTCGAGTCATAGTTTTAGGGCGCAAATGTCGGTAGTTTCTATAGAGCTCCAAAAAGTTAATTCCATCGCATTCATTAAGCACCGTAAACACCCGTTTAACATAAGTTTTTGTTTGATTGATAGTGACAACCAATTGGGATCCACTGTCCACCACGTCGTCAATACTCAAGTTGTACAGTTCATCTCGCCTGCAACCACCGGCAATGCCTAGCATTGCAATTACCTATAACAAAAATAAAACCCTTGTAACTTATTTAAAAAATTTACGACCAAAATTATAGTTATTCTTACAACCGTGGTGATGACAAAGCAAAGATGTCGGTAATATCCTATCTTTATCAAAAGAAAATCCTTGGTGGGTGCTTCCTTCATAAATCTATTAACTTCTTCCCGACTAAGAACTTTGGATTGATTTGGATGATGGCCTACCGACTCCCTTTTGAGAAAAGCTGTCAACTTGCAATATTTGGAGATGTTCACATTTTCATTTACCAACAGCGTGGATTTACCCATTGAATATTTAGCCCACAAAGTAGAGCTATTATATTTTTTGGACTAAAAATAATGTTTTTATTAAAAACATTCTTTGATAAAATATATTTTCTTACCGCATCTAAAAAGTAAGCCAACATAATGTCTTCGTTGACATTCTTTTCCGCCTTGTGATCTTTTCGCCAATCGCAAAATAACCGGTATTCTTTTTCGTATCTTCCTATCGACTTGGTATGAATAAGCTTCGCCGTAGCTTCGGCACATTTCGAAACTATTTCATCCAAACAATAATTACTTGACGAACATGCAGCTTCCATTTTTGACAGGAGTTTTAAAAACAAGAAAATTTTCAAACATTTCGTTGCTACCGTTACTATAAATAAGGCGACCAGATTATCCTTAATAATTTAACTGATTAAAATTATTTTCTATTTCAAAATTAAAAAAGCGATACAGCATGAAATAAAATGTTATACGTCACATGGCCGTGAGATGATCTTACAGTACTCATTTCGAAATACCTGACTCGGCTCCTTTGTCGCCTCGTCCGTTAACTTCTCATTCGTACTGTAATAAAACATCTCCCGGCCTTATAACGTAAATAACTATTTCGTAACGATTAAAAGAAATATGAAATCTCCAAGTAGACTGAGTACGAGCTGTAGCCTCATTTCTTTCTGGTTCAGGAAGCTTCCTTAAAATCCGGTCTTTTGACACTTCACAGATGTCATTTTCTACAGGATACACAAACTTTTCAGAATTTCCATAACGCCTCAAAAATTTAATTCGGAATTCAAAATTGTCAAGCTTTCGTTGGACAATTCCAATATATGGAATTCTGTGTTTTTTTTGTAGAAAAGTCGACTAACACTAAATTAAACAATTAAACTTCTCTGTAACGTATATCCTATATTACTTTGTACAACTGCGTTCATCAGGTATGCAATCAGCAGTAGAGTATCATACGTACCTGGTATAATATAACGCTTATAAGTAGGTCCCTCCTAAATATATTGCGACTCCTGATACCATAACATACGCCTTAGAATGAATTCAACATTAACTTTTGTCAGCAATCTAAGCCGAGGATTCTTTATAAATTTATCGATGTCTAAGGCTACTCCTTCCTTTAGCATATAGTACTCTCCTATGTACGGATCCTTCTCAGGTTCTGTGCATCTGTTAGATATTTGTATATAACATTGTATTAACTATTAGAAAGAATGGAATTTGATGTCGAGGGTTGGTATTTCCATCTGTAGTAACTTACAGAATAAAACATAAAAATAAAATAAAAGACAATAAAACATTTGTTGAGTTTTATTAACACAGGATAAATATGAGAACAATTATTTAAATTATACAGTGTTATGATAATGTAATGCACAAAATTCATAAAACGTACAACGATTATTATGAAACTTACGTTTATTTCGTTTTTTATTCATTTTCTCGTTTTTTTTTCTTATGTGAGCCCTACTGCAACTATTGTTCCCTAGTGTAACAAAACAAGCTTTCTCCAATAATGTAATAAAAATCTTAGCTTCCCATTAAAAAAATATGTTAATGACGTCATAACTTTGACAAATTTGACGTGTTATTTTTGTAACTTATGTCAAAAGATGCGGAATAAAAAAAAACATTTGACGTGTTTTTGCATTTTGTTCCAAAGTGATCGTTGTACGTTTTATGAATTTTGTGCATTACATTATCATAACCCTGTATACATTTTAAGCACTTTTAAACAAGTTTTGTATCTATTCGTCAATCTCTTCGGACACTAGTAGAGGATCTCAAGTACACTCGCTGTACTATGTGATTTATGTTGAGCTTCAGATTTAATAGGATGAGCCGAGCTGCTGGACATACTTATTGATATTGAGCTGGAAGTTAACGGTTGATTTAAGCGTCCACCCGCTATCTTTTTGCTAGATAAAGAAATATGCGCACGTTAGTTTATTTCTAACTTTCTACAATTTCTGTACTTACTTGAGACTCTTTGAAATCTTTAAGGATAGGATCTTGAATATTGATCTTAAACCATTCGCCTAAATTACTATCATGATATATGGCTGAATTTTTGGTATTGATATACTTTATTTCCTCTATGATTACATCTCTCTTCTTGACCTCGAATGATCCAGTTAAAATTGCGTTTACTTTTAACGCCGCATCTTTCTTCAACACATTCAGCATACGTCTCTGAAAAATGACTAAACAGTCTTCCATGAATGCCTTCGGATCAATATGCCTGATGTTGTGATTACAGCAGTTCGCATGCGTCCCTTAAATGCTGATTTCATATCTAGCCCACTTCACGCGATCGCGAGCTGTCTCTTTTCGCTGACTATTGCTTCCACCTACAGCTTTTAAGGCTTTAATAATCTCCCTATATGATCTCGCTTGGGCCAGGTGGGCTGATAGATGATTCTTAACCCCTATAGATGTTTCTTTTTCCAGTGCTCTATTGATTCTCCATATAGCTGAGGTACATTGTTTTAAAGCACTCGAGATGGTTCGAGCATTACCTTGTAGCTGCGAGTTGTATGCAAGATCCCTTAGGTTATCAATAAGCTGAGTTGCGAATGACATATTTTTTCTTGTAGACGTTTAAATACGGATGCGAAGAGAGGTAAGTGTTACGCGTTCAGTTGCTGCACTGAGACTGAAATCTAGAGTTAGAACTTCGTTCTATATCCCGTTTACACGTAGCGCCTAGAAACTAGCTGAAAGCTGAGAAAAATTACCGAGAAAAGTTACCGGAAAAGTTACTGGTTGTAATAAGATGGAATTTAAATAATACGATACTTAAATCAGTTCAGTTCATATATTAAAATGCTATGCAGAAACCTTAATGCAGAAATTTTAACACCTTTTTATGAAATTAAAAGATGTGGAAAAGATAAAGGTTCGAAGGGGATATAGTCTAGCGCTACCCGAATGCAAGAGGCTTTTATACCTGTTAAATATATAAATTAATCAGATTGTTTTAATAGAAAGAGAACATATTATGTCCGCAGTATAGATTCCTTCATGGCTTCATCTTTTAGACCTATTTCATTTCATCGATCGGCTGTGAAAGAGAAAAATGTAGCTAATTAATATATCAACTATATGATCAATCAATCTCATATTACTGTGTTGACGTAAATATTTATTATTCCTGTAAAGTTGCCATTTTTAAGACGGTCAATCCGTTTGCCGAGTGTATCAAATCTTGTTAGAACTCAACGGTTAAAATGAGTTTTTAAATTAAAAAAATGCTATAAATTATAATAGTAGATTATGTTATTAGGCGCAAAAGTGTTACTTTGTGTGCTGAAGCTGGGCGTTTGACTGCCGAACGGTAGTGAGGCAGCCATTCCCAGCTGAAGCACACAAAGCACTTTTGCGCCGAATAACATATACGATTTTTTTTTCAAACGCTGCAGTTGCAGGTGAGATTAACTGGCACAATAAAAAAAATCAAATTTGGGGTGGAATCGGAATACATTGGAAATAATTTTTCCATAGTTACGATGAAAAAAACAAAATTAATCAAAAAATCTGAGAAGTGTCAGAGTGGCGTCATTATAATTTTTTGTCGTGTTTTGGTAGAAAATCATTTAATTATGTCTGATTCAGATATCGAATGTACTCCGCCTGAAGTTCTCGTAGTGGCACAAGCGTCAGTTGAAAGTTTGCTACCAACCAAGTCGAAGAGTTTATATGAAGCATCTTACCAACGGTTTATAAAGTGGTGTACAGAGAGACACATAACTAAGTATTCTGAAAATGTTTTACTGGCTTATTTTTCTGCAATGGCCAGTAATATGAAAAGCTCCACCTTATGGTCACACTATTCAATGGTAAAATCTCTGTTGTCTTTGAAGCATAATGTAGACATTACGAAATATTTGAAACTCCGTGCTTTTTTAAAGAAACAAGGTGAAAATTATATACCAAAGAAAGCCAAAGTTTTGTCAAAAGGGCAGTTTGATAATTTTGTGTTTAATGCACCAGATGAAAAGTATCTGGGAATTAAGGTAAAGAGATTTCTTGAGTTTTTGGAAATATATAAACAAATCATTTATATTCTTTAGGTTGTCTTAATATTTGGAATTTCCGGCGCATGTCGGTGCCATGAACTGTATAAAATGAAGATTGAAGACATTGAAGATCATGGATCTTTACTTTATATAAAAGTTCCGGAAACAAAAACCAAAAAATATCGATCCTTTACCATCGTGGGAGAGGATTATCTGGCTAAATATAGAAAGTACTTATCCCTACGACCAGCTGATTTTGAGGAACGAAAATTTTTTCTGAAATATCAGAATGGGAAATGTTATAGAATGGTAATGGGAATACATAAACTTGGTAGCGCAGCAAAAGAAGTGGCTTCTTATTTGAAACTACCAAAGTGCAACGAATACACTGGGCATTGTTTAAGAAGAACGTCTGCTACGTTGCTTGTCGATAATGGGGGAGACATTACAACATTAAAACGCCATGGTGGTTGGAAAAGTAATTCAGTGGCAGAAAGTTACATAGAAGAGTCTATGGAAAGTAAAAAGAATATTGCTAGCAAAATTCTTATGCCAAGTAAGAGCAAAGATCAACACAACAGTAGCGGAGGAAGTAGTTTCACTGTCACCGGGGCCGGAGAAACTCCCAGTACAAGTGGAAATGCTTTTAGTACAAGCAGAGATGCGCCTAGTACAAGTAGAAGTGCTCATACTACAAGCGAAATTAGGTAGGGCTAGGGGTCACGATAAAACTAAAAAAAAAGTCAACTTCTTAAGAGTTGTTTTTAACAGTTGAGATAAACAGATTATGATATACGGGTTAATATTTCATAGAAATATGAAAAATGCGTTTCGTTTTAAAACTATAAAATATGTATAGTATGAATTGTTCCATTATGATTTTTCATGTTTGATGATTTCGTTGGATTATATGATATGAGGTTAATGTCTTTTCTAGACAAAACCGCGATAAACAGGATAGATCTTACTGGTTCTAGACGTTAATGACGTAATACATACAAGTTCAATCTTGATTATTTTTTGTAGGCTGTGTCGGAAAGCTGGTAGGATCATTTATGGCTGTCAGCTCGAACTCGAAGGGTTGTTAATTAAATTTTTAGGAATTAATTTTTTTTTGTTATAAATGATAACGGATTACAAGAAGAATATTATGTAGGAAAACTAGTACTTGAGAGACCTTTTATACAATCTATTTTTAATAAATCTAATGCTATTATTAACGCGAACGGAATCAAAAGCCTACAAGATAACGTTCTCCAAGAGACGGCGTATAGAAGATTTCGATTCCATTCCGTTCGGCTGCTCCAAGATGTATATTACGATGATAATGAAGAGGTAGCTGATGATGATTGTAAGCAACGCTTGACGTTTTAACATGGATAAATTTGTTTCGTCTTCACCTAGACTCATCAGTACGGGAGACCATATTTGACTACATATATCCCGTGTTGTGTTATTTATTAAAAAGGTTGTTATAATATTATGGCATGCTAGATACACAAATGCGTTAATGACCTACCTAATGATATCTTGTTCTGATAGGCAAATTCTACGGGAGGTCATATTTGACTACATATTTCCCGTGTTGTGTTATTTATTAAAAAGGTTGTTATAATATTATGGTATGCTAGATACACAAATGCGTTAATGACCTACCTAATGATATCCTGTTCTGATAGGCAAATTCTACGGGAGGCCATATTTGACTACATATATCCCGTGTTGTGTTATTTATTAAAAAGGTTGTTATAATATTATGGCATGCTAGATACACAAATGCGTTAATGACCTACGTAACGATATCTTGTTCTAATAGGCAAATACCTACTATTAAAAGTACTTTAGTGTCTTTATTATATGTTAACATCATATATTGAGGTGATATCATATCACCGTTTTAGAAAATTTTATCGAACGATGTTCGTAAACGTTAAAACGAATATTTGTATCGGTTCTTAAATTAATAGAGGGACATGTTATGTCCTGGGCACATTATTAATAAAGGTTATAGTTAGGATCTTAGTTAGATTCATTAATGTTTAAACTAAAAACTTAAAATTAGTGATTTCATGCAAATATAACCTAACTTTCTTATCATAATGATAATTAGGTTTCAATTAGAAAAAGGATATGATTTAGTTAGACTGTTTGATCACAATCATGTATAGGCAACCTAAGTTACACTTTAGGTTGGTTTTCCACTTGCTTGGGGAAATTCATTTTCATATTAAAGTTTTCAGTTACGATCTTCAGCGTTAGACATATTCTTTGATATTCCTGGAGGCCAGCTCAAGTTTACATGGTTGATTTCTTGCAAATAGTTTAAGTAGATTAATCTTATTATGATTGATATAACATAATTAATTTTTGAATTCATTTAAAAGAATTCTGGTCATTTCAATTGAAGGAGGTATTTTATTCCTCTCTTTTCGCGAAAACAGACTCTTGTAGGCTTTATCCTGGTTTTTCTTGACATTGTTTTTATGTGAGTGCCTAAAGCACTGCACACTGGACATTTTGTGTATAAATTGATTAACGTAGATGTTATTTTGAAACTGGCATTTGTGTAAGCATCTATTTGCATATATGGCATATCGTACTGTAAGAAAAGCATGTTTGTATTGATTTGTAAAGATATTTTTATGTATAAACTAATTGTATCACTCACATTATGTATCCCTATAGTTAATTTGTAAAAGATGAACTCTTGATTTGTTAATTTTGCATATATAATTGTCTATAACTACAATCTTCATTGTCAAACGTTTTTCGCGTATATCTTCTTTATTATGCATTTTAGGACTATTGATGTCCTATAGTTTTTTGATCAGCGTTTTAAGCTCTATAATCCTATAATGACAGATCTGGGATTAGTAAAGATTAGAAACACATGTTTTGGATAATGACGTCACACGCATTTTCGATTGTCTTTTATTTTCGAAAAAGTGTCATGGAGTTCATTTGTTATGGCATTTCCTATATAAGCCGCTGCATCTTGAAACAAATTTAGTCGATAAAACATTCAAAGCGTAAGCACGCTCGACTCCAGATTGAATATCTGCAAATTTGAGGTTATATGTACCAATCTATGTTTGACAAGTGTCATTATTATAAAACAAAGTTATTAAAAATAAGATTAAAGGTGTTTACCTGAATTATCTTCTAGGAATAAAAGAAGATTTTATTATTGTGTTACGAATAAATAAAAGCGACAAATAATAAATAAAATAATAATAAATAAAGTAAGCGACAGAGTATATTTTCTAATTACATTCAGCCTGATAAATCTGCAAAGGAGTCCTAATCAGTTTAGTACCTTATTAGATCAAAATTATTAAAATGTTATCTGCTTGCCTATTATTATTTGTTTTCGATAAGCGTAGGTATAAGGTATCCTTAAAGTAAACTCTACTACGAACTGTTTTTCATAAAAAGAATTGACTTGAAAAAAATATAATGCTTTCTATTAAATTTATAATGAAGCTGATTAATTATATCTAGTATTTATTGAAAACGTGATATTATGGAGGCTTCAACTAATATAATTCTCTAGTTTAATATTTCGGATCTATGTTTCTAATAATGTTTATAATATTTATAATAGTTATGCAAAGGTATTTAAAAAGAAAGTTATAAAACTAATGATAAAGATTATCTTGATTTGTTGTTAACACTTAGAAAGAATATATACACTTTTCACTTTGTTAACAATATAAACAATTTCAATACAATTTAAACACGTTTGAAGTTTAAAATAATATGTATTTATAATAGCTCTACAAGCTTGCCTTAACATGAAATCGCGTAGATGTCAAGATCTTACACAGGTGTGCGCTGTCGCGCGCCGGGCCGAGTCGCGGATGACCTCGAGTCGCGAGCCGACGCCATCTTGGATTTGTGATCTTTTCGCTAACTTTGAGGCCCCTTTAAAATAACATGGGATTTTGACCCAGAACTCTTGTTGCCTATCTACTGCCGTTCACAACAGTACTTCTACTACCACTGTTGGTGCTTATCCAACCACCACATCAAGCTTCTTTTTTGGTGTAACTGCGACATCCACAACAGATCTTTGTTTGCCGCAGCAACTACTGCAGCAACTTCTACATCTGCTTTTGCCGGTGGAAGTCAACTCCAACAGGATTCTGGAAAAGGTGAACTTTAAAGGCCATCGTTATTCTCATAGTTAATTTATTTTAATGTTTCAATGTTAATTACTTATCACCCAAATTAACCTATACAGCTCCATATTTATCTCTACTGTTGAGAAGTGGGTGTTTTTTACCCAGTCCCCACAACCAATTTCAAATTTATTGTTCCCAATTTGGAGTTGTTTATTCTCAACTTAAAATTGATTATTCTTAATTTGAAACTATAATTATTCCTAATTTGAAATAGATTCTCAACTTTAAGTTGACTAGTTCCCATTTGAAGTTGACAAAGCCTTTTTAGTTCAGAAGAGCATTAGAGTGTATAATCAAATTTACCCAGAATTTCGCATGTCGCCTGTTACAGTTACACTTTACAATTGTAGCTTTTTCGGTTGAATGAAAACAAAAAAAAAATTATAAAAGCACATGTCATCTAAAGAATAAGTTAATTTGTTGTTATAAGTTAATACGTTTCAAATACTCTTTATTTGTTGTGTTGCAACACACTCGTATGCAAACATATAGCTTCAGGACTAATGATCCAAATTATTATTGAAAGTAATGCCAGCTCCGATTGCAAAGTAAACGTTATAAGTGATAACCCAAGCAGCATTTTTAGGCAGCGCTGCGCACCAGCAACTACCGGTGGAACTATAAGGTTTTTGCCACTAGTCACAAGCACGTAAAATTGCTACGGTTTTATTGCGTGCCTGGAACCAAAATGGGGAACAATTCTTAGGTAGCAAATACGTTGCACTAACATCTCTGGAGCTTGTCCAGCTACGTTTAGGCTACGTAGCGGGAACGTGGCAGCGTAGTCTTATTGCTATTTTCGTAGAACTTCGTTTCTTTTTAACACATGGTATCGCGTGGGTGCTCTCTCTTACTCTTGCAATTTAACAAATACTCTATCATTTTCTAACTATTGCAACTTTTCTGTTAAATGTGATGATGATAAATCGAAAAATAACAACGCGCCTTCTTTAAATATATATTTTAATATAGTCTTTAATAAATATAAAATAACAAGCTCTCTAATTGCTCGCTTGTTAGGTACCGTGCTCGCACGTAAAGTTCTAAGTAACGGTCTTGCAGTGTAAATAACTATTATCTTGGTTTCTCCAATATTAATACCCTTTTTACAGTACTTACTTTTGTATAACTTTATATAACTTTTGACGGCTTTTACTTTTTTTTGTTCTCGCCCTCTCTTTTAAAATGATTCATTTTTAACATTATGTTAACTACTAAAATACAAAAAATGAATGAAAATGCAAATCTTTATATTATAATTTTTAATTTAATTAATTTAGTAATAAGGCCTAGTAATAAGGCGTTTTTAAAAAATTTACTTATCCGGAAATATTTTTCTACTCAAAACAACCGAATATACATATAAATTAAAAAAATACCCTAGTATTCCCTATTTTGCATCTCCTTAAAAGAAGTTTCCACAGATTGAAAAAAGTCAACATGGCAACGTCGCTCTACGCCACCGTTATCAAACTCCTATTCAAGAACCCATGCTCGATTTCTTTTGTCACCACAAAATGGACGATTATTAAGTAAGTATTTTAAGGTAACAAACGTGAATTTTTATTTTTAGAAATAACAGTCTTAAAACATTTTAATTTATATTATCCTACATTTTACTTTAGTATGTGATTCCAAACTAATAATAGTGCGTTTTTGTTACTTTCATTGATTTAATTTGCTTCATTTTGCTGTAAATGTGCAGCCTGCTTATTTTGCATGAAAAAATATAATTGTTCGCAATTATAAAATAAAACTACCAATTTTTAGGTTGATGATATCAGAACATTGCAAGAGAATGTCTTAAGAAAATCAGACTGATGAAGTCGACGAAGACATGTGTGGTACTTCGGGAAAAAATACAAGCAGCTCTCAAAAAGTGAGTTTTTCATGTTCGATGATATTATGTTAGATAGTAACTCCTGTAGTTGTAGAAGTTCAACTGTTAGTCGTGTATTAATATTCTAGGTTGAGACTCTGGTCGAGATGTTTTTATTTATTTCATAAAAAATTATTGTTTAATGCTTGTCGGTCAAAAATTTTTATACGAATCTTATGTGTTACTTTATTTTACAGCGCTCAAACTAATAAGTTGTCGTACTGTAAAAGTCAACTAACTGCATTCGATTGTAAATAGCTAATATCACACATTTTATAATTATAATGTTAATTGGTTTTCTGGCAATTTAACAAAACAAAGCGTAGAAGGGTCCCTATTATTAAATTATACTCGACATTTAACTAAATTCTATATTGCCCTGAAGAAGGTGATAATTATCACCAAAACATAGGCATATTTAGTAGGGTGGCTTTTTGCAAAAGTTAAAATTTTTTTGGTCCCTCCCCCTAGATCTCTTGAAAATGTCAAAAAATGTGCAATGAAACATTTTAGCTCATTTGGTCAATATTAACCCGTGCCACCAAGAGGTTAAAGTTTAAATGGCATTTAACATAAGTTTGGTGCATTTCTAGAGACTTTGTGGCATAACGTTTTTATCTTCCTATGTTTTAACTTAAAAATCTATATACTTATGTTGTTGAAACACGAATCTGATAAAATTTAAACTGTCAGAAAAACATTTGACAGATGACAGCGTTATCATTTCTTAATACATTTGCTGCCAAAGCTAAATTGGTACCTCCGAGAGGCCACTTCAGTTGCTGACTGTGTCGCTTAGACTGCAGGCGGTAAAGTTAGCTAGTACTGTAGTAGCTAGTACGTAGCTAAACGTCTTCTGGAAGCTGGCGGTTCAACTTAAATGCAAAATATCAAACAAATAGGATTTTTTGGCACACTTAATTTATTTATTTATTTATTTATTTAATTAATATACGGAAATCTCCATTTTTACAAACATCACAAAAGAAAAAAAAATATATATATATAATACATGATACATGATAAAACATAACAAAAGATATAAAAAAGGAAGAAATAACCTTGAGATAATAGTGTTAGATATAATTATACAGTTGCCCCATTTATACGCTTGTACTTATTTTTTATATTTGCTAAAGCCAGGCATACATCATATTAATACTAATCCAGATTATAATAAATAGTATACATATATATATAACAAAATTTATTTATGAATCACAGAATACTTATGGGTTTCAGGCTACTTATATATCACAGATTTTAGATTTCTTTTAAAAGAGTACAAAGATATATTGAAAAAATTTAGACCCGGGTGGCTGTTGACTAATCCTGCTATTCTATTATACGGCATATTTTGGAACTGACGAGTATTGAAGTCAGAATGTACATGCTTTGGTCAACGAGACTGGTGGTACATGCAGCAGCCGACGTGTTAAAATTAATATTATAATTGGAGTTTGTTTGTTGAATAGAGGTAGCATATACAAGTCTGCAAAAAGGTTTACTGATTGTTCATGATTATTAGAATAATTAAAAAAAAATAAATTCTCACATAATTTTCTTCACCTAAAAGGAGCATTGATGCCTGATAATTCCATAAAATTAATTTTCAACAATTTGTCCCAGAGGTCAAATACATACAGGCTATTTACTAAAAAATGCGGCAAGCCATAACTCCACTATTTATGGTCATGTTAGTTTTTGTTTTGATTAACAGGTAATTATGTTACCGGGTGTTCCATTATATTTTAATCTTTTATAAACCTATATAACTTTTGAACTAATTGAGATAATCAAATGCAGTGTTTTTATCACTAACATTTATCAAGTTACAAAAGGAAATGTTAAAGAAGGAAATTTATAAAGTAAATAACATGTGAGCCACAAAATTTTGTTTCTGAGTTGGCTATGGCATAATAAAAAAAATATATGGATCATTCTTTCTGAACTCAACCACCGGCTAGGTCCAAAAATGGGCGCAACTTAGAAAGACTTGCAGGGGCTCAATTTATAACTTGAAATCTCTACTTTCAAATATGACATGGCTCCTATATAAAAAAAATTATATTTGACCCCTAAAACAGGGTAACAAGTATCCAGTTTCAAAAAAATATTGAAATAGTTTGAAAAATTAGAAAAAAAATTACATCATCGTCTTGAGTATGAATAATATAATTAAAACCTTCTAAACTGATGTCAATTATTTTTGTTCGATTTTCCAAATAAAAATAAATTAAAGGTAGTGAAAAAAAGTTGTACTTGTACTGGTACAAGTGCCAGTACCGGTACTATCTATTCGCAAAGTAATATTTTGCAGTAAGTAATTTCTTCTGGTCATCCACGGGAAAGTGTGTGTGCCCAAAAATCAGAGTGCAAAGTTGCACTTTTAGAGCATGTGTTAAGAAAAAACATTGTTTTTCACTACCCTTAATTTATTTTTATTTGGAAAATCAAGCAAAAATAATTGACTCATTTTAGAAGGTTTTAATTATATTGTTCATATCCATAGATAACTGACACCTATAACCGTAATTTTCAAAATAGCTTTAAATCGGTCTGTAATTTTTTTTTGTCTTTGATTAAATGTAAGCATTTTTTACTTTATCAGCCGGCAGTACGGCAGGGTGGTTATAGTGGATTTATACCGCTTAACTGAGTTAAGGTCGAGTTTTCTCCGGAAAGTACTCGGATGGGTGAACTGCGAGCGCAGCGTACTTGCCTACATGGCTCCGCTGCCTCGTCTCACGCCCGCATATCAACTCTGTGGCTCGGTGCGTCCGGCGCCTCAACACCGAAAGGTATAAGGGCTTAAAGATTATATACATATATTTTTTACTTTATTATTTTTTTTTCTATCTGACACCATTTTTGATGAAAAAAATGATTTTGAACTTTAAAAAATGGCAAATTGTTCTCAATTTTGCTCAAAATTGAAGCACTCTAGAAAAAAAATGCAGCAGACAAAATGTTGAATTTTTTGACAATGAATGCCCTGCCGTTAAAAAAAATTAAAACAAAATTTCTTTTTTCTAATGTTTTTCAACGTTTAAAAATTTTTTTGATCCGGATACTTGTTTTAGGAGTCAAATATAATTTTTTTTACATAGGAGCCATGTGACATTCGAGATGTTTCAAGCTTTAAAATCAGTCCCCACGGGCCTTTCTAATTTGCACCCATTTTTGGACCTAGCCTGTGGTTGAGTTCAGAAAGAATGACCCATATATATAAAAATGTACGTCATCGCTAGAGTGACACATTTTAAATACAACGGTTTAAATTGGTTCATCACGAGAAAACGCCTCTAGATTTGGGTTTTTAAGCCTAAAGGACATTTGAGCTATTTTTATTTAATAACCGTCGACTACTACTTTATAATAATAATATAGATTATAAATAAAAAGACTTTGTTGGAGAAAAAACAAATAAGTGCCAAATAATTGGTTTAGATGTCTCTTCCACATTGTTTTTGGTCTGGTGTAAGCAAATGCGGCATCCATCTAGCAAACAGCTTTGTCATACCCAAATGTTCGTGTAAGCTATAGCACACACGTTCTGTTGATATGCCAAAAGTCTGCTATTTCACTCTGGCTGTTGCGAATTCTGTTTCACAACTCCTAGGTATGTTAATTTAGTTTTAATATTTAAATTTCAAGAAAATCCCATGGCTTTGTTTTCTGTTTTTGTCTAAGTTTTTTTTTATGCTTTTCTAATAAGTGAAAAAGGTCAATGACAGTTTTTCCTTTTAATTGCAAATTCAGTTCAAAAGAGATTCTAAGTTCATTAATTCCTGTTTTCTTCTAAAAGAAACAAATGTCCTTACAAATACTAAAATAAATCAGTGCAATTTCCATAAACGATGTTAACTGTGAGTATAAACATTAAATTTAAATTGGGAATTTCTCATAGGTCCTTAGAAAAAAAAGCATTGTAATAAATACAGTGAAGTTTGCTAATTCGGACTAATTAAAACAGGGGCAATCCGAATCATCGCGGTTTTCGGATTACCGCGTCTGTAGAGTTAGAATGTTTTATTTGTAAATTTTTCTTTTAAAGCTTCCGGCTTCACAGTTGTTTAAAATTTTCTACTATCCATTGCAAAGCCACCGCTTTGCAACTATTTCTTAAAGGGCTTCACTGCGTGCGAATCATTGAACAGCTTTTCTTCCGCGATTTTTAACACATGCAAATTGTCTTTTTAAAATTATCCAATCTTTACTCGCCCTGACGTCATAGTTTTGAAACCATCTTTAATAAAGTCACAGTAGCGTGCAGAGTATACGAATCAGTGGAACCATAGCGTACGAGTGTGATAATGCATACGTTGTATCGCGACTACTTCCACTGTTTCGTATGCACCGCACGCTGCTGGATAATGATGCTTTGCCTTTTCGTCCAAAATTTCGGAGGATATCGGTAACATATCAATAACCATCCAAACAACTTTTATTCCATCTCCGGATATTCCGCAGGTTTTAAAGTTTTTTTTAACGTTGTTATATGATCCTTCAGATTTTGTAACAAATCTGGAAATGTATAATATTTAAAAGTTACAATGCGATCTTGAAACATTTAACAATTTTTAAATTTACCAGAAAATCTTTTTATGTATGGTGGAGATACATAAACTCATAATTCGTAAAAGAAGTATCAATTCTTTTTTAGCTTATAAACCTTTGTAACATACGAATTGTGAAGTTGCAATGTAACCACTTCTAAGAAATACGTGACTTTTGATGATAAGAATTTGCCAGACAAATATAACGTAAACATAAATAAAATAGTTTTGTATCAAATTACACATCTGAATATCCATTGCATTTGTTGCTATAATCAAAACTTGAAGACTAAAAACAATTAATTTTAAAGTTCGGATTATCAAAACCTTTAAATCCGGATTACAATAAACCCAATGTAAATAAATTGCTGGTCCGGATTATAGTGGTATTCGGATTAACGTAGATTCCATTCAACGAGACTTCACTGTAACATAAATTAATAAAAACTGAATGTGTTGAAATTTGTGAACCCAACCATCGAAGGGAGTCTTTAAATATAAATAGACTCAGGGCGATTTGGAGTGCCAGTTCACTCTTATATCGTTGACTGCCAAAACGCTTTTTTCCTGGATAATTTCTAGCCCAGTCACTTCATTCGATGAAACAATGCAACAGCATTAAAATATTGAGCATCTCTATGAGAAGCCCGGAGTATTTTGCTTTGCTCTCGTACATATGGACACTGTAGTGTATTATGTAGGCTTGTACAGAGTTAATGCAAAGTATAAAAATGGTTGTCACTGTTCTTTTCACAGATTTTTTTATCATAGTCATTTGTCTTCTAGCTTTTTTTTGTTTTAAGGAATCATGAAAGCCTTAAGTATCAATGCTGCTGTTTATAGTATTTTTAGATTTTTCATTATTATTATAAATTTTATGATTAAATATATGTATGATGATTTTTATTCATTTACCATCTTTCGGGACTGAAAGCCCTGATGATATTCTCTGTCTGAAGCTATTATATTAATTCTATAACAAATTACAAATTTTTATATATTTAAGATTGTGATTATAGTTTTTTATTTGTGTTGCAGAGACCTTTTGGAACCAAAAAGCGCAGGCTGAGCAAACTAGGTCTAGGATTAAAATTGAGTACCGGAACATGAATTACAAGACATTTGAGCTACATTAATGCAGCTTTAATGGCAAGGTGCAAAGAAACCAAAGTAGGTAAACCATATTAATGTTTTTCCTCTTAATCTGAAACAACCCAATTTTTTTATATGATGATATCTTTTTTTGTACCATCTTTCGGGTCTGAAACCCAGTGATGATAGTTTCTCATCTGATTTTTACACGTTTAGATTTATTTCTCATAACCACAAAGTGTTTTGAATTTGTGATAATATTAACTAGATTTTCTTTAGGTTCAGATTTACCAATTTCGTTTGAATGGGAGCCTTAGTCTTGAAAAATCTTGGATCGAGAAATGGAAAATATGTTAGTGAGGCTTTCAAATACTTTTATAGTATTATATATCAGCAGTACTACGAATCGATTACTAAAATATTACGAAGCATTAGTCGTAATCAAAAGAAAAAGGTTTGTGTCTATAGTTTTTCCCTTTTAGATCAGTTTGTGTTGATGTTTGCAAGTGAGTGAAAGTAAAATATTATGATGGAAGAAAAGTAAAATTGTATTGAGTATCTTGCTTTTATGTAAAATTTTATTAAAGTATTTGCAATTTTATAACTAATATCAATATGTGATTTGTTCTAAAGAAATCTATTATTTAGAATATTCCTCTTTCTGAATCTTGTTAAACCTCTTGCGGTTTAACTGTAATATACAACAACAAATATACTACCTGCCTTTGAGAAAAAAAGCAAAAAGAACTACGCATAGTTCCACAGTTAATAATTAAGATTGATAAAGATGAGAAGTGAAATTAGTAAAGCAATTTTCTGAACTCAAATGTTGTATACAATGTCAGATATGTGTAGACGATGCTATTTGCTTTAAATCATCTGTTTCAAGCATCAGCACCCCGGTGCTTAATTTGACTTTCATTTTAACCTAATAAACGTCTACTATAAATCTTGATATTAGGAGAAATACTTCAGTAGAATAATACGTAATAATAATAATAATACGTAGTGTAGACCCTTAAGTATATAAATTACTTTTTCAATGTGTCAATATTATCTTTACAAAATAATAGGGAGAAGAAGTGCATACGTCATACCGTGCCTGACGTCATAATTCTTTCCTCGCAACGCGCATGTTCGCATCGCTCTACTTCGCTGTAAACCGTTTGTTTGACAGTTTTGACACTGTTGACAGTTGGAAGAGAAAACGTGACGCTACTTTGTGAGGTTAAAATAATAGATAGGTACTATCACAAATAAAATATTGAAACAACAATGGGTGAAAGCCATTGGGTAAGTGTTTTTATAGCTTGTAAACATCCTTTTTAACACTATCAATAATCAGAAATGAAAATATAATGTGCCTTATTGAAGTACATGCGCGTTGCGAGGAAAGAATTATGACGTCAGGCACGGTATGACGTATGCACTTCTTCTCCCTATTACCTTCGTGGATTTAATCATTGCAATCATCTTTTGACATATAACCATCTGTATTGGTCATTTACGTTAATGACAGGCCAATGATGTTAATGTCCAGCTGGTTGGTTATAGAGGTCATTTCATACTATTTACTATCACATTGCTGAATAATGTCACAGTCAGTCTAGTAAACTCTGGTTCCTTAGAGAATAGGACAGCTCGTCATCATGCTCTCATAAGAATAACATAGGAATTGATGATGTACCTGTCACCTTCTCTAAGGTAACAGACTTTAAACCAACCAATGTCGTTAATGACTGACCAATCTCAAAAATTCCATGGAAGCATGTTTACTAAATAAGTACATATTTAATAAACTTCGACTAACACATAACTAATCTTAACAACTAATCTGAGGCTTGTCTTTGATTAAATGTAAGCATTTTTTACTTTATCAGCCGGCAGTCGGCAGGGTGGTTATAGTGGATTTATACCGCTTAACTGAGTTAAGGTCGAGTTTTCTCCGGAAAGTACTCGGATGGGTGAACTGCGAGCGCAGCGTACTTGCCTACATGGCTCTGCTGCCTCGTCTCACGCCCGCATATCCACTCTGTGGCTCGGTGCGTCCGGCGCCTCAACACCGAAAGGTATAAGGGCTTAAAGATTATATACATATATTTTTTACTTTATTATTTTTTTTTCTATCTGACACCATTTTTGATGAAAAAAATGATTTTGAACTTTAAAAAATGGCAAATTGTTCTCAATTTTGCTCAAAATTGAAGCACTCTAGAAAAAAAATGCAGTAGACAAAATGTTGTATTTTTTGACAACGAATGCCCTGCCGTTAAAAAAATTAAAACAAAATTTCTTTTTTCTAATTTTTTTTAACGTTTAAAAATTTTTTTGATCCGGATACTTGTTTTAGGAGTCAAATATAATTTTAAGCATGTTTACTAAATAAGTACATATTTAATAAACTTCGACTAACACATAACTAATCTTAACAACTAATCTGAGGCTTTACTATTAATTGTGCAACCTTAATTATTAATGGTCAAGCCTTAGGTGATGTAGGTTAGTGTTAGTTTGAAGTTTTACATTTTACGTTATGAGATTATTAACGACATTGACCAGGTTACTACATTGACTATGACATATCTGTCATAGGTGTCAACTATGTGGTGGCTCGAAAGCTAGTGAGGGTTGAGCCCTCATTGACATGGTTAGTATATTTTAGGTAAAAAATTCTAAATTGAAAATCTAAAGAGGGGAGCCTACACTTTTATCTAACTGATATATTTGTATTTTTTTTTGCAAAAGCAAAAAAATATTTAGTGTCTTATTTTTCATGGCCATAACCTAAATCGATATGCAGAGCTGAAAGATTATTTTCTGCATTAGTATTGCTAAAGGTACAATTCCACTGAGGAACCATTTAAGCAACATGCGGCAATGGCGCATGCTATACCGAGTCTTTCAACTGAAGCAACATGAAGCGACATAAAGCATGCACCGTTGCCACATGCCACACATTTATTGCTTTTGCCCGTCACATGCGTCAGCAATGCTAGACGAATATCTTCTGTTAACTGTTATTATTCGTACCTATTATTATATTATTGAGACTTTTATTAAAATGTTGGAAGGCCTCAAGGTTATGCTACAACTAAGTTCTGAGTCTCATTGGTTGCATGCATGATCAAATGATCATTAATCAACTACTGCATATCGAAGTTATTTTATCAAATTTTTGTTGTACAACACCATCTAAATTTACTGACGCGTCTCAATACCTACATATTCACAGTTTTCTGTGTTCCTGTAAGAATGTATTTTCTGCTTTTACTACCGCATGTCTCATTTGGAAATCAAATATAAGGATTGACCTGTGCTTTTAAAAAATCGATTGTAAAATTTACCCAAGTAAATAAAGTTCTAATTTTGTTTTTGCACATCCTATATATAAGGCTCTACTTTAGTCCCTCAAAAGACAAGTAAAGTAGCACTTTTACCCCCTGAGGGAGTAAAGTGTTTCCATGACAACAACAAGTAAACAACAAAAAAAAGTAATCGCGGTACATGTTTTTATGAATTCAGGATTTATTATCCTGAAACTATGTGATTTTTGGCATTTGCAGAGTTCAATTGTCTGAATGACATGTAACGAGATTTTTGGAAATTCCATGAATATTTGCGATTAAGTTCTTAGTACGTGCAAAAAATAGCATTTATACCACTGGACTAAAGTGCCTTTTAATCCCTCATATGTTCATTTTCCTCGGTAACGCTCGAAAAATAAACTCACATTTGGGATTAAAAGATGCATCCCTGAGTATATAATATACTATTATTAGCTTAAACAGTATTCATATCCTGAAAATTACGGAAAAAAAATTACACTTACTCTCCTTTTTTTAGGAAAAGTCATTTAAATTAGTACAATCTAGGTTCGATCACAGCTAACAAATTTCTTAAAATTTAATTTTTACAGGGCTCCCACTTGTCCTAAAAATCCTAAAATACCTAAAATAATGACTACTAAAAAAAATCCTAAAATAAACCTAAAAATTTAAAAAATTTTCGAAAATACCTAAAAATTAATTTTTTTATTGTGATCTTATAAATATCCCTGCCACACACTAATAACTTTTATTTCATACTGTATCGTATTATCCATGTTTATGTTAGCGATTACAGTCCAGAAAATGCAGTTTTACAGTCTAGTATGACTTAAAGAATTTTTCCGGATTTAAATAAAATAAATTGATAAACTTAAATCAACTGAACAAATATTTAGTATTCAGTTACCATGGACACTCGTTCTTCATAGATGTCTATGTTTTGAATTTGACTAATAGTTGACATAGATGCTCGGTTTTCATAGATGTCCATATTTTAAATTCGTAAATTTATTTTATATAATTTTTTTAATTAAACCAATAATCCAATAATTACAGAATAAAATAAAACACATTACGCTAAACATCGTGGAAATGTTTTTACAGTCTCGTTTCGATGTTCCGGCTTGGCTCCTTCGTTGCCTTGTCCGTAACACATTACTCGACTGTAAAATGCCATTTCCAGGACTTAAAATGTTAATAACTATTTCTGATGAGAGTATGTGTTGGTAAAAAGTTTCTTTGGGTGAATTTTGATGTGTGAGCAAAGGAAAGATGGTGGATAGCAATTAGTTTGATAAAGATAGATATTTATCGCCTACTTAAAAAAGTCTTACAATAAATAATTTTTTTGTAATGTTGGTGCTAGCTAATTTTGTTTAAATAATTAACATTTGTAAAAAACATTTTAGGTTAGAGGGAAAAGTTGTACATATAGTTTTATACATAATACTAAATTTTCAGTGATGTCAAAATGACAAATGTCTAGTATTTTTAAGATTTTTTTACCTAGCACCAACCTTACAAAAAAATGTTACTATATTGTAAAGATTTGCAAGTATGCAAATAGCTCACTTTCTCATATCAATTGCTATTCATACTTGCTATATTTCCTTTGCTCACACTTCAAAATTTAAACTCAAAACCACATTTTGCTAACACTGTATAAACAATTATGAGAGAGTTGCAACTTTGTTTATTTATTCGTTATTTTTATATAAAATGGAATTTAATTTTTGTTTATTGTATATACAATCGCAGCCAAAAAAAAATGGAAACTCCAATCTGGTCCGTCACTTTTCTACAATTTTACCTACTGTAAGTGTCGGTTGTGTCTTACGAATTATTTAAATGTCATAGAAATTTCTATAATAAAGTTTACTAAGCATTTCTTAATCGCCTTTTAAATTACTTCTACACCGCTGTCTTGTAATGCATACTTTTGTTTATCACCATGTATAATATGACTTAAATGAAACGTATATGTCTTACCTTCATCCTATCATATGGTCCTAAAAAATACCTAAATTTTTGTCTTAAAAAATCCTAAATTCCTAAAAAAATTATAATATATGAGAGTGGGAGCCCTGTTTTTATAAAACACAATTTAAAATGCAATCTTTCTCTTCCAATATGTTTTTCTGCATATTTTAATAAATTCTACATCATTACAATTTTTTGAATTTTCTGATGCTTTTTATTGAGCACTTTAGTTTGATAAGATAAATGCTCAAGTTATACAGCATGTCTCAAAAATAACGGACAATACGTGAACACGAGATAGTTGATGATGTGTAGAGAAAGTTTTTCCCATAACTTTTTTTTCTAAAATATTTACTTTCAGAGTTATTTAAGGTTCAAGTTTTGAGTCCGGTCCTGCACGTTCTGCTCCACAATCTCCTGATGTCGCATAATGCTGAGGACTGTAGTTTGTTGAACTTTACAGCATTTGTCAATACAGAACAATTTTGTCAATGCCGCAAAATACCCAACTGAGTTGATCTTGAAAACACTCGTAAATAAGACACGTTCCGTTTTGCCATGTTATGGTTTGTTTATTTTAAAATAAATTCAAGGTCTAATAACAGCTTAAAACATCTTACTTTAAAGAGAGCATCTGATATCATATTTCAATAAGTTAAATAAGTTAAAGTTGTGTGTGGCGGCGTTGAACGTAATTTAAAAAATGCGATGCTAATACATTTTACTAGAATCTGAAGCATTAATATTTAAAACTAATAGTAAACCTTTTCATTAAAACTGAAATAAAATTTTACAAAAATGATCTTGGGCTCGAAATTTCTCATTGAACGTAAGTAAATAATCAAAAACTCTCTTTGTTATAAACATCCCCTTTCCCAGACTTTCCTTATTTATAGCAATTCTTTCTTTCGTATTCTGTGCTTGTAAATAAAATTTTGGACTAAACATTCCGCAAAAATACACATAGTGAAATCTATGTAAAATAAACAAAATGCAATTTAAAAAAAGGATACAAAACATAAATATATTTTTACGTTCTGTAATAACATTCGAAAATAAACAGAAGATAAGATAAACTTTTAAAAAGAACACTTTCATAATTAGGGAGCCGCCAGGTTGAATTTGCGGCCCGATTGTGGTTTACTCAAAAAACTACAAGGGTCGCAATTTATTAAATAAGAGCAATTTTTACCATTAATCTATTTTATTTAAAACGGAAAACACCTTCAAATAAACTCTTGATAATAAAAATTATTAGTTTGATGAACTATCATCAAACGTTTGGGACTTTTTTGCAACTAAAGACGTAACCTTGACCAATATACGTGTTTTTAAATCGACTTCTCCGAATTTTTGCTTAACTCTACACATATCACTTTACAATGTTTTGACTATCCCAATGCTGGATGACTTATTATTTATTATCAAATTGATGCAAAATATAACAGGACCGTATTAGCAAAAAGTATTGCAAACAATTTTTAACAAATTTACAAAAAAAAATTTTTGAAGGTAGAGTTTTTTTTTCTTTAGTTTTAGAGTCTACCTTGGACGCTTTTTAACCCTCTGCGTTATTGTTCGTTATTTTTGAGACACCCTGTATAGTAATTGAAGCAGGAGTGTCATTTTCCTGGAAACAAGATATCACAAATTTAATTAATTTCATTAATTAAGTACCTATTTAGGTGTCAATGCAAAAAAAGATCATTATTTTTTACTTAATCTGTTGTTAGTAATTTGCAATACTGTGGATCAGAATTACAATTTGAAATAGAATTTATTAAAATTATGTGCAAAATGAATACTATCAAAGAGAAAAATTGTCATTTTATATTTTATGTTTTGTAAGAATATATATAAAAAGAAGTTATCTGCCAGCTGGAATCAAACCTGGGGCGACACCAACCTGGAGTCATTATCACCCTGCTCCAGCTAACTGAACTATGGAATGAAGTGTGCTCTTGAGCGCACCACACTTATTTTAAGTTGCACTATTTTATGACTACTGTTGAAACTATGAGGGGAGTTTTTTAAGTTATCTACCTAGCTATGAAAACAAAGAGTTAGAGAACAGATAAAATTTTATTTTTCAACATAAGAACCATTAACACTAACACACCTATTCCAGCGTTTTTCTAATAACGCTATGCCTTCGAAAAAAAAACTCTTGGTAATTCTGCATAATATAACTCCACAGCGTTTTCCAAGTCATCATTCGATAAACAGCGATGCCCTCTCAAGTGTTTTTTGAGTTTTGGAAAAAGATAATAGTCAGAGGGGGCGAAATCGGGACTGTAAGGTGGATGTTGTAATTCCTCAAAGCCGCATTCATTGATTACTTCTTGAACAATTCGTGTTTTATGCACCCTGCAGTTGTCGTGCAGAAGCAGAGTTTTTTGAGCATAACTGTGAGGTCTTTTTTTGCATATAGTCGCTTTCAAATTTCTAATTGTGTCTTTGTAAACATTTCCCATTATTGTAGTCCCTTTTGGCATATACTCTATTAAGAAAATCCCATCCACGTCCCAGAAAACTGTGGCCATCACTTTCCCTGCAGAAAATTGCGTCTTCGCCTTCTTGGGTGGTGGAGAGCCCTTATGAATCCATTGCATGGACTCTTGTTTCATAGGAGGGTCCCAGTGGTATACCCAGGTCTCATTCCTGGTTATAATTCTATAGAAGAAGTCTTCATCTTGGGATAAAGCAGTCAAATTCTCTTCGCAAATCTCCCATTCCCTGCCCCATTTAAACTGCTTGCACCAATATTTGATTTGGAAATAGGACGGACTATTTTCTCCATACACTGCCACCATTCTCTCATGGATATTCTTCGGGCTACTGCTTTCTTTCATTAGAAATTTCATGATGCTTCTGTGTTCAAGCTTCAAATCACTCATTTTCGCTTCTTTGAACTGATATATAAATGATAAATGTTAAGCGATTGGAATCAAACTTGGAGATGACACTATAAAATGTCACGGTAACTGGACATAAGAAAATTGTCGTGGTAGTATATTGTTTTCATAGCTAGGTAGATAACTTAAAAAACTCCCCTCGTAATAAACAAAATGATAAATAGAAATTGATTGACAAGACTAATCTTTAAATTTGATTTTGAGTTATTTTGGTTTTTTTACGTTGTATTGTGATATAGTGATATACAGGGTTATTAAAATTCTGAAAAGTCGATGCCTGTGTTAACCGTAACATATGAGCCAAAAGCTGAAAAGTGGGATTTCTCACACACGACCGTAAGTAAGTTAGAGAATATTAAAAAAATAACCACTTAGAGAATTCTCATCCATACATGCCATGACCCCTGATGCAATTATAATGTCTTTTGACAAATACAAAAATTAATTTGTCAAATTGAAAAGATTATTATTCGAATACAAACTTATTAAAAAGAGCTGTTGGATAAAATCTTTTACTGCATACATGTATAATTGCACATTAGTCACTTCAGAAAATTAAACTTTTCTTGACTTATGTACAATACATAATTATTAGGACATTTTCACATAAACAAATGCACCTGTTGGATTGCTGCAGTTTTACTGAACTGAACAGGAAGAGAAATGAATTGAATATGTTTTATAAAAAAACTTTGTGACTGATAAACAAGCAGTGATGGTCATGAGCAGACGAGAATAAAAAGCTGATAAGGAAATGAATGTAAAATAATGCAATCCAAAGCAGCGATTTATTTGTAAATGGAATAAACACATGTAAATAATGATTTAAATGTGAAATTTTGTACATCCCTAGCTTTGTTTCGTAAATAAAGTGACAAATGTCGAGAAATGATACATTTAGATAATCGTCTAAACAATTTTATATGTTTAGGTTTATTTAATTTATAAAGAAACCGGTTGACTTACTGGGTGCTTCACTGCAGCACCTGTTTGTTTTGGGTTTCTCGTTATTAGCTAAAGTATTAAATAAAATTAAGACAGTGGCGTGGAGCTTTTATATAACACTTTTACTCCATCTAAATCATACAAAGAAACATTATTAGACAAGTTTATTGGTACGCCAATGATCCGATATATTGCACAGGCTTATCAGCAAACCTTTCTTGTCTCTGGTCATGAGCCAACTCCAACTGTTACAAGTATACTAGAAAGAATAACTTTGATATAATATGGCAAAGTAATAACTTTTTCTGAGAAAAATAGTAATTTATGATTCATACTTTGATTTCGTGTTTAGAGCTTGCATTTATTTTGTATACTTAACCCTTAACTACCCAGGTGTGGTCTCGGTGACCGCAGGTACCTGTGTGACTTGTGGTTTTTCCTATTTCTAGGAAGAATTATGATTTGTGCCTTTAGGTATTCCTAAATAGCATCGTTTTCAGTTAGTAGCCCGCTGCACATCGATCTGTTTTCACGCTTTGCGTTATTGTTTAAATTTAAATATTCCATGTGGTCATGGTGACCGGACCCGGGTATTTAAGTTAGGTTAGGTTAGGTTAGGTTAAAGGTGTGTGGCGCCTGTCCGCCCCTTCACTGCGCCTCCTAGGTCTATTGTGGCTCACACCTAGGTTAGAGTTCACCCTCCAGTCCCATTCTTTTAAGGAAGGTGAGTACTCTGGTGGGTGATAGGTTGGTCAGATCCTCCAGCTTCAGTTGCACTGAGCCAAACAGTGAGAATCTGGTGTGTCCCCTGTGGGACAGGTACATATGACGTGCTCTGCTGTTTCCTCTGCCTCTAAGCATAGACGGCAGACGATCTCGTTTGCTAAGCCTAGCTTATGCATATGGTATCTAAGACGGCAGTGCCCAGTGAGAAGGGCAGTTACGCTGCGCAGTCCTAGTTTGTTCAACTCTAACAGTGAGGTATGTCTGGGTTTGGATGGGCCCTTTATTGCTGCCTTGGAATAAGCCATCCCTGGGCGGCTATGCCACAGCTCCTGTGTACAGTGCCTCATCCAGCTTGTTACAGCACTTTTGGCCTCAGCCCTTGAAATGCCAAGGACCGGCTCTGGACCAATAAACTTCGAGCTGGCACCTCTCCTAGCGAGGAGGTCAGCTAGCTCATTCCCTTCAATGCCAGAGTGGCCGGGAACCCAAATTAGGTTGACTTTGTTGGCTTTCTCCAATTTGGAGAGTGCTTCCTGACAGCTCCATACTGTTGCTGATGTACAGCCACAGTTTGTCAGGGCTTGGAGAGCAGCCTGACTGTCAGAGAAGATCTTTATCGATTTGAGTGCGTAACGCAGGTCGATTAACGTCCTTGCACACATCTCGATGGCATAAACCTCTGCCTGAAAAATAGTTGTATGCGTTCCAAGACTGTAGTACAATTCAGTTCTTGGATTGTTGCAGTACACTCCAGCTCCTACCCCATCCGAGGTTTTGGAGCCATCAGTGTGACAGTCGATGTCAGCTTTTTGCGGGGCATTCTTTGATTGCTCCCATTCGTCTCTATTAGGAAATAGGACTTTATACGGTTTGCTGAAGTTATATCTGGTAGACATTGTGTCGGTCATCATACCTAGCAGGTTATCCGATTCTATTACAGGTAATAGT
The DNA here is from genome assembly GCA_929113105.1 of Agrypnus murinus. Classification (NCBI taxonomy): domain Eukaryota; kingdom Metazoa; phylum Arthropoda; class Insecta; order Coleoptera; family Elateridae; genus Agrypnus; species Agrypnus murinus. Next base: position 106,789,199 of record OV816026.1, on the reverse strand, counting down.
CGGTTTGGTATGAAGATCACTGTCTCCGGCTTCTGTCTTGCCGCTTGATAGAATCGATATGTGGCCAGTCTGGCTTCTCCCTCTAACACAATGTGTAGGGGTGGTAGATCCAGTAGCATTTCCATAGCTGCCGACGGTGTAGTGCTTAAAGCTCCTGTCACCGCCAGGTTGGCTGTTCTCTGTAAGCTAGAGAGTTTATCTTTGGCTGTCCTTTGTGAGGACTTAGGCCACCAAACAACACATCCATATGTGACTATAGGTCGGATGACCGTCACATATAGCCAGTGCATTTGTTTGGGTTTTAATCCCCAGGATTTTCCGCAGATTCTACGACAGGTCCAAAGAGCCTGCCTGGCCCTGCGGATGGTGTTATCCAAATGGGAGTTCCAGTTAAGCTTCTTATCTAGTGTAATCCCCAGATATTTGGCTTCTTCCACAAATGGGATTGTTTCACCTAGGATACTTGGTGATCTGAGGTTATCAGTCTTTCGTTTCCTGGTGAACGGTAGGATAATCGTCTTTTGGGGGTTAACACTGAGTAGCTCCCCCTGACACCAACCTATCGTTGCATCCAAAAATTCCTGCAGAATTTCAGAGATGACCTCTCCATCTCTGCCTCTGACCAGAATGACTATATCGTCAGCGTAGGCCTGAACCTCGGCTTCATGTGCCTCGATGATCGCCAGTAGGTCATCAACCAGGAGTGTCCAAAGCAAGGGGGATAAAACCCCTCCCTGCGGACATCTCCTGGTTGCCCTAAACCTGACAGTCTCTCCGCTCAGTGATGTCGTTATCGTTCTGCCCTTGAGCATTGCTCATATCCATCTAGTCTAGGAAAGCTGCCACCGCAATCTCTTTTCGATCCAGAGTTTGGGTGATTTTTCCCATAAGGTTATTTAAAGCCAGTTCTGTTGATTTGCCTCCTCGGTAGGCATATTGGTGAGCACTGAGGGGGGGGGGTATTTAAGTTATGGCTAGCACTTCGACGCATTCACAGAAAGTTCGCTTTGGTGATAAGGATTTCGAAAAATCGTTGCTGGATATATCTATTGTAACTTAGTTTATCCTGTTTTGTAAGAAAATTGTATTATTTTCTGTATGTAATAAATTTTTTGATGTTAGAATCAACTAGGCTGTTTTTTCGTAATTTGCACAGTCAAATCATTTTTTTAATTATATTAATTTCTGATTATAAAAATTTAAAAAAATCTTTTAATTGGAATTCACACTATTCAATGACTATAACAACAAATTTAAAAGACTTATTTTGCATTTTTTTAAAATTTTATAGCGCTTTAAAGATCACCGGTCACTGTGACCGGTCCCGGGCATTTGTATTGCTCTTACAGCACCCGGGTAGTTAAGGGTCAATAACAATAAATAATAATTTATTATTTTACAAGTTTGAACCTGTTATGTTGGTGAGTTTCCCTTAAAGGTGATGTAGTGCAAAAAACTTCTTTTTAATCATCATATGAAAATAAAAATTCTAAGAATAAAAATGAAAACCGTACTTGTCTAGTGATAGTAGTTCCGTAGATATCGGCTCTTAAAGTATAGCGAGTTTAGTGTGTGACGTCATATCAACACGACTGCCTTGACTTGAAGTTAAGAAGCGCTGCACACTGTGAATCCACATGTTAATTACTGCGCAGCATTTCTTTACGTGTCATATTAATATTAACTTACCCTTGCATTATAATAATAGTTTGTTTTTAGCATAATTTACTACTAAAATGTTAAACTGTTGCGTTGTCGGTTGTATTAACATTTTAAAAAAATCATCAATATCTTCATAATTTCTCTAGGAAAGAAATAGAATGAAAGTGTTATAAAGTGTGGAAAGATAGAATTAATCGTGCAAATATTGTTCAAAACCATAACATAACCATGTACACTTATTAATGACTATTTAGTGTACAAACTACCATGCAAAAAGAAAATGACTATAATATATGGCAAACGTCTTTGTTTATTTATTACCTTTAAAATAATGCCGTTGTTAACAACAAAGTATCTCTAATCAAAGTAGTGTGACATTCCTTGTTTTTTCGCATACTCTTCAATTATTCTCCACCTAAGTACACTACTCATTTGTCTTCCGCACTTTATTAAATGGCATAAATTTTCTTTCATTTGCAGGCTTCGCTAAAATGTTAAAACTGCAGTATCTATTATAAAGCAGTAAAGCACCACATATCTTCAGTCATAAATGACTTTTGGCATTTCAGAAACAAATATGAAAACAAATCATACAACTGAAAACCAATTAAACCAAAAAAAAGCGTTTGTTAAGTTTTGGTTGCAATAGACAAAATTACGACAAGCTAAATGCCGCAACAATTATTGTAGTATTGTTGTCTTTCTTCTTCAGTTTTGCATTTTAAAAGTAAGCTGTGCTTTACCATATTTAAACTATCTTAAGTGTAAAACTACATTTACAAATGATTCATGAAGAATATTGCACGTTTTCTTCACTTACTCCATTTTCAAGCGCTTTTTCCTTGCAGCAAATACATCCCCTTACAGTTGACATAAGCATACAATTATTGCATTTGCACCAATTTAGATTGTTTAGTCTTGAAATATTCGACCGATTTTCATCTTCTCTTTCTTTGTATTCCTTTATTTGCCTTAATTGAACCTGTGTATATTTTGGTTCAAACCTAAACGCCATTGTTAAAGAAATACAATTAACGCAAAGAGCGCACTGCATCTAAAATGCATGTAATAAATACTAATGAGGATTCACTGCTCCGTGTCGGTGTGGCGGTTTTCACTATTGTTTTTAGATTTTTTTATTCTAAAATTTATTTTTTTGCACTACACACACCCCCTTTAATAAAAATAGGAATAATAAATAATTAATATGATTTTGGATGTTTTCAAGTTGATTTAAATAAATTTTTAAGATAAAACCTGGGAATACATATTAAACTATTTTCTTACAGGAATGCGAAAATTTATAACTGCAGGTTATTATTATTACAAACACTTTTACTAACAAAGAGAACTTAGCAATACATACAAATTTCTTTTTACATCTGAAAGTTGTTTTAAGATTCTCTTAGCTAGTGAAAATATTGTGTAATTTAATTATCTGCACATCTGTCACCATTTACAAGATTCTGTATATTTTTTATGGAAAATAAAAACTGATAGAACTTACCAAAATCGAGTTGTTTTGAAATTTTCATGTATGTATCTTTGAAGGTTTTTTTTTACCATACTATAAGTTTGAAATTTTAGTGACTGCATATGTTTGCATACAATATTATATTTATTATTATTTGAAGGCTTATTGCACATTTTATATTTTTAAGAGTTCAAAAACTACGTTTACATAGCGTCAGCCCTTAAACTATGAGCTCTTATACCATGACCACTTGAACAACTACCACTAAGCACGTCAATGATGCACATGTTTGAGATTCTTGCCTCTTATTAGTATACTATTTGAATTGCTGAGTGGACGAAGGGTCTTAAGTCCAAAACTTATAATTTTTAGGAAACAAATATAACAGATTAATTTGCAAACGAATACGAACAACTTTACTATCCACAGATAAGTTTATACCTATGGGTCTAAGTAATAATGTTACTATAACCAAATTTCTGTAACCTTACAAAAAACAAAGTATCGATTAAAAACAATTTCATTTTGAATTTACCTTATTTTTGGACTTGCACCTTTCTTCCACTCACCGATTCATTTATTTGTTGTCGTGTTTCATGTATTAATAATTTATTATTTTTAATTTAGTATATTTATTTATCAGAATAATACTAATAATTATTTTTAATTTTCAGAGAAGCTGCTGTCCATTTGGTCGAACCACATGATTTATCATTATCATAGTCATCTTCACCACTAAGTCTTACACAGTCTTACAATTAATGTTAAAAGAAATAAGAAATTGTGTACTTATACTTAGGCATTAGCTACAAATATATGTTTCCTCCTGTGGTGTTTTATTTACCCTTAATTATTGCAGGGAATTAAGCATTTGGATGACTCTTCAGGAATAAGTTGCTGCCTCACAGATGTATACCAGCTTTAGAAGTTAAAAGATAACAAACTATTCACTCCTATTAAATATTAATATACAAACTAAAAAATCTCAACAAAAGCTTTTAATTATGATACCTATAAGAAAGTTGTCAAGAAATAAGCATAGATGTAAGCAGCTTTTTAACAAGACATAAGCAAGAAAGTACTATTCGCTACTAGTTGCTGTCATTCTTACAGGGTTGATCTCTTTATTACTTGTGTTACAATGATTTAGGGAGGAAAAAAGTGCTATAAATTTTATGAGAAGAGGTTTTCTACCTTTTTTTGCGTTTCCTAGTTCTTTAGGTTATCAAATTTGTAACTTGGCTTGGAAAGCTGCAACAGTTTTTCTGGAAAAATGATGTAAAAAAACTAGTAGGGATAATGACGGTCGTTAACCCATTGACACTTCAAGAAAATAAATTTTGCATCGAATATATTGTCTGAATAAATAAGAACATTTAATTTTTTTTAGTTCAACTGCGTAATATAATTTGTGTAGCCTGTAAAGTAGGCTAATCTGCCCTTTCCAAACTGCTACTGCAGGCTTTACAGCACCAGCTGTTATCTCGTTCCATATCTCTGATTTTGAAATTAATGGTTTCAAAGCTAGGACTAATTCATATCCATCTGTCTTTTCAACCCAACCAAAAGATTTCCCATGTCGAAGATACTGGTATAAATTTGTTACCAATTGTAACATCTACATATTGCTCTATGCGATCAGTCTAATTCGTAGGAGTAATACTGTGCTGTCTGAGGGCATGTTCAGCAGTCGATCCCGCCAATCACAAATGCCTACATGTAGTTTTCGATAAGATTAAAAGTTTGCTATATACTTACCACACAAGTAAGGTGAACTGGGGTAAGTGCGACATAGTTTTCAATAAATTCAACTTTGAATGCAGATCCTGTTTTAAGATATTGCAATAAAATTAAAGTAAATATACCTGTAACTTCCATGAAGTTCTTTTAACACATGATACTGAGCAAAATATCCATATCGTCATTTGTATCTTAATGGCAGATTAAAAAAAAAAAGTGTTCGTATGTTACACTTGCCCCACCAACTGGGGGAAATGTAACAACAGGTACCGTAGAACCGGTATATATGGGACGACTTTTGAACATTTTCATTTGTCATTTTTGCTGCAATTTTTTTTTGTAAATACTAATTACGCTAACTGATAAAGGATAGTACAGGCCTCCATTTTTCGTCGTAAACAATCTTCAATAATAATAAATTTTACTTTTTTTATTTTTTTTTGTGTGTCCCATATAATCCGTACTGTTGGTGTATATGGGACGTTTATAGTTTTTGGCATATTTCTTATGGAAACATTAGTTTGTCCCATAACTGATAGTCTCTAAACCTTTATGGGACAGTTTTGAACAAAATAAAAAAAAAAGCACTTTTCAGTCGCTTTTTTACATTGAAAATACTAGAATTTCCAAAGGTATCACGAAATGGATGGGACGACGTGTAAAAATTAACAAAAAACATGTAAACACTTTTAATAAAAAAAAATGAAAAGAAAAACAGAAAACAATTCTTAAAAAATAAAAAACTTTCAAAACAAAAAAATATATTCTAAACAAACCAAGCTGAACCAGTTATATGCCGTCGAAAGCAATTAGAAAACATTGCCATCAAACGTGTGTTTTCCACGGCATACAACTGGTTCTGTCAGCTTATATTTGATTTGATTTTGGGTTATCACATTTATATCTGGCACATTTGGAAATACAAATGTATCTCTCCTCTCTTTAAAGCATCTGAGACAACTTGCAGTAAACATGTGATTTTCTTGGACATGTAAAATTTGTGCTACAAATTCTTTATTTTTTTCTTTTTTGGTGCCCTCATTATAAGTAAAGGAAACAATTATAAACATGTTTGGTTTTAAAATATTACAGTTCGTTATAGACGTCTTAAGATTAACGTTATCACGATTTTGTTCCAAAATATCATTATCACTTTCTGAATCTTCAGTCTCCAAAATCTCCCCCCTAAATTCATGTGAGTTAGCACGTGAACAGCTTTGTGGTAGGTCTTCATACACTTCTTCACTATTCTGAGAAGAACGATTTAAAAAATCTTCTGAAGAAATCGACTTTCCTGCTGGAACGTTGATTTTTTTTCGTCTTTTTGGCCTGGGATTATCTTCATTTCTTGTGATTCTTTCCATTATGTTTGTAAAAGTTTCAGTTAAAGCGTTGTTACGAAATGCAGTGCTATTGGCCCTTGGAATAATTTTACGCAAAACTTGAGTAGAATCAAGAGGGATAGGGGAGACCCGGCCGTGATGGACCACTTTTTTGGAAAAAGCCTGTTTTCCTCAGGGAAAAAGTTTAAATGATTAACGTATGTATCATGATGATTTTTAGACCTAATAGTTGTTGATACGATAGTTGAATTTCATCACTTTCTTAAAGTTTTTCTTTAATTAGATATTTTTTTTATATTTACAAATGGTCCGTCATACCCCTATATCCGGTTGTGATGAAACCCTATACTGAGGTTTGATGGACTACGATTGCAATTACTGAAACTAACAACTTCTTGATTTATATATTTGAGAAATTACAAAAATAAACAAGTATTTTATCAAAAATAACTACAAAATAAAAATAAATATATTCTCTTACAAAAATTAAGATCTTAAGATTTACATACATCACAGGTAAATAGTTTCACTCTTCTGTCTACACCTGCACAGTCAGTATGACACCAGGCTTTACATTCTTGGCATCTGATCCATATTTCGCCTTTTTTCGAACAAGAATAAAGCTCGTTGCAGTACAAGCAGGCTGCATCACTTGTATTGTCATCTTCACTAGTGAGACTTTCATCATTTTCCTCTGGTACTGAGAACTTCAGATTTTGTTTTGCTTTTTTAGCTGATTTTCTCTCTTCCTGAATATTTCTTTTACGAACTTCTTCTTTCTTTTGTTCTATATCAGGTGTATTGTTGATGACCCCCGATTTTCCTTTCTTGCTAGTTCGTCTCTTTTTTGGACCCTCTATTTTGGGCGGAGGAGATATTTCAATAAGTAATTCTTGGATACTTGTGGACTGCGTTGGCTTCTGAGGTTGTGTGCTTTGATCAAGAGGTGTTGCCGGTGGAGTTCTTTCAGTTTCTTCTTGTCTGGAAGTTGAAGGAACAGATTCTTCAGTAGTTTCAGCAGCTTGAGCCTCGTCTAAAGGAACATCGGTAGTTAAAGATGGTGAAAACATCCAGTCCGGGAAAATATCTGCGTTAAATGGCACAACACCCGTATTGTAAAACCCACTTGTAGCGTTCCCTACGGTGGCAGCTTTTTCATAGGCTTCTCTAAAAAGTTCACCTACTTGAAAGTGAGTCACCGTTCGACCAGGGTGGTTGACTAGCCAACGTCGAATAGCTTGATTGTAATATGTTGTTAATGGTCCGTAAAAACTTACATCTAACGGCTGTAAGCGATGAGTGCAGTGCGGAGGGAAACAGAAAAGAATAATATTATTTTTCTTTGCATAATCTAAAACTTCAAGATTTTTGTGGCTGGAATGTCCATCCACCAACAAAAGAATTTTCTTTTCCCCCGATGAATTAACAAACGTTTTGAAATGTTTCAGCCATTTAGCACATATTTCTCCAGACATCCATCCTTTTTCTTGGGCATAACCCACCGTTCCCATTGGAGCTTTGTCAATGAGTTCATTTTTCATGTATTTTCTAGGAAAGATCATACCAGGGGAAACATAATGACCCAATGCATTCATGCAGCATATTACAGTGAAATGATGTCCTCTTTCTGCGCTTGTTAAGGTACCAACTTGCTTTCTACCCCGAACAGCCACAATTTTTTCAGTTCTAGATTGCACTGTTGAATAACCAGATTCATCCATATTATATATCTGTGCTGGGGAAAGGTTATTATCCTCTATTACCTTTTTCAGCGCCGCAAAATATTTTTTCACCTGTGACTTATTAAACCCTTGAGCTCTCGCCAGAGATGTCGCTTCTGGAGTTCTTAAGGACACATCAGGATGTCTCTCTCTAAATGCTTTGAACCAATCCCAACCAGCTCGTTGAGTTTCTCTATTAAAGGGATGACTTAATCCTAGTCTCTCTGCTAACTGGAACGCAAGTTTACACACATCTCCTGACGTCAACCCAAAAAATCGGTCAGCCATATCTTTGAGGTAGACTACTAATTCGTTTTCAACTTCTGCTGAGAAAACAGTTTTGGCACCACCAAGATAACCTTTATGAAAATCTTGACACACTGTATTAACTCCTAAAGTTCGTCTTCGAAGGGTACTTTTAGGAACTGAATAGGTTTTTGCTGCCAATTTCCAGCCCATTCGCTTAGACACCACTTCTTCAATTGCCATTTTCATGTTGCTTTCCAGCCATTGTTGCCTCTTTTTTGCATTTTCCATTGTAAATTATTCTAAAACCAAAAAAGAACACATAAATCAAGAAAAAACTCATTGATTCGTATATGATGGCACCCCGTTCCAACATACACAAGCAACAAGGGTTCCAACAAAGCCGATACGCTTATAATGTAAATTTTCCCGCCCCAGTACAAAACAGTTACTCATCTCGACCATGTTTTTTACTGGATTTATAGGTTATGTCTCTACTAATAACAGTGTTAATTTAGAGAATGTTCTGACTTAATGATTGTATGAATTCTCGTTTTGAAATGTGCTTTAAAACATATTCACCACTTACCTTTTCAAATAGACTGCAATTATGAAATTCATCCACTATTACAAACGTTGCAAACTCTTTCACACACATGTGTACATTGCAAAGAGCCAGCAAACATTGATGAACGTGTAGTTGTCGGCTTAGGAGCTATAGAATGACAAGTGTTCCATCACGGACAGGGGTCCATCACGGCCGGGTCTCCCCTAATGCCTGAACTCCTAAATCCTGCTAAAATATTAGCAGACATATTAGGTTTAAGTGCTGTTAATAACTCATTCAATTTCTGAGCAAATTTTGCCTTTGGTATGGTTCCACGATTCTTTAGCTTCCATTCTCTTAAAATTGTTTTCCAAGCTCCTTTCATAGGGCCAAAGACACCCACATCGAGTGGCTGGCACACGTGAGTACTATTGGGCGGTAAAAATAAAAACGATATGTTATTTTCCCCACACTTTCTGATAATATCAAAAGAAAGGTGACTTCCTAGATTGTCGCCAATCAGCACTTTTTTACCATCGATCCGTCGAAAGTATGGTAAAGCAACAGATGTGAACCATTCTTCAAATGCGTCCGTATCAAACCAACCACTGTCCGTTCTGTTGAAACGTGTCCCAGGAGGCCCATTTTCGACCCATTCCGGATACAAATTTTTCCCCTTGAAGACCACATATGGAGGGAGTAATATGCCACTTCCTGTAGCAGCGAACATAATGGATGTAGAAGACTTTGATGTGTCCATGATCCTGTGAGCGTGTTTTGAACCTCTTTTTACCAAAACTTTTTCGTTTCCTGGGTCGTCAGATAGATTTGTTTCATCGTAATTAATGATGTTTTCTGCTGGAACTCCAGCAATGGATTCCTCTAATTCTCTAAAATAGTTGACAATGACTTCCTCATTAACATCCGCCCTGGCCCTTTTAATGTTTTGAGACATTCTATTTGACAGTTCTCGGTTCCGTGCTAAAAACGCGTTAGACCAATCTTTCCCGGGTAGATTATTAGTGAAACAAGCTATGCGGACACCTTTACGGTTTAAATATTGTTGAACGAATTCTCTCAGCATGCGAACTGTAAATGGATAACCAAATTCACTAGCAGTTGTAAGTGCCACCACTATATTTTTTTCTTCAGTGTTGTCCAGTACTGGAGGTTTCCCTAATCGGTCAGAGTTAAGACCTCGATACTTCCGGTAGATAGTATTTCTGGGCACACCAAAACGCTCTTCTGCCTGACGAAAAGACATCCTTTCTTCAATAACAGCCTCCAAAGCGGCTTCCACATTTTCTGAGGGATAGTTTTGCCTGTACGGCGTTCCAAGCTTGTGCTTATGTTTGTACGGCATGTGTCCCAAATTGGCCTGCAAAAGTTAATTTTTTAAATAATTATGCCCCCAAAAAACAATATAAAACATAATAACGTTTCGACGGCGGGAAATGTTAGTTGAGGTTATGTTCTTAAATAAAACTAATTGGAGCAGCATCGTGGAACAATTCGTTTACTAGATACAAGGGAGACTTTTCCAGGTATTTGAAATCCACCAAAATACTAACTATTAAAATGGTTGTTTTTTCATACTTACTGTGTAATATTTTTTACCATTACAAAAACGGCGAGTACACCTCAACACTATGACAGATGGCCAGTGATATTTTATTTGCAGGTTTGTCAATACCAACACAAAAATTTGGCGCAAAGTTTAAAAACGTTACCTCTTGTCCCATAAAGGCAGCAGTGTCCCATATATACCGATTCTACGGTACGCATTTCGTGTATAACCAGGTTATGAATCTTGCGAGGGGTAAATGTAAGAGATCCAATTTTTATCTATTTTTTGGTATAAATTAATTGAATATTTTGCAATAAATACACAAATTACAAGTTTTTTTGTAGATTCTTTTAAACTCCAAAAAAATCTATCGAATACTTTCCGTGCGTTGATTGAAATTTTGAAGGTTTGTTACTTATACAAATATAACGGACAATATTTAAGTTCTTTATAAACAAAAAAAAAACATTTTAAACAAACAAAAAACTCATATTTCTATTTAATTCAGTCTTTGTTGTCTTAAATATTGTAACCATCGAACGAAATTCTAAACTCCATCACACCCCGCCTGTCAACTGTTGGTTCTGGAAGAACTTTTATAATGTCGGCATCATTTACCATATCCATGTCCTCAACATTAGGCCATAGGGGAGAGGGGGGCAGATTCAACCAGTGTTTGGAAAAACTGTAAAAACTAAGCTCTAATTTTAAAACAAATACGCCACAGTATTTTTAGGGCATACTTTAAACTTTTTGCTTGTAAAGTAACGGAACAGAAATACATAAGAAAAAATAATTTTTCCAAAAAATTAATTTCAAAAAACTTTAACAAATGGTTGAATCTACCCCAGGGCTTCCAGCAGAATTCCTGTTTGTTTTAGGTGAATTAAGTGAATAAAATAAATTTTTAAGTGAATTAAGAAGAATTGTCATTGAAAGCAATTTTGCAAATAAAAAACTTTATTAAACATTAATTTAATATAAAAAATATGGTTAAAATATTTTGAAAAATGAATACAATGAAATTAACACTAATTAGGCTTCGGTTTTTTACAGAAATACTCTGAAATTAACGAATTCTTCCGCTTTTCCGCCACTCTAATGTTCTTGTCCAGCGTTTGCTCCTTTTCTCTTAAGCTAAGAGCACCATGTAAAAGACCTTGGGCAACTTGTAAACCATGAACATTTTCTTTTTTTAGGGCCAAATCTAGTTTTTGCGACACTTGCTCTAACAGCTCATTAGTGGAAGTTTGGGTTTCATTTTTCTCCTTAATTTGTTTTTCCACTAATGACTTAATGGTGGCAAACTCTTGAGTTTTTTGTTGCATTTCCATCTATGAAATTAAAATAAATACATTTGATAATGATAGCAACATATTATTATAATATGAGTAGTAGGTACTTTACCTCTCTTTGTTTTTTTATTTCCTCTTGTAATTCATATTGTTCTTGCTGTTTTTTCTTGTTTTCTTCCAACTCCTTCTGCTCTTGCAAGTAGTTATTGTAACTCTGGTAAGCTAGCCTGCTCATTTTTAATAAATCTCGTGTAATGGGCACACGTTCAGGACGATTATTATATAACTTTAACCCACTACTAACATTTAATTTGGCATTTAATGTTCTTACTGACATAGCGGCTTGGTTTTCATCCAAAAGTAATTTGGATTTACTAAATCCTCTCTCCACCTCTGCATTGCCGTGAGAAATACTCAAACACATTTTAACAAACTGCTCCAACTTTTTAAAAGGGCCTCGTTGACAATTTTGAAATAATTGATCCCAATATGTGTCAATATTCATATTATGCTCATCATATTTTGGAAGATCTTCTAATTGTAACAGTCTCCACTCATCTAAAATCGGTAGTGCTTCTATTTTTATGTGATCTTGCAATAAATATTTGATCATTTTTTCCGATGTTTTGGTTTTTATTTTATCCGGCTTTAAGAATCTTAAGTATTTGACAACACAATTTTTAAGAGCCGATTTCAAAATAAGATGTTCTGCAGCCGACTTGTAATGATCCTGAATATTTTTAAAACATAATAATTTATTCCTCTCAGGCAATCTTTTTAATTCTTCTGCAATGTCATCACTTACAATCACTGTGTCAACAGACTTCAGATTATTTTGATGAAAGCTGTCCATCTTCGCAGATTCGCACGATTTACAAATTCGATTTCCAATAGTAAGTACAATTTTTTCCAAGTGGTCATGTAACAGGTGGATCATCGTCTTATCGCTTTGAAAAATTGACGTAAATTCGGTAAACAGGCTAGAGCTTTCAATAACGAAAAGAATTTGGGCCTTCATATCGTGCTGCTTTAGATAGTTGCAAATCCTTTTATATTTATTTGTCGTCATAGTGGAAGTTTTTTTTGTAGGTATGTAACGTAAAAAATAATGCACTAGTGCTGGCCATTGTTCAAGAATTCTTTTGGAAGCTGGCAGTATGGTAAGCCACCTTGTTCTTATATGTTTAATAAATTTATTTTCGGGGACTTTTTCTTTCATTTGGATTTTTTTATAATCATCACACCTTGTAGGCCATCCATCAAAATAGTAATAAATAGTAATGATTAAATCATTTACATCTTCTCCAAACTGAGAGAGACCCTTTAAGAATGCATTGTGCATTATGTGAACATTACAAGTCCCAATATCTAATAAGCCCCAATCTCTCATAGTTTTCATTTCTTCATGTAATGATTTAAACACACTTTTGTTTACATTAGGTCCATCACTTCCCAAAGATAATAATTTTATAAAAGCTAAATTTGCATTATTCATAGCACTTTTTAGCATTGTCTTTAAAACATCACTTGTAGCATAACTAATGAAAAACGTTTCTAAATGAGTAGTTACAATTTTTCGTTGACTTTCCGAAAAATACCGGACTTGAATTTGCAATTCTTTGACTTTTTCATTATTAACAGTTTCGTCAAACATCAATGTAAAAAAGAAGTTACCAATGTCATCTAGGAGTATTTTTCTAAAATAAGGCCCTAATGCTTGAGTCATTAAGTAACCACATTTTGTACGTCCCAAACGAAAGTTTTCTGACGAGTTGTTATTGGGAAACATGGTTTTGAAAAGGTCTCCGATATGATCACACGAAGCGGCGGCATAATTTGATTGTATCACTTTCATGGTCCATAATAATTCTGCTTTAGTGGCATCATCCAATAAATTACTTCCGAGAGCGATGTCGGTCTTAGGCTGTATAACATCCCCGCTCGCCCGTTGTTCCAATTTTAATTGCAACGAATTTAGTGCTACTTTTACTTTACTGACATGAGATTTCGTTTGAGTGTGTTGGTACAAAGATTGGTATCCTGAAAATCACCTATAATATTGTCAACTTACCACACTCGAATTTTAACGTACCGTTAGATTTACATGACAACGTTAGATGACATAGGCTGCAAAATACAGCAGACTCAGCACTTTTTGTGCACCATTCGGAAATTAAATGTCCAGTGGCATCTTTTCTCGAAAACCACTCCGGACGCACACAACACTTCCGCGACATAATATTATTATTTATTATCAACTATTATTAATATTTATTACAATGCGGAAATTAAATTTTGTTATGTTTTACAACGAAGATAATTTTCTTTTCACAACCATTCAAAACTTCAGCAAGAAGAAAGAACGACGGTCGACAAGAAACTGTTGGAAATTCTGATGTTTATAGCAGTCAGACTGTGAAGGCAAAACAAAATCTTTTTTTTTGCGACCGTGTTCGAGGCGCTAGCACGTGGTGTGATGCAGACGACCAGCCCAGCGATTGGGCATACGCATATAAACTCATGCGTCAAATAATTTAGCTTACAATGCTGCATTGGTCCGCCGTATTATTCCCAGAATATTTTTTTGCTGTTTCGTTGGTTGTGCTAGATAGTGTGTGCTGCTCAGACAGGGTTGGACTCAGATTTCTTTTTGTAAATTCATAAAATATATAATTATGTACTTGGTTCTCATTGTTTAACTTTTTTTTGGGCCCAAAATAAAGTGAATTAAGTGAATGAATCTCCAATTAAGTGAATTAAGTGTGTTACTTTTTCATTAAGTGAATTGAAGTGAATTAAGTGAATCGCTGGAAGCCCTGATCTACCCCTTCTGCGGGGTACATTCAACCAGTGATAGGGGCACATTCAACCACTGATGTAACTTAATGGTTTCTTAATAATAAAACTCTCAACGAACAGCAGAACCTTGTTTTATTTATAGTCCTTGCAAAAAGAAAATAGTAAAGACAAAATTGTATGCTGGGTTTATTAGCATACGTTATACATTTCCAAGTTTACTGGGAATGAAAGCAAGGACGACGTCCGAGCAGTTTTTGCTGTGTTAGGAGCAGGCAATTTTGAAACTATATCAGCTCTATCTACAGTTGATATATCGTCGACTAAAGGGTAAAAAATGTATAATATGGTGACTTTCGGCGTAAATACTGCATTTGGTATTCATTTAAATTATGTTTTTCCAAGACTTTTCCTACATAATGTTTAACGCAAGTTTTAGTAGGAAATTTGATCAGTAGAAAATCGCCGTTGTTTATTTGCTCATCATCTTGTAACAAACGCACATCGTTATCATTTTCGGTGAAATCATCACTTAAACTGTCAGATTCCAATGGAACTGATGCTTCTGAATCGGAATTACTAGAGTAAGGTTCAGGATTCCTTCTCCCTTTATCTCTTCTTTACTGTTGTTTATTTGCCGGTTACCTGGAAAAACTTGCTTTGTAACTTTTTTTCGTTTCCTTTCTTCTTGTTGGTTCTTTCGATTTACTTTTTCATTTTCTAATTCCTCTAAGCGATTCTTTTCAGGTGTATCCGTGTAAATTCTTGATTTCCCTCTTTTTGTTTTCTTATTATTTTGCTTTGATATTTTTGGTCTGGGAAATGGTCTTACTGACTCAGGTGTGATTTTAGAAAATTGTAGCGAATCTAAATGAAAAAGCTCAATTAAAAACTTTTCTTTAAAGTACCTAAAGACAATAGTTTTTACCTGCTTCCATGTTGCCGTCAATTTGCGTAGGCCTTGGTGTCGACGGTCTTCGTGACGTTGATGGCGTATCTATATCTGTAGGTAATAAAAAATAGGTATAAAAATATTGTAATTTTAAAAAGTATCTTACCATTTTGAACCTCAGAAGCGTCCGGATTAGTTTGAGCCGTGATTTGTACTTCAGAAGGGATCAGATCTACATAACTCGCTATAAATTCTTCGTCCTTAAAGGCAAGTCTATTCAGCGGCCACAGCCCAGGCTTTTCAAACGATTTTATAATATTTGTTTGGGAAAATGCTTGTTGAAATGCCGGTTTAGTTAGCTGGGCAATTTGTTTAATTGTAATAGCTTTTCCAGGGTTCATCGTCATCCAGTCATTAAAAGAAGTAGCGCAATACGTTTTGAAAGGTCCAAAAATACTAATATCCAACGGCTGCAACTTGTGCGACGTATGAGGCGGAAATGATAACATTACGATACCATTGTCACGGCAAAAGTTTACAGCTTTGAGTGTTGTGTGCGACTCATGGTTGTCCAATAAAAGAAGAATTTTGTTTTCATTGCTGCATTTACTATGCTTTACAATATGCTCAAGAACACGCAAAAATAACTCTGAAGAGGCAAGACTTGACGGTGGGGCTTCCGTAAGATAGTCTTCGGGATGGCGTATTCTGGGGAATATATAGACAGGGGGTAGAGTATTGCCAATTGCATTTATTATACCAACGAATGTCGTCAACTCTCCACGTTCTGCAGATGCAGCCAAGCTTACTTGTTTTTTGCCTTTAGTTGCTACTATTTTAACTGCTTTTAAAACAGTGTTAACTCCAGATTCGTCGATGTTATAAATATTTTCGGGTTTAAAATTAAATTTTTTTAGGACGGTTACATAATTGTTGAAAAATTCATTGACTGCTTTTTTATTAAACCCTGTGGCCCGCGCCAAACTTGTGTGTTCAGGTTTTCTTAAACTAATTTTGTCATGGTTTCTTCTCATAAACCCTTTTAGCCACTCTACACCGGCCTTTTTATTAATATGCCATCCTTCAGGAAACTTACATGCAGGAAGTATGTTGGCATATTCGTAAGCTAATATTCTGATTTGCTTGTAAGTCATGCCGTAATTCATGTCTGAACATATTTTTATATATTTTACTAACTCAGCTTCTTGATCTGCAGTGAAAACTTGAGTTACAGTATATTTACTGGAATATTTTATTGCTTGGTCATCTTCTGGGTCGTTACTTTCATTGCCAGAGTCCTCATTGAACTTTCTAAGTAAAAGTTCGGGCGAGTACTTTGTTTTTAGTTTTGCAATTCGTGAATGCAAAGTGTCCCGCTTTACGTTAAAATTTCTTGCAGCTACTCTCTCCGACATTCTGCGTCTTACGACTTCACGAACCGCGTTTTTCATAGCCACCTCATCTATATCAGACCTCTCCGTTTTTTTTACGTAAGTTCTTACCATCTGTAAATACAAAAAAAAAGGTTTTATAAATAACTTGTAATGTACATGTCCTTCCACCAACGTGAGGTAGATTCAACCACTGGTTGAAACTACCCCGAGTATTAGCGGTTGAATGTACCCCACGCCAAATATCCAACACAATTGTAATTCTTTGCTATGTGTGTAATTTTAGGGTTAGGACTGGTACAAAATAGTAATTACTAACTGTTATAATATGATATTTCAGCAATAAGCAACAAATATTACGATAAACTTTTCATACAACGAACCATTAAAAACTTACCTTTCAGACACAATTGTTGACTGTTCACTAACTACACAAAAACTAGCGCACTTACGGCTTCCAAACTTCTTGAGCGATTGGAAGGGGTAAATCGAGCGATCATGTCATACTTCGCAGCGATAAATTCAACTTAAAATAAATTCTAGGGGGACTGGTTGAATGTGCCCCTAGGTTGAATCTGCCCCCCACGCCCTTACGAACCTCTTATGAGATGAATATTTGCTCATCATAAGTTTGACGAATTTTACTTCCCAGTATTCACCAGCCAATTTTGAAATCTTTCCAACAAAGTGCTTCACTGTTTTTTTAGTGCAATATCGAACCAAAAACCCATGCGTCAATTTTAGTAATCAACAGATCGTCCTGAGTTTCGTCAAAACCATGTCGTTCTTCTTCCAAAAATTCCTCATCCTTATCAGATTCGGCGTATGGTACCTTGATTGAGTCACTGTCATCTTCGCTACTGGATTCTTCATTTTGCCTTACAGTAGTTTTCTTTTGCTTCTTCTGTAGTTTACGTTTTGGTAATGAATTATACCTTTCACGAAGTCTTTCTAGTACTTCTGCTTTGGTTATAACTTCTGCCCCAGGTCCAACTTTCCTACGAGGTTTCTTTTCTTGTGGAACATTCTGACGAACCATATCTAATAACAACATCTCCATAGAAGTATGGGGAGTCGATGTTGTCATAGAGGCCACATTAGTGTTGGGCGTAGTAGCTGATGTACTGATGCTACTACCTTCTAATGGATTGTCTTCAAACGTTATGTTCGAGGGTTCAGAATTATTTAAGTGGTGTTCTTGCCAACGTCTTGGAGCATTGGGGCAAAATTTTTGTTCTGGAATTACAGTTTTATCATATGGATGTATTCCAGCTTTCCTAAAACCGTTTTTTATTATTTCCGGTTCTATAGCTTGCCATGTGCGGCCGACAAACTGTGAAAACATACTTTTCGGCAGCTTACGCCCTACATTTTGCCTTTGCCATGTAACAAGTTTCGCATCCCATTTGTCTTTGAACGATTTGAAAACTGTTAGATCCAACGGTTGTAGGAGGTGACTCGTGTGAGGGGGTAACTTTAAAATGACTATATTTTCCTTTAAGGCACATTCGATTATTTTTTCATCAATATGAGTCGCATGTCCATCGTAAATAATCAGTGCTGGCCTTTCTACACCAAGCGTAGGGACTATGGTTCGCAAAAAGTAGTTTCTAAAAATTTCAGTTTCCATCCAACCTTTTTTGCTCGTTGCATAGACGGTTCCTGGGAATTCTGACCCCTCGGGTGCACACCATTGATCCCATAGATTTTTTCCTTTAAATATAATCAATGGGGGTGCTTTTTCCCCACTAGCGCTGGTCATTACAAGAACTGTAGTATTTTCGCGCCCCGCTGTACTAATAGTACGAGAAGCACATTTGCCTCTTTCTCCGACCACTTTTGTCTTACTTGGATCAATACACAGGCTTGTCTCATCGAGGTTCCATATGTTTTGAGGCTTACCGTGTAAGCTCAACTCATCAAGAGTAGACTTGAGTAAGTCAAAATAACCATAAACAATGAAAGGATCCGTGGCTTTCTTGCGAGCAAACTCAACCCTCTGGGCTTTTTTTAAAGATAAATTATGACGTTTTTTAAACCCCAAAAACCAATCTTCGCCGGGACATGAATCTTTGAAAGGAGACTTTATTTTGCTCTCTTTGACACATTTACACACTAATTCGAAAACTTCTTTGCGCGAGAGGCCAAAGCCCCATTTTTCTAAAGTTTTAATCCCAGTTGCCAATTTTATCTCATCATCATGAGAAAGAACTGTAGGTCGACCCTTAGTCTTACTGATGCGACCTCTAAGGCCTTTCAAATTAGTATAAATAGTGGAATAAGGTATGTTGAATTGGTGACTTGCTTTATAGGCTGTCATGTGCCCTGCTCTGACTTCATTAACAGCTCTTTCCAACTGAAGTGACGTGTACTCTTGCACCGTCTTCTTCTTGATATAATTTCTCACCATTTTGAACTACGAAAAAGAAAATCCAGTGATTTTGACCGCGAAAACCAATATTATCAAGATGGGGTAAATGTAACACAACTAACACAATTACCCCAATACATGTTACATTTCCCCGTTGATGACATTTCGCTGGGGTAAATGTAACGTGCAATGAATTTTCCAAAAAACAATAAATTCTATTGCAATAAAGTAGCACTTACCAAAAATTAAGTGTTTTTAATAAGATTGTGGGAAAAATATCCGAAAAAGACAATGTTGCCAATAACGATAAAAAAATCTTAACCAGCGACACAATTACGCATTTTGAGGTTACCTTCAACTGAAAATTATAACGGTTCCTGTATTAGAACTCTATTGGTTTACAGGTTTCTACCTAAATAGTTTAAAGGAACAATTTACTTAAAACATTTTAGCACAGATGGCGTTATCAAACAAAGTTTTTTGGCGCTTATTTTGAATGTTGTTACACTTGCCCCATTTTGACATTTACCCCAGTTCACCTTATATCAAAATATGATAACTTTAGCAATGCACTTCTTAAGAATTATGAAACTGATCAAAACATTTATCGTGAAGAGGTACATCACACGCTTTACAAGCCTTTGTTGTTTTGTTTTTACATAACTGACATCTGAGTCTGTTTTGCTGAGTAATTATTAGATGTCTCCCTGATGTCAGAGAGGGTAGAGTCACTCTATATTACTTATAAGAGTTGGGCCAACGCGGGAATTGACGCTGATTGGTTGGATCCATTTGCACTAATGCCAATTTAAAAACACGAAGTTTGACAAAATTATGTAATAATAGGACAGGTCTTTTCACTTCCTCATAAATTTCTGTTGAAGCTACTTGCTATGGTTACAACTGTTTTTGAACTGTTTCTACAATTATTGTATCCATAAAAATTAACTGCCTAATATAAAGTTACAAGGTGATGAAAGGATCGCTCTTAATTTGACAAATAATATGATGTTTAGTAAATGGAAGAGTTTTTATGTATTTTTCTTGTATTTCTCTTATCTATTTCAAGTTTTTAAGAAATATAAATTGCAATTGAAGGGTTGATGTCAAACACGGTATTTGTCAAAAAACTATAACCCTGAGGAGAACCAAAAACTAATGTAAGGCCAGAATTTTTATTATTTGAAACTATGTGCAGTTTATGAAACATTCTTACACAAACAATCCAAAAATCTGTGGTTTTTGACGAAAATTTGCAAAACAGATTTGTTACTTTTTTATTAAACATAAGATACATTTCAATTAGAATATATCGGTCTGGTAGATTAAAAAAACTAAAATATATACTTTTTTAAACAAAAGATTCATCCCTAGCATGAAAGAAAAAATATGTGTAAGCCTGCTGTTGTCGCCCTCGACAATGTCGCCTGGGTCTTCATTAGTGTCCAGAATATCATAGAAACCACTGTGTTCTATATTAGATAATACTTCACAAAAGGCTTGATTATCTTTTAGTTTTGCATGATTAATCTCGATAGGTACAAGTTGTAGTTCACTAGTAATATGGAGTCTTGCTTCTAATTATACATTGTCTCCACGTTCCAGTCTAGCACATACTAACACAAAAATGTTATTGCCTGAATGTATGCCATACATTTGCAAAAAATTTAGTGGAATAGGTAGAAGGAATAGGTCTTTACAAAAAACTTATCAGTCGACAGTTTGAAGTTAAAAATATCTTTCCTAGTCGACCCATTTGATAAAATATGCAAAATATGTTACTGAGTAATAACTCGAAATAAAACGATTTAATAAAGCAAAATATTTTCACTGCTTTTCAATTTTTTTTATTACGGAAATAATTCAAATGGAAATTGACTTACTAGAGCATAAGAGACATTAACAGTTTTTTTGTAGCTGAGAGTAGTTTCTTCTTTTCTCCATTTTGCAAATAAAATATGAATATATATTACTCTATTTAGGAATTTTATTATATTAATCAATTCAAATAAGCTATGGTAAATTATAATGAAGTAAATGTCAGGTTATGAAACATTTGACATTTGCTAGGCAAACATAACCAATAATTTTTGCAATGTATATTTTTGGATCCAAAATGGCGGATTGACATTCGCGTTGGCTCAACTCTTATAAGTAATATAGAGTGACTCTAAGAGAGGGCTGTATGATATAGGCACGTTTTCTTCCAGGAACGGAACTTCTCTTTCCATATTTTTTCAAGAGAGCTCTAACATCCCTTCTAAATTCTAGGTTATCCTTAGTAAGTCCGTACTGCCGGGCAAGAATCCAAGCATTCGTGACACAAAGATCAAATAGCCAATATATAATCGGAGTGTACCATTTCTTGCCTCTCATAGCAATTCTGTAGTTGGAAACATGGTTATCTAACTGGTCTACACCACCCATGTACCTGTTATAAAGTTTAATGCAGTTGGGTTGCGAAATTTCTACCTTCTTCTTCTCTTTCACCGAATATATGTTGCATTTTTGTATCGGTTTCATTCCATGTTCGTTGGATAGCATTGTGACAACATTATTATCTTTCCACCGTACACCTACTATGTCGTTTTTTACGCTAACTTTGCAATCCATTGCACCTCGCTCCAGATTTTTCATTGTTGAAATTTCTTTCAAGGGGCATTTGTCCATTCTTTGGTCTCTAACGGTACCCGTGGCTCCAAAATAATTTTCACCAAGAGATCGAATTAATCTTGCGGAAGTAAAGAAATTATCAAAGTATAAAGAAAATCTCTGATTTGGGCAAGTTGTTTCAAAAGTTCACAAAAATTTACCACCACAGATTCACCAAGACCCTGGCCTTGCTTTTCTGTTCCAGATTTTCTTCCTTGATAAATATCAAACTGCAAGCAGTAGCCAAGCTTTAGAGCAGCTACCCAGGCCTTATAACCAAAACGAATTGGCTTTCCCTTTATAAATTGTCTGCACCCATGACGCCCATAGTAGGGTATCATAGACTCCTCCACGGAAACATTTGGTTCAATTGGTGCATACCTTATAAATTGCTTGTTTATAGCGTCTGAGTGGACGTATCTTTCCTTATCATTTTCGGGTAAGTTATCGTTATCCGCTGCATGAAGAATAGCACTTATGTCTTCGAATCTGTTCCGCCTCATTGAGTCCGCCACTAATGTATTGTGAACGTCTTCACTTTCTTCCCAATACATCCGTCTTCTAGGTAATGGAACATATCCACTCAAGAGTAGAATTCCAATGAAGCAGTACATTTCGTCAACAGACGGCTCAACATTGGTTTTATTTTTTTTGCTGTATAAATGCATGTATATCTTGTGAGATCTTCCACAATTTGTGGCTTCAGCATCAATTCAAAAAATTGCAACGCATGATTTTCTGAAGTCAATGTAAGTGGTGGGACAAATTGACGCAAAAAAAAAATTTAAAATTTAAAATTCTGGCAGCGCACTTTTTCAAGATCACCTTTCTTCCATTTGGTCAACGTGTATTCACCAGTCCTAGGTGATTTTCTACGCCTTTTTATCAAATCCGCGAGAGAAATATTCTCATCGTCGTCAGATTGTGTCTCCAGTTCTTCATGGTCAGATGTTTCTTCCACTTCTTGATGGTTAGATTGTTCTTCCATTTCTACTTCATCATCTTCATCAGTTTGATATACCGGTTCCTCTTCATTACTAGTCTGTGCATTTTTGGACCACGTACCTCTATTTTCAAAATATATTTCAGCTTCCGCTGCTAATTGTCTCCGATCAAGTCTATCGGGGTCGTTACACTCTTCATCGCCAGAATCACCGGGCGTATTGTATCCGTCGTCGTCTGGAGGTGTAATGAATATTCCATCGGGAATTTCACGAGCATTATCCTTATCAATATTTTCAACTTCTTCTAATAGTTCGGCAGCAGTTAAGGGACGTTTCCTAATAATTAAAAAGTCATTTAAAAAAAGCACTAATAAACCCAAAAGTAGGTCCTACGCCCAAGGGGTCGTTAGCGACCCACGATTATTTGAGGTTACATTACAACATTATTTTGCGTTTCGCGTGTCAGGGAACTGTCATAGAGGTAAGATACATGCCTTTACATCAGAATTGTCAAAGCAAATTACAAGAAAGTTAAATAGTGATTTACTTACCAGTCATTGTATGATGCCATGTTGCGAACAAAAAAAATGATGATGAACAAACTCCGACAACAGAACATGTAACGGTATCACTGCAGCGAAATTCATGCCAACTAAATAGTTCGGGTATATTACAACGCTATACACGTTTGAATTCAGCGTTGCATAAATATTGTTCAAAATTTAAATTAGAATCTGAGATGGGTCGTTATCGACCCCGTGGGCATTAATGGGTTAATAAAATGTTCAAGACTGCTATAAAAATTTGCTTCATTTATCCATCCCGATTTATTCGCCAGGCCAGCACTTCCCACAGGAGCGCCTTTCAACATAAATTTTTGAAATTTACTCTCGGAAATATGAAGACTGGCGGAACAAAATTTCCAGAAGCAGAGATGAAATTGAGAACTGTTACAAGTTGTCCCCATTCAGCTGAAGTCGCCTGACCCACCTGTTTGAGACCCTTTTTCGCAAAAAATTTTGTTGGGTCAGTTACAGGTGTTACACCCGTCTCATCACAATTAAATATTCGGTCTGGCGTGAAGCTGAATTTACTCAAGACGCTCTCCAGATTATCGAAGAATTTGTTGACATTGACAGCATTAAAAGATGTAGCTCTTGACAGGCTAGTTTTTTCTGGCTTACGTAGACTTAAAATTTCTTTATGACGGCGTTGAAATCCTTTGAGGTAGTCTTCACTAGCCATCTGACTATCATTCCACTTCTCTGGATAGGCCAAATTTAGTTCTCTCGCATATTTATAAGCCAGGATTCGAAGCCCTTTAGACCCTAAACCAGGTATGGGCAACCTTTGCTTAGCTGAGGGCGTAATTTCGGGACTTAATCAGGTGGCGGGCCGTAGGCAAGAAATAAGTAGGTAGTAGTGAATAAAAAAGCGACAAAAATTCACAAATTTTTTTATTTATTAATTATAATAGCATAATCAAACATATAAAAAGCAAATTAATAAAAAATGATAGAAAAATCAAATGAAAATTAATGAGAGACTTGAGTTTGAAGCTGAGAAACAAGATGATCAATATTGGGGTCAATCGCACTAGTATATAGGCGCAAAGTGTTTTCTAAATTAACATCTGTAAGCCGAGTACGATGCTTATTTTTATTATTTTTCATGATTGAAAAAAGCTGCTCACATTTATACGTGCTTCCGAATGTGCAAATTATTTTTCGTGCGAAAACTCTCAGCTCTGGATACTTTTCTTCGGAAAGGTATGTTCTGTAAAATTCGCTTTTGACCGGAGCACGAATCAGAAAAGAGGTATAAAGTTTCTGCAGTTTCTGGGACACAATCCTGAATATAGTCCAAAAGAAAGCTGCAAACCTCATCTGCACCTTTTTTAGCAGTTCCTTCGGAATATACGTATACTCTGGATGAATTATCTTTTAGATTGGTTACACAGAACACATAAACCCATACTTGTTGCAAATAAAAGATCTCCTGTACGGGGCTATGCGGTAATGGCAGATTCTGCATGTAATCGAACACGAGACCACATACAGAATCATCAACCTTGCACAGTCCTCTCACTGATTGTAATTCCTTATAGAATTTTTTGCTTCTTCTTTTATGAACTTGTTGTTCACCTTGCAATGCTAGTTTTGCAGATTGTGATAAATGCGGATTTTTAAAGGTCTCTTAAGCTGGCTCAGCCAAAATAGCACAACACAAAAAGAAATATATAATGATTTAGTGCTAATTAATTGCTATTTAATTGCGCTAAATAAAAATTTATTGCTCTGCTTTTTTTAAAAGAAACCATGGCTGAGCTGGCAAAAACCGTATGCTGACTCAATCGAAAAAAAAAGGAAATACATATTTTTTGATTTAGTGAGAATTAATTGCTAATTAATTGCAAATTAATTGCGCTAAATAAAAATGTATAGCTCTTATTTAAAAAAAAAATCATGGCTGAGCTGGCAAAAACCATATGCTGGCTCAATCGAAAATAAAAGGAAATACATATTTTTTGATTTAGTGAGAATTAATTGCTAATTAATTGCAAATTAATTGCGCTAAATAAAAATGCATAGCTCTTATTTAAAAAAAATGAGGATGATCAATCAAGAAAAAACGGAAATACGCATTTTTTGATTTAGTAAGAATTAATTGCTAATTGATTGCGCTAAATAAAAATGTATTGCTCTTATATGAAAAAGGAGATGCATACTGAATCGGTGATAATCAATTGTCAAAATAAAACTATATACCTCTATTTTAAAGGTGTAATAGTATAATTAAACACAAGTGGTTGAGCTGGTAAAAATAGCAACATGCAAATCATGGAACCTACAGTAGAATAAAGGTACCACGATTGTGTGCTATTCATTTGTTCACTTAATATTTAACAAAAATGAAAAAATTGTGATGAAACAACAATAGATCAACTACAATAAAGCTCATCAGTATTTAACATTAAATGCTCCGAATTCTTGAGTTCGAAACGTTAAATGCATAGAATATTTAATTACTCCAGCACAACACACTGACATATGATTTGCCAAGAACTATCTAATCTACAATACACAAAAATACACTCTTGTATTTAATTGCCACTGCAAAACTGCAGAAATCTGGCGGATAAAGCCGTCATATAAGGTTTACCAGTGCAACTGGCATAGGTGGGGTAACATAATTAATTGCTCCAGCACAACAAACTAAAATGTGTTCTACCAAGTACTACCAACTCTAGAATCTTTAAAAATACACTCTTCGATTTAATTGCTACCAGCAAACTGCTAAAAAACGGCGGATAACGCCGTCAGATAAGATTGAACAGTGCGATTGGCATAGGAGCGGTAGAATAATTAATTGCTCCAGCACAACACACTAAAATGTGTTCTACCAAGTACTACCAACTCAAGAATACTAAAAAATACACTCTTCGATTTAATTGCTACCAGAAAACTGCATAAAAACGGCGGATAGGCGGATAAGGCCGTCATATAAGGTTGAACAGTGCGACTGGCATAGGTGCGGAAGAATAATAATTAACTGTTCAGCACTACACACTAAAATGTGTTCTACCAAGTACTACCAACTCTAGAATACTTAATTAATAATTAATTATTCTATCGCACCTATTCTAGTCGCACTGTTTAACCATATATGACGGATTTATCCGCCGTTTCTCTGCAGTTCTCTGATAGCAGTTAAATCAAAGAGTGTATTTTTGAGTTTTCTAGAGTCTATAGTATTTGGGAGATCACTCTTTAGTGTGTTGTGCTGGAGCAATTAATTATTCTATCGCACCTATTCCAGTCGCACAGTTTAACCTGATATGACGGCTTTATCCGCCGTTTCTCTGCAGTTCTCTGGTAGCAATTAAATCGAAGAGTGTATTTTTAAGTATTCTAGAGTTGGCAGTACTTCGTAGAACACATTTCAGTGTGTTGTGCTAGAGCAATTAATTATTCTATCACACCTATTCCAGTCACACTGTTTAACCATATATGACGTCTTTGTCCGCCGTTTCTCTGCAGTTCTCTGGTAGCAGTTAAATCAAAGAGTGTATTTTTGAGTATTCTAGAATTGGTAGTACTTGGTAGAACACATTGTGGTGTGTTGTGCTGGAGCAATTAATTATTCTATGCATTTAACGTTTCGAACTCAAGAATTCGGAGCATTTAATGTTAAATAATGATGAGCTTTATTGTAGTTGATATATTGTTGTTTCATCACAATTTTTTCATTTTTGTTAAATATTAAGTGAACAAATGAATAGCACACAATCGTGGTACCTTTATTCTACTGTAGGTTCCATGATTTGCATGTTGCTATTTTTACCAGCTCAACCACTTGTGTTTAATTATACTATTACACCTTTAAAATAGAGGTATATAGTTTTATTTTGACAATTAATTATCACCGAATCAGTATGCATCTCCTTTTTCATATAAGAGCAATACATTTTTATTTAGCGCAATCAATTAGCAATTAATTCTTACTAAATCAAAAAATGCGTATTTTCGTTTTTTCTTGATTGATCCAGCATGTGATTTTTGCTAGCTCATCCTCATTTTTTTTAAATAGAGCTATGCATTTTTATTTAGCGCAATTAATTTGCAATTAATTAGCAATTAATTCTCACTAAATCGAAAAATATGTATTTCCTTTTTTTTCGATTGAGCCAGCTCAGCCATGGTTTCTTTTAAAAAAAGCAGAGCAATAAATTTTTATTTAGCGCAATTAAATAGCAATTAATTAGCACTAAATCATTATATATTTCTTTTTGTGTTGTGCTATTTTGGCTGAGCCAGCTTAAGAGACCTGATTTTTAAGCTGTGTTGTAAGCGCTTCGCATGTAGAGCAGACATCTATCTGAGGTCGGCCAAATCTCAAATTAAAATTTTCATTAAAATATTTAACATAAAATTCATATTTCACATTTCCATCTGGATATTTTCTCATAAAAAGATCATACATTGTTTTGATATTAAGCCTGGCATCCAAGTACCTTATTTCATTTTTACCATAGTGAGTAGATTTAGTGGGAAATGAAGCAATGTGTTCGTAGATATTTTTGCACGTTTCTCTAGAAATTACATGAGATTTAATATTATACCCTCTTTTGTCTCGTGGGGTAATATTTTGCCGAAGTAAAGTACATATACGAAAAATACGTTTCTGGGTAACATGCAAATTTAAAAAAGCTTTGTGGCATACCTGGATGCGACTACTTCTGTGTAGAACGAAAAATTTGTAACTAGCTTTACGCTTTTCAATTTTTCCTCGTCGACGTTGAATGCTAAGGCACTCAATTAGACGTTGCAAATGCAGGTCTTGTTCATCCTTAGTTTGCAAATCATGGAAATGATTCAACAATGTAATCTGATCCTCTTCAGTAAGTTTACGGCAGCATTCCATTTTACAGCTAAAAAAATTTTATATGTAGGTACAAAAATGTTAATAATATGTCTTTGAGGTTACCTGCATACAGGAGTTACAATGGACTTGCCTTTAACACTTTTTCCTTTACATGTAATGTACGGCTCCCCTTTCAATCTTTTCTGCTTTCTAACATTGCATTTCCACCCATTAGGCTTTCTAGAACGTTTCTTTCCCTTTCGGATATTATCGGTGTCTTCGTCGTTATTTTCCATTCTAAATACACACTCTTTCTTCAAATAACTAATTAACAGTATAGATCACTGCCACAATCTCAAAACACGTGTAAGTAGATATACTAGGCGGGTTCTGCGGCAATCCTTATGGAAATTAACATGGGAAATCGCTAAGGTCCAACATAGAATTTTTGGTCAATTTCAAGGTCATCCGCGACCAGTCTCAACGCGCGCCAGCGCAACGTATACGCATTAACTCTACATATTACACAGTGATTGATGCAGGTGTCTGAGATCATAAGGATTTTATAATGACGACATCACGGCATTCTAGGGCTTCACCCCCAGTAACAGGGCCCCATGGTAAGTGAAAATGATTATACTTCTACGCTCACATCTGTATTACGCAGTGATTGATGCAGTCGTCTGAGATCATAAGGATTTTATAATGACGACATCACGGCATTCTAGGGCTTCACCCTAGTAACAGGGCCCCATGGTAAGTGAAAATGATTATACTTCTACGCTCACATCTAACTCTAGATGGTTAGATGGTCTATTGAAAATAATGTATTAACAAATTATCATGGGTACATATAAGAAATATTATATAATTACTATGTTAATAAATACTAATCATGTGCTGCCGGCATCAACTACACGACAGAGCTCGCTATCTATTCTCACTAAGCATGTAATACTCATATGACTATACATATATTATTTAATAAAGAGCTGTAAATAAAACACACAAATATGGTTTATACACTATTATTTTATTTAGCTATTATACATTTCAAGCTAAATATATACTCAACTAACCATAATTAAACTGTCATAGTAGAAGATCATTATTTGTTTAAACTAATCTACCTATTAAGAAATACTAATTATCAACTCTGAGTAAGGACTTTTACTAATATCTCACAGGAAAAAAAAATAATATTATAGACATTCATTAATGTAGAAACATCAAACTAAACAAATATAGTAAATATACAATAGTAAGTAAATAGGGGAGAAGTGTGTACCTTGGGACATTTTTTTTTAAACTGGTATTTTTTTCTTAAAAAAACCGATATTGAGAAAACAAATCATGGTGTCGTGGGATACATTTTATTTTCAACGCAATCAATAAAAATTTTATTTAGAAAATTGTAAAAACCAAATAAAAATGCAACTTCAAAAAAAAGTGACCGATGTCCCACGGTACAACTAGTTCGTGTACCTTGGGACGTGTACAAGTGTTCATTGGGACACAGTATGAAACCGTTCATTCAATGTGATATCCAGTTAAATCTATCGGAAATTTCATATCATTAGTTGTCCTTTGCGTTCCTCCAGTTGTGTAGGGTGGGGGCAATTTCATTATCACTTCCGAACATGAAATTTCGTATATATTTTCATCTTGCAACGAAAAATTGTTGTTGGACTTTTTCTTTAGATATTGAACATTCATGTTTAATGATGACATTTCAATAATCTTTGCCACATAAAATTTGAAATATTTTTTCGAAGACAATTTGACCAAAATAAAATCATTTTCTTTGAAACCATCAGATACGTCATTTTGGTCTGTTAATTCTGGTGCTCCCCATTCAACATCTTCCAAACTATCATCTGACAGAACGAGTTCTTCATCATCTTCTGAACTGCTGCTGGTACTTTCTAATACTTTCCTTTTAACCGCTACCTTCTTACGCTCCATTTTTATTTTTCTTACTTCAGCTTGCTCTTCTATTTCGTTTTTTTCTGGTGTGTCAGTTAACACTCTACAGCGGCCAGGTTTTCTACCTCCACGTTTACCACCTTTTCTAGCTTCTGCCTTTGGAAACGGTCGGATCATTTCCGGAGTTAGATGATTTTCCACAGATGATGACGTACTCGGTGTAGACTGTTCATTTTGTAAATCAACAACTCTTTCTTCTAAGGAAAATTTACCTTCAGGCTCTGTGTACCTTCAGTAACGTCTATAGGACGATCAGTCACATATGAGGTTAAAAACTCATGCTCCCCAAATACATTTCTATTCAGCGGGAAAATGCCAGACACTCTAAACCCTGATTGTATATTTTCTGGTGAAAAAGCTTTGGGATAAGCTTTGCCTATACACTTGGCCACATCGTAAATGGTCATCGGTTTACCGCAATTTGATAGAAGCCACTCACTGCACGACGTGTTGTAATATTTCTTTAAAGGGCCAAAGACAGTTCTGTCGAGTGGCTGCAGTTTGTGACTCGTGTGAGGTGGCATTGTCAACATTACAATGCCATTTTCTTTGGCAAGATTCAGCGACTCAACCGAAATGTGGCTGTCGTGGTTATCCAATATTAGTAACACCTTATTTACTTCATTTGCCCCAGAATGTTTGACAAAATGACGTAAATACTCTAAAAATATGTTAGAATTAGACCAACCACTCAAATTGGCTGCTCCAACACTTCCAACTGGGGCTCCCTTCATCATGTGTTCTTTGTAGTGTACCCTGGGGAATATAAAAAGCGGTGGTATCGAATTCCCCAAAGCATTTATAGCAGATATAATGGTGATGTTTGGCCCTCTTTCTCCAGACGTCATGCTACCAACTTGTTTTTTTCCTTTTGGGGCAAGAATGCGCACAGGAGAATGGACAGTTGATACACCTGTTTCATCCAGGTTATAGATGTTTTGCGCACCGAACATAAATCGTTTCAAGACGTCTTCTAACTTATCAAAAAATAGGTTTACGTTTACCTTGTTGAAGGCAGTAGATCTAGCAAGACTGGTTGCTTGCGGCTTACGTAAACTTAGGTCCCTATTCCTCTTTAAAAAGTACTTTAGCCAATCTGTGCCTGCCATTCTGTTTTTCGTCCACGAATCTGGATGCTTAATGTTGTTCGCTGTAGCATAGTTGTATGCCAACTTTCTCACTTCTATTACTGATAAGCCGTAGTGCATATCTGAGCACTGTTTCAAATATGTGTTCAATTCGTTTTCCTGTGTGGTGGTAAAAACTCTTTTAACATCATTGGATGCTTCATAAACAAACTCTGCGGCCCCACTGGCTCTATGCTTCTTTAAATGGCGACATAATGTCGTTCTTGTCACATTGTATTCTAGGGCTGCTCTTCTCAATGTTAACTGATTAGTCAGAACCTTTTCAGCCGCTGCTTGGACAGCTTCGGGATCTGGAGGTACTCTTCTTACGTTGGTTTTACTGCGAGGCATCTATAGAAAAAAAAAGATTGCATGAATGTGTACTTTGGGACATGTCCCCAGGTACACTGATGGACATGTCCCAAGGTACCAGAATGACGCCTGATCACATGTTGTACAACAAAATTTTACATTTTACAGTTAAAATTGTTTAAGTTGTCGCAATATACAACAAATTGTGTGCTACATTTAATAAACGCAAAGAAATTACATCAACTTACTTTGTTTTGACTTTACAGGCCACGATGTTGGTAGATATAATTTACTTTCGTGTCGACCGAACCACAAATTGATACAAAATCTCAGAAAGCGTCCGTATTAACTTTGTCACACATATGGCGCCATCTACCAGCATAGACTTTAAATTTTAACAAGCGTGTGGCGCTAAAATTTGAATAATTTTTTAAATAAAATGATGTCCTGAGGTACACACCGTCCCAAGGTACACACTTCTCCCCTATACTTAATTATAATTAAAATACAGGATGATATGATATGATTAACAATATCTTATGCTAAACTACTCATTAGGAAAACAATAATTACAGACCACAAGGCTTTTATAATATCTTACATGAAAAGAAGATATCATTCGATCTATTAACTCAAATTGAAACATATAACATTATCATAGAAGTCAGATATCGTAATGAATATATTACATATTAAAAACATACATACAATATACAACAAACATACACAGATTACATTAATATCTAACCTTACAGAATTTTATATTACATATAAGATTTTCGGTGAGGACATACATCAGGCTACTACATCCATTTGTTCTAATATCGAATAATGACCCAAAGGCAGGGTATCATAGGAGCCAGGTATGAGGTAACGTTTATCATCATACGGACTAAGAGCAATCTTTTGCTGCGTAATTGAATGGACATTATGCTTATCGGATCGGATTATATTTTGATGTACACGTTTTTCTACAAAGTTTTCAAGACATTCTACGTAGTCTTCGAAGGTAATTTTTGTGTGAACAACAGATTTTTTAACTCCTTTAGCCTTCTTGATTAAATTATAATTAGATATAATATCGGAGATTTCATCATCATATTCTTCTTCATGTAAACGATTTCTTAATGCTTCTACGTCATCTTTTGAAACGGTAGTTTTTATAGTATATAATTTTGATCGGAGCCCTACGTAATGAGTCATTGGTACCCCATTACACTCATCCTTCATTAGCCCAAGAACTTTTTTATTAACATGCGGAATGCCGTATACATTATTCGTAGGGTAGTCGCTCGTATCAAAATACTGAAGGCAATCACGCTTCATATCTTCATATGGATTCTGATTACGAATCTCATATATGAGAGAATCTGTATCAGAATATAAGACAGAACACCTATCGCCAAATGTTCTCTTCAAATAGCCATAATGGAAGTCGTAGATGGTAGTTTTAGCGAGATCCAGAATGCTCATACCAACATAAATCGGTTTGTTCAGGTAGATTTCAGATTTTCTTAACTCGATTGCTATTAGATTCTCATTAAATATACTACAATTTTTAAATTCAGGCTTGGAGATATAAGACTCCGCTCCATATCTACCCACCCATTTAGTTAAAAGACGTATATTTACACGCTTACGCAAATTTTCCATCGTCTTACCAAAGACTGCGTTATTCATGAGCTTAAATAAGTTTTTCTCAAACTCATTTCTTGAGTTCTGGCGTAGCTTAGTGTTTAACTCGATATATGACTTTAGCCATGCTGATTGTTTAAATTTAAGTACTCTATGAATCCGATTAATCTTCAAGCCATGCTGCAACACCTGTTTTAGAGCTCTATAATGGATGATATACTTTTCTTTGTGATGGAGAGTAGCCATCAACTTAGCTACCTGTGAAGAAGATGCGCAGGGTTTTCCAGTCTTCGGATTAACATGCTGTGGGCAGAAAGGTAGATCTTTATGAGCATAGTTGCCTAGGGTATTCTAGATCAATCTCAAATATATAACCCCAGGAGCATTATCAGGGATGGCTAATACATCAATACTATCAGATTTGACCCATTCGAAACCTCCATATGGAAGGTACTGCGACATTGCCCATCCATACTGATTATTGACATCATAGTACATTAAATAACTTTCAGGACTAGTCGGATCATATGTTGGAAGGTATTTATTATTAGCTGTAGATCTCCTTTTAGAGCAAACTTGACTAAGACCACCTCGAATTCCTCGTTCAACAAAGAGAAATTGATCGAGATCGGTTAGGAGCTCTAACTCTTGTTTTGAATGCTTTAACATACAATCCCAGGTGAAACCAGGAAGTGTAAAGTAATGAGCAGGGTCTAACTCATAGGTTTTCAAACAACTATTTCTAAATTGTTCAAAAACGTCTGCTAGTAACAGTATATCTGTTTTCATATATAGATCAACGTACTCGCCCAAGCTGCTACAATTAAATTTAGACCATACATCTTTAGCTCTTCTATACAATTTTCTTGAACACTTTTTATTTTCCAACTTATTATAAAAAGCTTTAATAGGTGGTAAGCAAGTTTCACTAAACTTATCAATGCAATCGATATAATCGTACGGCATTATTCTCTTTTTTGTTAACATACTGAAGAGATCCTGAGATATATCAGAAAATTGCGACCCCAAATTCGGAAAACTATGTAGGTATGAAGCTAACTTTTCTAAGAAGGACGCCATAAATCGGAATGAATCGATAAACCGGAACTGAATCAAAGATTCCTTCATATGTTTAGTAAAGGAGATATACTTTTCTTTAGTAATTGGTAGTAAATCAACAGCACCCTGCATCCTAGACGCTATATCAGCAATTATAAAATGAGCATCATAACCGCTTAGATTATGAAAGACAACAGGAATAACCCTTGCATCTTTGTAGTTAATATTGCATTCTTCATGGGCAGGCCCCCGTAATTATTTTCTGAAATCAGATGCGTATGATCACGTACTTTTTTATCACCCAGTCCAAAAGGGTTTTCGCAAATATGACAATGAGTAGATTTCCTAAATTCTGCTTCCTGTTCAGCTGTTATAGTAATATCGTAAGGACAAAGAAATACAGATTCCAAATCCTCAGCCAACTGCTGCAGCTCATCGGTAAACCATTCCATACAATCCAAACCTCGATGGGAACGGTAAAAAGATAATGAGTCATCTTATGAACATTTGACATAATAACCTACAGCAGCGGGGATATGTTCTTGATACAGATTTTTATTATTACACGGTTTCAGGATGCTCTCCAAATCAGCATATACTACGAAAGGAGCCTTCTCTTTATTTTTAAAATTCTTAAATTTTAACAGGTTCTCGCCTACTTTAGGCATTTTGATAGCACAATCGTTGAGCTGCTGACAGTCTTCAATATGAATATTTAGCTTTTCTTGCGATCTAAAGTAATGTAAACAGCGATCACAGAAATATTTTCTACAATTTTTCTTACTAAGTTGAGAGGACAACAGTCGGCTTAGATTCTTTATCCAAACGAAATGATAACGAATTGGTGTAGTGTAGTTTTCTATATCTTCATCATCATCAAAGTACATATCTTGAACGAGTAGTAAATTCACATGTCGTTCTACTTTATTTTTAGTGAGAAATGTTGGTACTGTTACATAATCTAGGTTTTTCTTCTTCAGGGAATAAACATTAATGGATATATTATTCTGCTTTTCAAAATTAGGGATCTGTTTGATTGTCATAGGGAATTGAATACCCTTAAGTTTTAAAACGTTAGAGTAGTGAGGGTAGCTGCTCACCCTTTTAGCTATATCACCAGGTGCAGGATACAGGGCCGAGACAACGGACCATACAAAACAAGCGGCATCTTGGTTTTGTGCATTGACGCAGGCTTTCTTCATTTTTATTTGTTTCGGTAGTTTGATGTATGACGATCCTAGCTGAGGCGTGTACTTATTAATATTAACCTGAAGGTTAATAATAGATTTAAGCGACCACCCACTCTCTCGCTCTTGGAATTCCTCCAGCTCAGTTAATATCGGCTTTGTTACTTTATCATTAAACCATGAATCTAGATCTGTATCTCTATATATCGGAGAGTTCGAGGTTGTAAAATGTTTGTTTTCATTTAGAAGTAGCATACCTCTCTTACACTCAAATTCACCCATGAAAATAACATTAACTTTTACAGCTTCATACTCTTTCTGGATCTTAAGAATTCTTCGTCTGAAAAGAGTCTTACAATCTGTGAAGAACTCTTTAGGATCCTTATGTTTAAGGTTACTGATCACCCCACTGCGAATTCTATTAGCAAAAGCTGATAAGGAATCATTCCAGTGAACCCGATGTTTAGCAGTTTGTACAGTTTCCTTCTTCGATCCAGAACCACTTTTCTGAAGCGTTTTGAGCTGAGATTTAAAAGTTTTTACTTGAGCCAATTGAGTCATGAGATGCTGCTTTTCACCAACAGACTTAACACACTTCAGCTCACGATGGATTTTTCTAATAGTTCGCGTACATTCCTTAACCCCTTCTCCGATGCCATTATTAGCCGGAGCGATGGATAGAATACCTACCAAGGCTTGAATGTTACTGACTGCAGCATTAACTACTGACATCTTCGATATTATGATAAGTGAACTAATAAACTGATAATGGATGTAGCAACTGATGTTGTCAACACGAATGCTGTATTAACAATGAGCTAGCGCAGACGACAACGCTTCTTAGATACTCTCTACACGTAACGCCGAGAAAACGATGCAAAGATGTGGTGATAAACTCTAGAGCTGAGCCAACGGGTTTCCGTAAGAACCTGTGGGAAAATTTCGAATCATATAACATGCGAGATAGTTAACGTAATTTAGTATTTAAAATCATGTTATTAAGTCAACAATGGTATGAAATGCTAAATTTAAAGACTTCGATACGAGGCATGTTGAACATCAAATTTTATTATAAAAAGTAATTCCTAGAAGCAACATTAAAAGAAACGTAGTATATGAAATCATAATTAAACAATCACGCTATGTACTTTATACACTACACAAATAAATATTCGATAGCCGGTTATAATCTACAACGTTAAATTATTTATTACTGCTAACAAACCATTTCAGCAGCAACATCTGTTTACACCAGCGCTATCTTAAAATTTGTAAAATTCAACATGATTCGCCACTTTAAATTAATTAAATTTTAACAATAGATAGTCCTAGTTTAATCAAATTAAAAATATCTGTCTTATAAAAAGGAATTATATATAATTATAAACAAAAAAAATGATATATCTGGTTATTGCTTTATGACTACCTGAAAATGATCACTAGCTTTATCTGTCAGGATAAAAAGTAATTCCTAGAAGCAACATTAAAAGAAACGCAGTATATGAAATCATAATTAAACAATCACGCTATATACTTTTATACACTACACAAATAAATATTCGATAGCATGTTATAATTCACAACGTTAAATTATTTATTACTGCTAACAAATCATTTCAGCAGCAATATCTGTTTACACCAGCGCTATCTTAAAAATTTTTTTGTAAAAATTCAACATGATTTGCCGCTTTAATTTAATTAAATTTTAACAATAGATAGCCCCAGTTTTAATCAAATTAAAAATATCTTTGTTATTCTGTATAACACACAATGTTTAATTCCCGTTAAAAATAGTTTAAATTTAACTAACTGAGACTATTCACGAACCAGATCAAATGCAAACACCGATGATCTATCTCGGATACCTGCTGCAAACTAAATAATGCAATTTTACGCATCCCTTTATATATGATAAGAAATATCTGAGTTCAGACAGGTCAGATCTTGTATCAACACGCGCAATTTCAATCAGATACACGCACAGACGTACATAATAAAGCATAAACACGCGCAATTTCAAACAGATACATTCACAGACGTACATAATAAAGCATAAACACGCGCAATTTCAAACAGTTGTTGTTACTTTTTCTCTCTCTTAAAACAACATCAACGCGTAAATTTAGTACAAATGAATCATTACAAAAATAAGAGTAAAATCCTACCTTATGGTGGGCTAAAGTTGATGATTTAGGTTGGTACTAACACACACACACAGAGTTTACAACCACTAAACGTAATGAAGCTCTTGATCTGTAGTCGAGCATATATATAAAGCAGGTATTGCTAGGAGTTAGGGTTTTATACCCAAACAGTAAACGAGACCCCTGGCGGACGCGTTACCAAACTACAAGATCTTGCGCAATATCCCATAGGGTTATCAAAGGTGATGCGCAGCATACCTTTGATAGTTATCGCCTGAGAGTTGGGTAAAATCAAGTTCCCACGAGAACACCTGCCTATTAATTTACTGATGTTTAAAATGTAGATCTCTACATAGATAATTTTTTATTCCCCTGCCCAGGGTCAACAGTTTATATTTATTAAGAGCTGTTCTTGGTTTATGAGGGAAAATTGTCATGTCTATAAATTCTAATACAATAGAACACTTTGATTACGTGAATAAGCTACATGTATAACTGACCTTTTTAAATCTGATTAGCCGATCTATAACAGCTGAGAAAACAAAAATACCTTTCTGACAATTTTGCTACTCTTGTCTAACGATGACCGGCTAATCGCCTGAGAGTTGGGTAAAATCAAGTTCCCACGAGAACACCTGCCTATTAATTTACTGATGTTTAAAAAATGTAGATCTCTACATAGATAATTTTTATTCCCCTGCCCAGGGTCAACAGTTTATATTTATTAAGAGCTGTTCTTGGTTTATGAGGGAAAATTGTCATGTCTATAAATTCTAATACAATAGAACACTTTGATTACGTGAATAAGCTACATGTATAACTGACCTTTTTAAATCTGATTAGCCGATCTATAACAGCTGAGAAAACAAAAAATACCTTTCTGACAATTTTGCTACTCTTGTCTAACGATGACAGGCTAGATAGAAATCTCTAGAACGATGCTCTCAAATGTTTATTGCATAGAAGGGGCGATAATTCTCAAACTCTTTAACAGAGTACATAAAAAGAGAACTTTATAACCACCTGATAAAATGTTAAAACTCATAGTGTCAAAATTGTCTGCAATGAAAATTAAACCTTTAAAATAATGGCTGGATTTTACCCCGAATATTACTATGGTTATTACAGAGTTCCTATATAATAATAGGCTATATAAGATAAGAGTTAGGACATGTGGTTCCAATGTCAAGAACGACTTGGTTTCTCATGAAGTATTTTCGCCTATCAGCTTTCAGTTTGGTAAATTTTGTTATAGAATCTAAAACAAAGTGCCAGACTATTAAGATCATGTACTCCCTGACATTGGATCCACATGTCCCAACTCTTATTTTTATTATTTAATATTATCATAAAGGAACTCTAAGTTATTAATCAATCAATCCCCATCTGGGTACAATAATTATGACGTTGGAAAGTTTAGTTTATGCATCCTTGATACATATACGTGGCAATAATAATTCCTTTTTGTATTAAATAAAGGTTACATTATTTATGAGAGAAACATGGGTAAATAGCTTATAAAAGATAACCGCCCCTTGTATCTCGGTATTTAATATTGCATTCTTCAAGAGCCTGTAAATTTTAATGTACACCTTTTGCCTTTATTTATTATTATTTGTAGAGATTTAAAAAACTGCTACAATACATATATCAATTAGATAATTACCAGCCTTCTAGTAAATAGTTTCAAATATGAAATGAAAAGAAGCTTTATTTAGAAGGTATTTTTCACCTATTTTTCAATTATCTGTAAAGAGAGAGAGGTTGGAAATTAATTAAAAGACAGATAGCGTTTTAAAACATTTATTTATTATTTTATATAATAATAATAATAATAATTGCTTTTATTTACCCAAAAAAAAAAGAAAATTTTATAAACGAATAAATATAGATGTAGAAAGAGGCGAAGTTCGGCATCAGCACTTCACATTGACGCTGCTCTACCACTTAACCTCTTAAAAAAAATTTTAAGTAATATAATATTATAATGAACAATTAAAGTTAATAAACGAAACAGGTAGACTTAAGTATTAACTATTATATGCTATTCAATAACTTAGCAATAACATATGCTCTATAACGTGTTTATTTGTAGCTGGTACGTATCCTGAAAAAGTAAATATACATAAATATATACACTATCATATATATAGATTGATAAACGTACGTAAATAATCCATGCTTCTCTGTGGTCGAGTCGTACATACAACTCGACCACCGCTGTGACGTCGCCCACCTCTAGATGACCTGTTGCAATTTGTTGCGCAACACGCCTCGGGTAAGTAGGTAACGCCACTCCATTACCCATATAATGCATTAAGAACTGAAAAATATTAACACTGTTTAGTATGTTGTTTATAGATAAATAAGAGCCTACTTACGACGCCTCTATGAGGTGTGTCACCATACACCCTACGCAACACTGACCCACTCCAAGAACGAACAGCTAACGATACATTTGCTGCAAAATTTAAGATTTTAAATATATAACTAAGTGTTTTGTAATCAAAGAAAAAACAACTTACCCATTTTAAAAATATTTATACAAGGTAGTAGTATCGTTATGAAAATTTTTTTATGTAATGTTCGTCAACGGGTAGTAATCTTTGTATTTATCTAAAAAACGAAATATGTAGTCCCACCCCTAAACATGGTTTTTAAAATACAAAAGGTGTTAACGTTAACTTTGTTTAGTTCGGATTGGCTGAGACCTCTAAGCTATTACGAAAATAATTAAGTGCGTCCTAGTTTATGCATTTTTCGATTTACAGCTCTATAGAGAAACGATAAGAACGAGATATATATAGTCCAATTTACAAAACACGTAATAATGTAAAACTGACACTCAGTTCTAATTATGATTTTTCTCGAGCTCTTTATCTGTTAGCCCTTACTGCTCGAAGAAAGAATTTTTACCATTATAGATTATAATCTATAGGGGTAAACAAATAGAACCAACAGATGCTGTTATTAATGAGGATTGTTAAAATGCTATTTTACGCGTTCTGACAAAAGATTTCCCTCGAAATGTATACAACGACGACGACGTTATTGTCGATGTTGTGTTTTTATGACCGTGTCAATAGGACAATAGACTATGTTTCATATCACTTTCAACAATCGACATAAAAAATTAGGGCTGTATTCCTAATAGTAGGTAATAAATTTCTGAGAAAAAAAAAATCGCGATTCCGTTTTTGCTTTTATACACTCTTGATTTGCTTGTTCTATCCTCTCGAGACAGGTTCCTTAAATACGACTGCATAATAATTAAATGAAATACGCTATATATATATATATATATATATATATATATATATATATATTTACATCAGTCTAACAAATGGACGTCCGTACATTACGCATTTACCATCAGTTGGACGTCCGTTGTAATTGGACGTCCGTATACCGGACGTCCGATTGTATCACCTGTTCTTTGAATTTTTTTGGGATTACTAAAGCATCCTCTATCGTTTGGTGAAAATTTGTTTTAGACGTCAAATGACCGATTTTTACCGGAGATTGTGTATACCGTAGTTCAAGCGAATTCCACTAGATGCGCTAAATTCGACAAATATATACAGGTAAGTATATTGCAAACGGAAGGATCTACGTGTATAAGACGTCCGTGTCCATCACGAGACCTACATTCTTGCTGGCAACATCGCTTTTGTATATTTCAAGATTACTTTGATATTATTCGTGCATTTGACGTCTCTTTGTCTCGGTAACAGGATACGGCTGACCTGATTGTTAACACATGTTTTGAAATATTTATTTTGCCGTTAAACGTAGTAGGAAATGGTAGAAAGTAATATTGCAATAGAAACGTAAATTTTATCTAAATACAATAAATACCTAAACAACAAATTTAGATTTCATTTTTGTTTTTGGGTTTTCGTATTCAAATATTTTATAGAAGAATAATTATCATAAATCCTGAAGCCAACAGCTTTTCGATTTTCAAGCCATACAGCTTAATTATTTCTTGCATTGGTATTACTTACTTTTTAGTCTGAAGTTTAATTAATAATATTGTAACGAGTGCAACGCGTCGTCTGGTCCGGCCGTCAATGGGTCGTGGAACATTCCGGAGCGGCAGCGCAATGCACTCAACCTTCTAGTGTATTCTAGCAATATACCGGTATGTTCGAGCGATTTCTGGAAGATTTGTATGGTGGTATAAAAGCGACTTTGCGGATAAAAAGGGGCAGTCAACAGCAAGTCATTAACTGTGTATTACAAAATAAATAGTGAATATAAATGTTGTATTAGAAATCCATAGTTTGTAAATAATAGTTTTTAATGGTTTATAATCATAGCGTTAATTTATAGTGTATTCATTAGTGTATAGAAATAAATATTTGTTTGTGAATAGACGATTTAAACAGCACTTGTGTTATTATTTGAAAAAGAACGTTACATTGGTGTTACAGGTGTGAGGTTTTTTTTAAAATAAATAAAATCGCGTAATAATTAAATAAAGTGCTGTGAGATTAAATTTTTAGTGTTAAAAATAATTTCAACAAACAATTAAGATGGCGATGAAATTGTTGAAAGATCTGAAGGTAATAGATTTAAAACGGGAATTGGACGAGAGGGACTTGGATAGTAATGGAAAGAAAGAAGTTTTGATAAATCGGCTAAGAGAATGGCTTTTAGAACAGAAGGAAGATCCTGAAAATTACCGCTTCGAAATACCTGGACCCGCAATTGATACTAGTTTGTTGTTAAGTAAAATGAAAGAAGAGTTACTGGAAAGTTCTAGAAAGTCCGAAGATAATGTTAGAATGCTAAAAGAAGAACTATTGGAAAAGCACGAAGAGAGTTCTAGAAAGTCGGAAGAAAATTCTAGAAAGTCGGAAGAGAATTCTAGAATTTTAAAAAAAGAATTACTGCAAAAGTCCGAAGAGAATTCTAGAATTTTAAAAGAAGAATTACTGCAAAAGTCCGAAGAGAATTCTAGAATGTTTAAACAAGAATTACTTGAAAATACTAAAGCACTGGAAGAAAATGTTAAAATGCTTAAAGAAGATTTACTGGAAAACTCTAGAACGCTTAAAGAAGAATTACTAGAAAAGTCTGAAGAAAGTTCTAGAAGGCTTAAAGGAGAATTGTTGGAAAATGTCAAAGCGTTGGAAGATAAAGTTTTCGAAGAATTTTTGGAGAATGCCAGTGCGTTAGGACTATTGGAAGGTAGATTGGCGGAACAAGATAGGGTAATAAAGATGGTAGAAGAGAAAATAGCCCAAATGCAATTACCACCAACAACTAAGAAAGACGATATGGCCGAAATGCTGGAAGATAGAATGAGGCAACTACGGTTTCCCTCAACTTCTGAGAGGCCGTTTAATGAAGTAAAGAAACAGTTTAAAGAAGAAAAGGGTCCTGTCGTAGGGATAAAAGTAAAACCACCCACGTTCGATGGAAAGATACCTTGGTCCACTTACTACAAACAGTTTGAGGCGGCTTCTGGGGCCAACGGATGGACAGGCAAGGAAAAGGCCGTTTCTTTAACTGTGGCTTTGCGTGGAGACGCGTTGAACGTCCTGCAAACAATCCCAGCAGGACAGGAAAATGATTACCAATTGTTAGTGTCTAGATTGGAAATGAGATATGGAGACGCGCATCTTCAACAAGTGTATCACGCGCAAGTGAAGAATCGTATCCAGAAGAATGGAGAAAGCCTGCAGGAGTTTGAAGCCGATGTTGCGCGGCTTGTCCGATTGGCGTACCCTACGGCACCCGATTCATTTCTGGGACAATTGGCTGTGCAGACCTTCATTGATGGGTTAAGAGACGGAGAAACACAACAATCATTGAGGCTGGCACGACCAAGAACAACCGATGATGCGCTTGCTCACGCCTTAGAATTTGAAGCTGCAAAACAAGCGTCCCGAGGTCACGGACGTGTTCGGACCGTGTTGGAAGAAGATGAAGGTTCTAAAGATCGCCTAGAAGAATTATTAATGAGAGTTCTTCAGAAGGAAGAGAACCGTAAAAAGAATCCTCAAGAAGTTCGAGGACCCCGTTGCTGGAACTGCGGTGAACAAGGGCACATACGACGCCGCTGCCATAAACCCAAACAAGTTCAGCCGTCGGAAAACTAAAGGGGGTCGACGAGAGGGGGCGAACGTTGACCTTGAGTGGAGATGCCCCAGAGATCACCATCCATGCCGTAACATCGAAGAACAGTACCAGCAGTTTGTTCGTAGATGGGAAGATTGCTAACCGAACTGTTCCACTACTTATTGATACGGGGGCGACAAAATCCATCGTACGCCCTGATGTTCTACGATCAAGTATTAAGTTGTTACCCACAACTACTCAACTCCGTACAGCAACAGGTGAAGTGATATCAACACGCGGAGTGGTGAAGATAAAGATTGGCATTGGAAGTGAAGAACGTGATCATGAGGTGCTGGTAGCCGATATCACTGATGACTTCATCTTGGGAATGGACCTCCTGAGAAAATTTGGTTTTACGTTGGATTTGAAAGAGGGTGTTTTGAAGGTCGGTAACGAAGAACTTCCTTTGCACCCACGAGAAGATCCGGTTGTAAGGGTTTTGCTGACTGAAGATGTGATATTGCCGGGTCAAAGCGAGATGGTTGTCGAGGCGGGTTTGGATGGAGATCTTCGGGTAGGATGTGTGCGAATGATGGAGCCTGTTTGTGATAAGAAGATCCATAGTGGCATACTGGTGGGAAAAGCGCTGATCAAGGTTGGAAAGAGAGTACCGGTGAGAATTATGAATGTTAATGTGGATCCGGTGACATTGAAGAAGAGTACCCTTGTGGGACAGTGTGTGCCAGTATTTCGAGTAGCCAGGTGTATGGCTGATGTTCCAAAACCAGTGCCCAAAGACCATGGTGGAAAATTAGTGGGTATGG
Organism: Agrypnus murinus; assembly: GCA_929113105.1. NCBI lineage: Eukaryota > Metazoa > Arthropoda > Insecta > Coleoptera > Elateridae > Agrypnus > Agrypnus murinus. Next base: position 106,744,851 of record OV816026.1, on the reverse strand, counting down.
TTACTAGTTCGTGCGAAGACCTTAACAGAACGGAAGTGAAAGAGGTACAGGGTTTGGTTCACCGATACCAAGATATCTTCGCTCTTGACGATAGCCAGAAGGGACGAACAAATATAGTAAAACATAAAATCAATACAGGCAACTCTATGCCTGTCCGTCAGCAGCCGAGGCGTCTACCTCTAGCAAGGCGAGCAGAAGCCGAAAAGATTATTACTGATATGGAAGAACAAGGGGTCATCGAGCCATCCAGCAGTCCATGGGCATCACCGGTGGTCCTGGTCAGTAAGAAGGACGGGTCAACGAGATTTTGTGTGGATTATCGGCAGCTTAATGACGTGACCAAGAAAGACAGCTATCCCTTACCACGCATCGACGACACGTTAGATACCCTGTCTGGTTCACGATGGTTTTCGACTTTGGACTTGAAGAGCGGTTATTGGCAAGTTGAAATGGAACCTGAAGACCGGGAGAAGACCGCGTTCACTATTGGTTCCGGACTATGGCAGTTTACAGTTATGCCTTTTGGTCTATGTAACGCTCCGGCCACCTTTGAGCGTCTAATGGAGACCATCCTGAGAGGGTTGTCGTGGAAGACCTGCCTGGTATACCTAGATGATGTGATTGTAGTCGGAAAATCATTCAACGAACATTTGAAAAATCTAGAGGAAGTGTTCCGAAGACTACGTGGAGCCAATCTGAAACTGAGTCCGAAAAAGTGCCACATATTCAGAAAGGAAGTGAAATATCTCGGGCACGTCGTATCACAAAATGGAGTGGCAGCCGACCCCGATAAGATTCGTGCAGTTCAAGAGTGGCCAACACCGAAAGATAAACACCAAGTTCGTAGTTTTCTTGGGTTATGTACCTACTATAGGCGTTTCGTTCCTGGGTTTGCCAATATAGCGAAGCCTCTGACAGGGCTAACTGAAGATGGACGCGAGTATGTTTGGAGCGGAGAGTGTGAAACAGCTTTCCAACAGCTGAAGCGTGCTCTGACAACCGCACCAATATTGAGCTATCCACGGACAGAAGGGAAATTCATACTTGACACAGATGCAAGTAATCTGGCCATTGGCGGTGTACTTTCTCAGATACAGGATGGACAAGAAAAGGTCATCGGCTATTTTAGTAAGGTTTTGTCTAAAGCCGAAAGGAATTATTGTGTGACCAGAAAAGAACTATTGGCCGTCGTGAAGTCCGTTGAGCACTTTTACAAATACTTGTACGGACGGAAGTTTTTATTGAGGACGGACCATGCAGCGTTGAAATGGCTTCTACAATTCCGTAATCCTGAAGGCCAGGTCGCAAGGTGGATCGAACGATTACAAGGATACGACTTTGACACCGAACATCGAGCGGGCACTAGTCATCGAAATGCCGATGCTCTTTCAAGAAGACCCTGTCCAACGGATTGCCGTCATTGCTCTCGTTTGGAAGAGAGGGTTTGCCAAGTATTAAGGACTACCATCGTCAACGACAATTGGTTGCCGGAGGAATTGCAACGACAGCAGGAGGCTGATCCCGAACTAAAAATGGTACTGGAATGGAAGCGTGTGGGAGAAAGGCCTGCCTGGGAGGCCGTCAGCCCTTTCAACAGAACGCTCAAAGCATATTGGGCCCAATGGGAGTCCTTGAAGGTGGAAGACGATCTCCTGAAGCGAGTACTGGAGAGTGAAGATGGCACCACCATTAGGTCTCAGTTCGTGGTTCCAAGAAGCCGAGTGGCTACAGTATTGCGACATCTCCATGACGGTGCCTCAGGAGGACACTTCGGTGTGAAAAAGACTTTGGAGAAAGTTAGGGAGCGTTTTTATTGGGTCAACTGTAAAGAAGACGTGAAGGAGTGGTGCCGGAAATGTGAACTATGTGCCACTGGTAACGGACCCTTGGGGAAACGAAGAGCACCTATGAGGCAGTACAATGTGGGTAGTCCTCTGGAAAGAATAGCCATAGATATTGCCGGACCATTTCCCGAAACCGACGATGGGAATAAATACATATTAGTGGCAATGGACTATTTTACCAAATGGCCAGAAGCATATGCCCTACCAAACCAGGAAGCTGCGACTGTTGCTGACGTACTAGTCAAAGAGTTTTTCAGTCGCTTCGGAGTGCCCATGGAGCTGCATTCGGATCAAGGCCGCAATTTCGAGTCTGTACTCTTTGGAGAAGTCTGTCGATTGTTGGGCATTCGCAAGACTCGGACCACACCGTTACATCCGCAGTCCGATGGAATGGTAGAACGCATGAATCGGACAATGGGCAAATATTTGGCCAAGGTCGTCTCCGATCATCAACGAGACTGGGACCAATACCTGCATCTGTTCCTGATGGCTTATCGTGCATCGGTCCACGAAACAACCGGTCAGTCACCAGCGTCTGTAATGTTTGGACGCGAGTTACGGTTACCGTGTGATCTGGAATTTGGGTCTCCACCTATAGAGCAGGAGGTAGCCGGGAATGATTATGTCATCAACTTAAAGAAGAAGTTGGAGGATATTCACGACCGAACCCGAAATAATAGTCGAATCGCGAGTGACCGGATGAAGGCTACGTACGATGTGAGAGCCCAAGAAGGAGGGTTTCAACCTGGAGAGCTTGTCTGGTTATACAACCCGCAAAGGCGTCGTGGCTATTCTCCAAAGTTACAGCGAAATTGGGAGGGTCCATACCAGGTGAAGAAACGAATAAATGACTTGATTTATCGCATCCAGAAATTGCCAAGGGGGAAACCAAAGGTGGTACACTCCAATCGTCTGGCGCACTATGAGGGAAATAATGACGCAGTCCCGGATCGGAAAGATGAGGCTGAGGTGGCTATCAATACCGTAAGGCGTGAAGATGATCAGCGAACCTTTAGAGAATTTATGGCTGCGTTCTCTGGAACTAGAAAAGCGCGATTCGGAGTCACGACTGAGATGCAACAAGATCTCTTCCGGGTCCCTGGTAATTATTCCATTGCCCACTGTGTCTCCGCGGATCTCCGTATGTCCAGGGGGATCGCAGTAGTGTTTAGAAATAAATTTGGACGGCTGAATGAACTTCGAGAACAAAATCCCTCTGTTGGTAAATCCTTACGCTTGTCTGATCATGACCGATCCATTTACTACTTGGTAACAAAGCAGTTTTACTACCAGAAACCGAGTTACGCCGACTTGTGGAGGGCACTATGGAATTTGAGGATCGCGTTGTTTACCAGGGGAATTAACAAATTGGCAGTTCCCAAACTCGGCTGTGGGCGGGACCAGCTAGATTGGAGAATCGTTAGAAACATGCTGGAAGTTGTCTTTAGAGGTACTGACGTCAAGATCTTCGTCTGCAGTTTTGACCTACAGCCCGCATTAAGGCCAACGAAGAGTGTAGACTGTTATTTCTACCGTAATGGAACGTGTAGTCGAGGTGAAGACTGTCGATATCGTCATGACCCATTTTACAGGAACCAGAGCATAAAACCTGTTCTGGGACAGAACAGACTTGAAGAGGGGGGCAGTGTAACGAGTGCAACGCGTCGTCTGGTCCGGCCGTCAATGGGTCGTGGAACATTCCGGAGCGGCAGCGCAATGCACTCAACCTTCTAGTGTATTCTAGCAATATACCGGTATGTTCGAGCGATTTCTGGAAGATTTGTATGGTGGTATAAAAGCGACTTTGCGGATAAAAAGGGGCAGTCAACAGCAAGTCATTAACTGTGTATTACAAAATAAATAGTGAATATAAATGTTGTATTAGAAATCCATAGTTTGTAAATAATAGTTTTTAATGGTTTATAATCATAGCGTTAATTTATAGTGTATTCATTAGTGTATAGAAATAAATATTTGTTTGTGAATAGACGATTTAAACAGCACTTGTGTTATTATTTGAAAAAGAACGTTACAATATGTTGCTAAACGAAAGCAAAAGATTATTATACGCATGTGTATTGTGAATAACTACACGGTTATACACAATATATTAAATATGAAATAATATGAAAACAATGTTTTGCCAGAATTTCAATCAGGGTTTCGTAAACATTATCGTTGTAAAACTAATTTATCAAAAAAAATAATTTTTTTTAATGATTTAGATAAAAATAAATCCGTGCTTCTTATTCTTTTAGATTTTACAGAAGCGTTTGACGCTATTAACCATAATATAATACTATCGATATTGCGCTTCATTGGTTTTGGTGCATCATCTATATCTTTAATCGGCAACTAAATATATTAAAGATTTTAATAAGATAAAGTCTTAAACAAAGATTACAAATGGTTCACTTATTCAATGAATCGTTGAGTGTAAATCAGTTCGTGTAAACGTTCAAATCAATTACAAGTAAATTGAGGTGTGCCGCAGGGCTCATTTCTCAACCAATTTTATTTAACGTTTATGCAAGTACTAATTTTATTTTTCTAATTATTGTTTATATACAGATGCTACACAACTTGTTCCAACTTTGGACATAGGCCTCTCCATTCTCGTCAATTGTTTATGTTTGTTGCTGCTTCTTTCTAATGTAATCCAGCCGCCTTTTTCAAATCTTTTTATCTTTTTCTGCGTTGCGTTGTGTTCTGTTCCATTTTAATCTTACGATGTTTTATTAGCTCTAGTTAGTATCCAGGTTTGGCAGCTGTATCTAACGATCGGAAATATAAATACATTGGTTGAACACTACCTTTAAATGTTGTGGCATTTTAAGATTTCTGAAAATCAATTTTAGTTTTCCAAACCGTACCCATACCAATCGTGTTTTTCTAATTATTTCCGCTACTTGATATTCTTTATTTGGCTTCAGGATTTTCCCCAGATATACGTATTCATTGACCCACTCGAAGATACAGTCTTTATGCAGAAATTCGATATATAATCCATATCTTTAATTTCTTCAGTGTTTGTCATTATTTTTGTTTTTTGGATGTTCATCGTTAAACCTATCTTCGTAGAGGTTTTTGCTAGATACTTGATCATTGTTTGTAATTCCTTGAGTGTTGTGGTAATTAAAACTTTGTCGTATGTAAATGTAAGGCGAGTTAGTTCTTTATGTTTGTTACAAATCCTGTACCATCTAATGATCTAAATGCACCCTACGTTGCAAGAATAAATAGCTTCGAAGATATTGTGTCCTTCGAATCGCCAAACGTTTTAGTTGGTTACTACTGGTCTTTTGTTCCAATTGTAGTTTCTTTTATATAGATGCTATTAGATATTATGAATTAGTTGCCTGTATCGAGAATCTATTCTACAGTTGTTCATGGCTTGTGCTACAGCCCAAAGTTCAACATAGTCGAATGGGAATATAGACAGGTGGTATTCATTTGCTTCTTTATGAGCGTTCTTACCGTAAGAAGATCTAACGTGCTATATTCCTTCGTGAATCAAGCTTATGATTATAGGCCGGCCGCGGGTCGGTGGGACATCACAATAAATGATGTCTTACTTTTTATTACATATCTTGATTAATATTTATTTAAAATTCATAAATCAAAGACCATCGTAATTGCAAAAAAACGTGGTTACAATTTCACAAGAATACATGTTTTGTTAAATGCTACAGATATTAAATGCCCGAGATAAAACGGTGTAAAGCAAAAACTACTCGAGTTTAATTAGGTTTGTGCAGTGCTTGAAACGAGAAATCTGCATAAATGTAAATCCTTCTCAATTTTCACTTATGCGATTTACGTGCATTTTCAAACGGAAGCTCTTATTAAGACTTTAAAATCAATAAGAATCTCTACAAAAATATACACAATTTTGTATTACAGAGGTAGCTTATATCTTCTATTTTCTAACTACGTACTTAACTCGAAATTTTTAAATAGTGCCCTTTTGCACCATAGGGTTTTTTGACAAGTTGCAGTTTTATAATCTACAGAACCAAAGCTACAATTCTATTTATTTTATATATTTTTACCTCGAAGTCCTACAAAATGTGTTTTTTGTAAGTTTCGGGGCTCCTAGCACTCTACTAACTAGTATGTCCCCATCTCTTATCTAAATATTAACTTCTTTGTTTCATCACTTATCCTGTCTTCACTAGATTTAGTTTTTCATGCTACTTTTGTTCCTGCATTTAAAAGCTTTTTTCGGTCTGTTGTTGGTTATTTCGTTTATGTCGTTTCTAGTTTTTCTTGCTGGCAACACTCTTCTAGACTTTCTACTGTATACTTTCTAAACTGTCTTTCCTTTCTATTTTTTTTATCAAATCAAGCCTTAGCACGTAAACTTCGATATACACTACCTGAGATGAAGTAGTCTATTTCATTTTGGGTCGTTCCATCAAGAGAGATCCACATCTATTTTCAACTAGCTTTTATTTGAAGAAAACCTAGAATATTTCGGATTCGCCAAAATTTCATACTAATTTGCCATTAAAGTCACCTAAGGTGATGGCTGGTTTTATCTTTTCTTCGTCTAAAGCTTTCGTTAGTTAGAAGGCTTCAAGTTTTTCTTCTGCGTGTGCAGATGTTAGCGCATAAACCTAAATCATCTTTAATCTGACCTTATATAACAACTTATTCAACTACGATATAAGCGACTCTGCCGGATATGGTTTCAGACTTGACCACTTGAAATGCAAGTTCTTTCTTTATTGGAAATCTTACGCTTCCATATGCTTCGTTTCCCTCTGCCTTGTAGTAGAATGTGATTCCTAAATTTAGTTCTATACATTGTTCTCCTCTTCTTTCTATTTGCGAAAGCACACTATATCCTTTTCTACTTTTTTAGTTCTTCTAATTCAAAACCGACGGTTTTAAGCCGAGAAAAAGGTAACATCGTTACCGAAATACGTATTGAGCAATAGTTAAATAGGTACATTGTGTAGTTCGGAGACACCATTTAAAATATTGTGTTATGATAGACTATAGTCTTTACAATCTATTACTATTGCATTAAAATATACATAATCAAGAATTTAAATATGAATTAACTCCTGAAGATAACTGCTAAATTTTATTATACTCGGCGAGAAACTTGGAGAAGCTTTCGCTGTAAGTTAGTTTTTAAATTGATATTCTTGATACAATATCTTATTATATATTTGTATTGTAGTATTAGAAAGTATTTACCTACTAGAAAAAGATAAGATGTTGGAAGACTGAAAGACAAAATTAGCCCAAAAAAACGTGTTGGCCAATACAGCTCCCAGAAAACTTCATTAACGGCTACAAAGTTTAGCACAAAATTGAATCAATATGCTAATGCATATAGCCTGTTAGCACATATGTAAAGCAAGGAAGGATTGTCATTAGCAACTAAAAAATATGAACCAAATTTCAAAATCAAATACCAAAAGGATTACAAAGATATAGGCTAATTTAACTTGATAATTCCATTCAAATCAACCAATTGTTATTGTTATTGAGATGTGTGATCCGAAGAAGAGAAAATGTGGCATAATTATTGTGGTTGCTCAAAATTTTATAGAAATTTCAAGCAAAATATTATCGTAAGGTTAAGAGGTTAAGAGATTCAAGACAGTAGAAGTTGAAAAAAAGGTAATTAAAAACTGTCAAACTCACAATTTGCTGTTGCAAGTCTAGTGACCAAACAGAGACAAAACATCATAAAGGAAGTTTCTAAGGTACAAGATGGTTACATGAATTTCTCGTCGTTTGTTTATAAATCTCAGATAATCTAAATTCAATAGTAAAATGGTATTTTCTTTTGTTGCTAAATAACGTTATAAATTATTCTTATATTTAAAAGGGTGTCTATAAACTACATATTTGTGTTTGACGTAACAATGCCAATACATATTTCGGAAACAAGGTTATTTTATTATTATAACCCTCTCTTCAGTGGGTACAAATGAAAGCATGGCGTTTAGAAATATGTACTAATACAAAAGGGACAACCATCGGCCTTGGCTATTATGGGATCCATGTGTTACATAAAGATTTCTGACCTAAAAATATTTTGTTAGTTTTAAAATTAGGTACTCTGTTTTTCTCTTACGTAAAATTTTATAACTTTAACTAAAATTGACGGTATTATTAAAAAGAAAATAAATACACTGTTTACAATAATTCTTTTTGTAAAAGTTAAAATTTAAATTGTTATAAATAACACAAATTCAATTTGCTAATTTAACCATTTCACAAAGAAAAATTGAATTGGAAGTTAGTAATTAAAATTGACGATATTATTTGTAAATTAGATGCACCGTTTAAAATATTATAAGTATCGTTTTGTCAACGAGAATTAAAATAGTTGAATACAACAAACTCGATTTTCTTATTTAATCACTTTGGGAATATATTTTACCTAAAAAGCTAATCATTTGTTTCTATCTTTGCTTACAAGTAAATCTTATGTTTGCGACCACTATTAAAGATTTAAAAACTGAAAGCCATAATTAGTAGTTTAAAAAATCATTTAGACTGACTCATTAAGACAGAAAGATGGAAAGTGGGCAACAAACAACGAACAAAAGGCAAATATTTTTGCGATTCATTTAGTAAAAACTATTTCAGCCACATAAAGAACAAAATGTACCTAATTTAAATGAGCCAATCCAACAAGATGAGATCAGACTTGCTTCACCTAAGGAAATAATGGCTAAAATCAAAGCTGACTTATCTAATAAATGCTGCCTGCCTTCATATTATTTAAAGTACGTGCCTAGATTGTGGAAAGTTGCGGAGGTCATCATGATTCCCAAACCTGGGAAACCATCTAACGAAGTTTTATCTTACAGACCTATATCTCTACTTTCTGTAATATCGAGATAAATTACTGTTAAAAAGATTAAAGCCTATCATTGAAGAGAAAGATTTAATTCCGCCTCATCAATCTATCGGGAATCTATACTACATTTATTCATGGTTTGTTCCTCAGCCCAAACTTCAACACAGTCGAATGCCTTTCCATAGTTGACCAAGTCAGAGGATATAGACAGGTGGTATTCATTTGCTTCTTTATGAGTGAGCTTTTTCGTAAGGAGACGATTTGACGTGCTATATTCTTCCTGAACCCAACTTGTTCGTCTGGTTGATACGAATCCATTTTAGGTGTTAATCGGTTATTGATATTTTTTTATAAAAAACTTTAAGATTTAAGATAAGATAGCAAAGAAATACTCCGATAGTTTTTTAATTCGTCCCTATTTTCCTTCTTGTGTAACAAAATGCTTATACCTTCATGTCGATCTAAACCTGCAAGTAGTTGTAATACAATTTGTTTGAATGGTTCCCTACTGCGAATTACACATAAAGACACCAGTAAAAGGTCTACCACTCAAATATGTATATTTTTCCTCGTCGCCTCGCAAGGAACACAAGCACATGTTTTGGCTTGTACGAATATACCCATATTTCATATGTTACAAAGATCCTTTACATAAAATTTCTTCTTACTAGATGTGAATCATATTTTGTAGAATTCATATGACGGTCATTGTTAAAATACAGTTAAATATCTTTTTCTAGAACTGTCAAAAAATTGTATTTCATATATCATAGCAACAAGCTAGGAAAAATGGCTATTTGGTGAGTTTTTTGATCGAGACGGAGCCCAGATTAGAAACATCTCGTGAATGGAAATAGTTATTTGTGTATTTTATTTCAAGAATGAAAGTCTTTTCGAAAATCTCATTCGAGACCACCAAAGTCCTTTCGATCACGAATTACGCACAACGTTTTTTCTGTAGCGTTATTAAAATAACCGAAAAGGTAATAAAGAATAACACAAGCAAATTCCTATTTTAGCGCAAAGTCGACAATTTGGTTGTTGCTACGGAAACGATATTGCTCAAATATGCATAAATCGCATGAATGCACGAAATATTTTTCGCTCTGAAGCGAGAAATATTTCGTGCACGTTGTCAAGTAAACAAAACCAATGTGGCATTTTGCATACGGATATTAATGACAATCCAACTCGAAAATTTTTAACCAATCAAATTACAGAATTTTTCAAATTGGGACCAATGAAATTAGTTTTATAGTGAAAAAACCACTAGTGGTTTTTTCAACAGTAAAAACACAAGAGCTTTTTTTTATCGGATAAATTTCTTTTTGTAACGAAATAATTTTGCAAATCAGTAATTTTACGAGAAAAACTGACATGGCAAAATCGCGAGACCGAAGGTCGAGCGATTTTGCCAAATCTTAGTTTTTCGAGCAAAATTACTGATGGAAAAATTTTGAGTTAAAAAGAAATTTATTCTTAAAAGAAAAGCTCGAGTATTTTTTGGCAAGATAAATTAACGACTGAATATATGAATGAACAACAACAATAATTATTTTTATTGATACAATTAAATTATTTGAATGAACAGTTATTAAATACACAATTGTTATAAATAATTATAACTGACAGGGCAGACATTAAAGTGACGTAAGCGTACTAGATGTAGTCTGGTTATGAGAAACAGGCGTTTTTATCGGTGATAAAAAAGGATGCACCTTTTTTATCGCTGTCAAAATGACAAAACTGTCATCATTAAATGACACATTTTATATAGGAGTTAATTTATCACTAAGAAAAAACCACTTGTCAAAATGAAATGTCAAATTCAATTAAATTAATATTAACTACACACGCTAAATAAAAATTTGCTCGGTGGATCGTCAAGCCGAATACAGCTCGTGGTCTAATTTTTTCTTGCAAAATTTATCGTTTAAGACATTCGTAGCTTTTGCTTTTGGAAAATTACACTCGTCTTCTGCGTCGACTCGTGTAGTTTTCGTTGCAAAGCTACTCATATCTGAAACGACAAATGTTGTCGGAAAAAATTAGACCACTTGTGATATTATATATGAAAAAATGTCATCATTTCTTGACAGCTGTAGAAAAAAAATATTTTTTCCTAGCGAGTTAACGCAAACTAAGCGTACCTACTCGATGTGCAATACAATTCATGAATCTAAAGACTTGGTTTAAGGTTTAAAAACCATTTTTTATCAAAATTAGAAAAAAATTTTGTAGGATACGGATTAGGAAATGCGATTTTGTGTAACTCTTGTGTTTTAAATTTACGATTTTCATAATAACCGTAATTATCTTTCGACCAATAGAAAGCGAGATATACGCGAAAAAAATCAATTTTCATGACTTTGATCTTGAATTACTTTCGAACCGAACATGATATCGATGGCGACTTTTTGCATGTTACTTATAACGTCCATATAACGGCTGTTGTGTGCAAAAATTCAGCTTAGTGCAAATTCTTCAGAAGTAAAATGCTAATGTTACTAGTCGAATTAGAAATTCTATTCCTGCGCGTTATGTACATTTTTTAGTGCATCAAATTATTTCGTAAATGAAAGAAATAGCGAGTTCACTTTTCATTCTTGTGTTCCCTGGTTACTGAGTTTAAAAAATGATTTATTTGAGCAACAACCTTAGTTTAGTCTTTTAAAAATAGTTCTGTCGTTAGCATATTTTAACTTACTGGGGTTAGTAACTTATTACTAACAGTATGTGATATCTAAAGTGAACCCTCAAAAAATAGTACTATTAATGTACTGATTTTGTTATTAGCTCTGATTATTAGATTATTATTATTATTAGCTTTCTAGTTAGCAGTTCTATTATCAACTCTAAAATGTAAGTTATTTTAAAATTCTAAAAGTTCGCTTGAAGAAATAAAGTTCACCATCAAAGTTACAAACTAATTTAACATTATTTTTTACATATTTTACAGCTGTACTGTCCAAAAAGCATTGTACGCCCACAAAAAAAGACTTCAATAAAGAAATAGTGGTTAATAAGTTTTAGATATAGTGCAAGTCTTTTAGTTTTGTTATACAGATTTAAATATTTATTATATAATATTATACTATGCGTTTAATATAATTTATGCTTTTTGAATAAAATTATTCTGAATATTATTTCTATTAGCTTGTTATCTCCGCATTCGAAAAAACATTAAAGCTTTAAAGGAACCAACTTGTACTAATAATAATGTATGAAAGGCAATAAATACACGCCAGAAAGGTTGTAAAACGATTTCGGGAGTTTGTATTTGTTCTTACTTCTAAACAGAAATATCTTAGGAATGAAACTGAAACTTAGAAATCACTATAGGGAATGCTTTTAATTCTACCCGCATTATCTTGTTGGAGTATTATAAAGAACTATATATTTGAACTATGAAAATATTGATGGCATTTGACTTTTGAATTCTTATTAAAGTACCCAAATAACAGAAAATTTTGAATTAGAGAATTTCAAAAACATAACATTACAATTACATTGTGTTTTTGTATTCTTGTGTGTTGTTTTTAAAATGCTAAAGTAAAAATATTTTTTAAGTTCTCTAACTAATTTAAATTTCAGGTAAGTTAATATTTCTTTCATAATAATGTATCAATCAAAAAATTTACACTTTTATTTTATAATATAAATATACATATTTTACAAACCAATTAAATAATTATTTAGAATCAAGACTTTTTCAGGGATAACCTGATATATAATAACATAAGAAAGAAATTCTAAAGATTCTTCCCTACTTCCATAACAATATTACGAACACCAGATTTTTAAAGCGTCGTAAATATGTCTAACAATTCGTTTCGCCTTAAAAAGAATAAGACAACATACAGTACAACAGTGTAAGAAAGAGCCAGATGTTTCTTTTACACCGACAACGTTGCAGGACGTCAAAATACCGAATTCCACATTAGTGTATATGTCTGGGACGTCATTTTGTCGGAAATATTTATATGGATATACACTGGACGTTATAAGACTGTATTATGTGCGGACGTCGAATGACGGTGTATATTGACTTCTTTATTTTTGATTTTATTAAAAATCTAACTAGCACACGTAACACTACTATGTAAAATAGTGTATATACACGAACTAAATCTTCTCTAGCGTTATTAGTTGTGGTGGACGTCCAATTACTTAGATATGAAAGGACGTCCATTTGTTAGGCAGATGTAAATATATATATATATATATATATATATATATATATATATATATATATATATATATATATATATATATATATATATATATATATATATATATATATATATATATATATATATATATATATATATATATATATATATATATATATATATATATATATATATATATATATATATATATATATATATATATATATATATATATATATATATATATATATATATATATATATATATATATATATATATATATATATATATATATATATATATATATATATATATATATATACAGGGTTATGATAATGTAATGCACAAAATTCATAAAACGTACAACGATCACTTTGGAACAAAATGCAAAAACACGTCAAATGTTTTTTTTTATTCCGCATCTTTTGACATAAGTTACAAAAATAACACGTCAAATTTGTCAAAGTTATGACGTCATTAACATATTTTTTTAATGGGAAGCTAAGATTTTTATTACATTATTGGAGAAAGCTTGTTTTGTTACACTAGGGAACAATAGTTGCAGTAGGGCTCACATAAGAAAAAAAAACGAGAAAATGAATAAAAAACGAAATAAACGTAAGTTTCATAATAATCGTTGTACGTTTTATGAATTTTGTGCATTACATTATCATAACCCTGTATATATATATATATATATATATATATATATATATATATATATATATATATATATATATATATATATATATATATATATATATATATATATATATATATATATATATATATATATATATATATATATATATATATATATATATATATATATATATATATATATATATATATATATATATATATATATATATTTGTCAAACCGCTTATACACACCCGTTTCGCTATATTCTACCGACTTGTCGGACCATTTTCGACGCTCTCAGACCCGGGCTTGGGTCTGGCAACGTTCTCCTATGTTTTTGAGGTCTACAGGATAAGGTTTATCTAAAACTGCAATAAAAAAATATACAATTTGGGTTTGGAAAAGTAGGGTCTGTAAAAAGTTTTATACAACCGTAGTTCATCACAATGAACTATAGGGGGCGTCGCGCCTTTCTCAAGTGTATATCGTATATTTTTATACAAGACGCTATCAAACCCGCTATGTTCTACAGACTTCCTAGGCCCTGGATCTGGCAACATTGCCATGACGCATATGTTAAGCTTTGTTTTATAAACGTTTGGCTATAATAGCTCGCATTTAATATATGATGGAGAAAAGTGACGTAAGAATTACATCAACTCGTATGCGATTTCTTTCATAATACATTATAATTTCTTAAATATTAATGTAATTTATTACATATTTTTTACATTGTTTCTTAAATAATGTTAAAGATGTACAGTTTTTTACATTAGCTGGAAGTGAATTATATTCAACTAAACCTTTATGAAACAGATTATTTTGTCCTATATTTGTTGTTACTGTATGAACATAAAAATTATTTCTACTTCTAGTATTATGATCATGAACATCTTCTACGAATAGTAACTCATTTAAAATGTGCTCTGGATATATTAAGTTTTTTATTTTAAATATTATTATCATCGTATTATAAAATATATTTTGCTTAACACTTTTAACAAAGATGTAACTTGCAACATTCTTCTTATGATAGTATACCTACTACATTTTAATATTATTCTTAACGCACAATTTTCTTTTTTTTTGAAGATTGTTAATTTCAGTATTATTTAGGAGGTAAAGTATACTAGCACAATAATTAAAATGGGGAAGTATTATTGTTTTATATAGTAATAATTTAGACCACTTGCTAAGATTTTGGCTTAATCTACCCATGAAATTTACTATTTTTGCAACTTTACTGATAACATAGTTTGAATGACTAGAAAATGTTAAGTGACAATCTATTATTACACCTAAGTACTTCCACTCATAAACTTGTTCTATTTTTTGACTATTAATTTGTATTCCCACATGACTAGATGTATCAATTTCGTTAAACTTATTTTTTATTATCATGAATTTTGTTTTATTTACATTTAAAGAAAGACTATTTTTACGTAACCAGTTATATACATTTACTAATTCATCATTGATGATATTTATTACTTTTTCAACATCATCTCCTATAAAATATATTAAAGTGTCATCTGCAAATAATTGAATGTTACATTTTTTAATTACATTAACAATATCATTTATGTATAGTACAAATAAATCAGGGCCTAATACAGTTCCTTGTGGAACGCTAAAGGTAGTTTTTTAGCTGAATATGTACTATTAACAGTTTGTTCACTTCAATGTAGTCACGAAACTGGATATTTACGACGGTCTCTAATAATTCTTCATAAGTTGGCACCATGTTGATCGGTCTGTATTCTTCACATTTGTTAGTGTTGGTTATCTTCTCAATGGCGATAATATGGGATGTCTTCAAGGTTTCTGGGAAGGATCCACTTTCTAGACTCATTTGAATTAGATGCAAAAATCTCTGTCCTATTACATTGAAAGCTAATTTAAGAATCTTTACTGTAATACGATCGACACTAGTATTCTTATTAGGTAAATTGTTTATAATTTTTTTTAACTCCAAAAACTCTATTGGTAGAAATTAGTCGAACTTGCATTGATGTACATTAATGTGGCTTAAATCAGTTTCAATTTGGGTTAAATTTGTTAATGTGATACTTTGTTGTATGCTGTTAATAAAGTAAATATTGAATTTTTCTGCAATTTGAATTTCCTTTTTTCTAACTCATTGTCAAAAATAATACCTTCCTTTTTTGTCTGTTATGGCCTCCTTTAATTAATTCTTTAACTGTTTTACACATTTCTGTTGAGTTATTTTTCATATCATCTATTTTTTCTTGGTAATAATTTCTCTTGTGGTTCCTGATCAAACTAACAATTCCATTTCTTTGTTGTCTATACCTATTCATATCACTTTCTTCTTGTGTAAAGATTGCTCTTTTAAATAATCTGTCCCTTTCTTCAATTTCCAAGGCTATTTCTGGGGTCCACCAACGCTTACAACTCCACTGACATTTAATGGTTTTTTTAACAGTTGGAGCATGCCTGTTTAGTGTGTCCATTATGGTTTTAACTAATATTTCTGCTAGTTGATTGGTGTTTGTACAGTCCGGATTCCATGGTTGATTCATTAGATCTAATTGAAATTGCATTTCATTGAAGTTGCTCATGTCTCTGTGTTGTATTGTATATTCTTCATATTTTTCTTTCACTTTTGCATTTACAGTTATTATTGAGTGATCGGTTATTTTTGGAACATGGTGTACCTGGGCATCAATGGTTTTTTCATTAGATACAGAAAGATCTATGAGTGTAGCACTGTCCTTAGTGATTCTTGTAGGTTGGTCGATAATCTGATGTAGTCCATTATTTTTAATTAAAGTTCTCAGTCTATTTTCCTAATATGAATCCTTTAATAGGTCAATATTAAAGTCTCCGATAATTAGTAAGGTCTCTGATCTACTAGCATATACATCAAACAAACTTTCAAGTTTCATTAGAAATTGAGCATCACTAGAGTTTGGAGAGTGATATAAATTTATAAAGTTATATTTGTATGATTGAAAGCATATATTAATGCCTACAATCCATGTGTTCATATCAATGGTATCTTTAAGTAGGACTTCATAACTGAATTCATTTTTTATATAAATGATTAGAGTAAGGTTAACAGGATTTTCGAACAAGTGAGACAACGCAACATAATACGGAAAAGATAATTTCTGCGGAAAGTGGATGGTTTCCAAATAAGGTGGAAAAGTACATATGTCATTTTCCGTAGTAATCAAACGATAAATTTCAAGAACTTGATTAAATTTTTTAGTATAAAAGTACTGTAATATCTTCTTTGTATGTTTGTTTGAAGGATTGTTTGCGGTTAATTAAAGCTTTATTCTTTTCCTGTTAAGATGAGAGAATGAATGCTTGAACTATTTGGTTTCTGAATTATTTTCTGATCCCTCGTTTACATTGGTTTCCTTGGATACTACAAAGTATCCAAGGCAACGGTGATCATCACATTTATTGCTCCCTTGTTTTTTAGAACTTTTCAAGCAGAAAAAGTCTCCATCAGTTTGCTTGAGGACAGGATTGGAAAGAACTAGTGAATGTACGCAAAAGATGAGGTTGTGATTGTAAAGCAACTTGATAGATACGTAAAAAACCGGGTTTTTTTCTTTGGCTGCTTTTACAATTGATTAAAGTTAGTACAGGGCTCATGTTAATGTTAATGGAACATGTTAATGTTCGTTACAATGATAAGAACTTAACCTATAGAAATGAGCTAATAAGAATAACGTGAGAATCGAATGAGATAATTGAAAACGGTTAAAATTAAGACAGCAGATTCTTAATTTTAGGGCTCGTTGCAAAATGTAAATAACTAAAAACTACAAAACTTAACCTAAGAGGAACGTATGAGGATTCTGTTGGACTTGTAGGTTGTTGGTTGGATAATAATCGTATATGCAACATAAAAGGAAAATAGTAAATGTATGTACACAAATATGTCTAACAGGTAACAAAAAGTAATTGCGAACTTTCTATACATAAACGGCACAAAAAAAGATAAGAAGGATTTGTAATGGGCTGCATCCGAGCTTATCTGCTATGTATTCCCTGTGTTCCCGATCGCAGGAAGTAACGAATTTTTGGTACGACCGTTTATTGAAGTTCACAACAACCGATTTGTAATTATACGTTTTGCGACACACTGTTGTGTGGGCTTCTTGTAGGGTTCTGAAACTTTTTCTGGAATAAATAGGTTTAGCTCAGGTTTAAATCGACAATCTATGCGAACGAAATGGCATAATTCTTGTTGCATTCTAAGGATTGGAAAGTTATGAATAGCTTCTCCTTTTCAGATTTGCGGTGTAACTCCATCACTGTTCACTGTATGGTCGAGACAAGTTAGTTCTTTGGCTTCAAAGATTGTTTTTTTTAATTTGATAGTAAACCGTAATGATATAGGCGTTGAAATACTTTCTTTAAATGCTGTAGATAGTCTGTTTTGATGGCAGACAAATTTAGAACAGAAAAAAACTTTATACAACCGTGACTTCAGATAGATTATGACTTCAGCGATGGAACTGCTCCATCTACTGGTAGTGGTGGTGCTGAGAGTATTGATCCTCTACTGGAATTATGCTAATTGATTTCTCGACATCTGCTTCATAAATAGGATCCTGGTATCTCGAATGGTATGCTTGCAAGAGTAAGTTTCTTGACAGATTGTTGCGTGTTCAATTAAAGTCGGCGCTCACCACATGTAATATCTTCTGTGTTTGTTTGTTTGAAAAACTGTTTGTGGTTAATGAAATCTGTATTCTTTTACTGTTAAGATGAGAGAATGAATGCTTGAACTAGTTGGTTTCTGAATTATTTTCTGACTCCTTGTTTATATTCGTTGCATTGGATACTACACTCACACATACATATTTATCACTGGATCACAGTACTCATTCATACATATCGTCGACGTTAATGCATACTAGCGGAACTATTTTCTAGCAATTTTCCAGGAGCGCGGTTTAAATGCTTATAAAAACTTTGTTACAGATGGTATGATGAATTCTTTGAAATCGCAACTAGCAACATTACTAGTTACAACATTTTAAAGAATTAAGTTCATATGCATTAACGACGATATGTACTATATACCACCAATAAATAACAACGTCGTAGACCATTCAGGGTAAAAAGCGTGAGGTGTTCTTTATCAAAAATTAAAATGGGCCAACTAAGTTGAGCATCATTTGTGACTTTTTTGCTAAAACACTGAAGAAAAACTTTCTCGTCTGTAATTTGTAAAATTACTTAATGGAAACAGGGCACTCAAAAGGTGCGGAGGGGCAGTGTATCTTGCAACCCCCAATTGAATTTCATGAACATTGGTATGGGGTAGATGCAGTAGCAGCACTTCACTATAGCAACAAGAAACGGCCACCTCATAGAACAAAAGATAAACGGAATAAATTCTGTGGGACGTTCTTTAACAAAAATGAAACAGGGTGGACTAATATGATTTGCGCCTGGTATATTTAGAACTACATATATTTCAAATGTAATCAGAAAATCTCTGGTGTACAATTCATCACTAAGAATATAATACATATTCCAATTCACAAATAGCTATTTCAGAATACAATAAAAATTGATCTTTAACTTAGTACAAGTGCAATATAACGGAATTGAGCCAGGTTTGAAAAAACTTCTTCTCTTCTTCGTTACCTTTCGACGTTTCTGTTAAAGGCACTTAACCACCATATAGTACTGTTTTGTACCTTCAAATTCATTAAACAGAAAGTAGGGATCGAACATTCCATAATTTTCTTGTAACTGTACAAACGCACAGTAAAAATAGAAACTGCTATTTTATTAATCTAGGTTAAACTAATCAAATTTAGTGTATTTTGGTCAGCTAAACTTCAAAATGACTTTATGCTTGATTGGTAAGTTGTTAAGTGGGTTAGATAAAATAAAGCTTATTTAATTGGCGCATGAATATATATCATACAGGATGTTTCACTTAAGATTCGTATCCTCTGAATAGGTGGTAGTACACATAAAATGCAACAAAACAGCTGAAAATCATTAGTGTCTATCTTTCATAATAACCGAAAAAAGAATGGTTTTTGAAAAGTGGGTAGCAGGTCACTGGTCTAAGAATCACACTTGGAGCTGAATGTGCCTATCTGATACATTGACGCGGCTGCTGCTAGGTGATGTCGCAGTTTGTTTTGACTATAATTTCCAGCAGTTTCCAAAAGTTGACATTTTTAGCAAGTTTTTTTCGATTTGAGTAAAAACAAAAAGAGTTTTTTGTTCCTATTGATGAATACTATCACACATGCAATTTATACGAAAGTTGAGTATGTAGACCAACAATTTCTACCGATACATTTGACGGAGCAAGTTTAGAACATAACTTATTGCGATCTTGTATGCGTCATCAAGTACTTAGCTAAGAAAAAAAAATGTTGAGATCGCATTGCAACCTTAGCATCACTTCTGCAAAATTCATGAAGCGATGTTGTTGTTATTGTTGGTTGTAGTATTATGATAATTTTGCAGTAAAAAGAATATCTTTAGGAAAATACCCTGTACTGGACAATTATTTTATAGAAACCCAAATGTATAGGGCATTTCACCTTGTTTTGAAATCTTTCTTACTTCGTTTGTACGTCATACTGCATGACGTTTTACCTTTATTTTCTTTCTGCATTTTATAGAGCATTATTCGACTTGGGTCAAGTATACCTGTTTTGTGAAGAATTAAATTTTGCATTCAATGGTATATTCATTAAACATATCACTATCACAGAATTCCGTATCTAGCGGTAGCGGGTACGCTACAGCTATCACAAGCACAAAATAACACTAATGTATGTTCTAATAACAACAGTCCTTGAACACAAAACTTTATCCAAATTGCATTTTTGACTTTTTTATTTTGAAGGTGTATAGCTTTGTAACATTTCATTTTTGAACATAGATATGTTGTGCTTAATGGCCAATTTTGATCAAAGGCATTGACCCTCAGGAATTGGCATCGTCTGCTCGAGATATCCTACATGTAAAATGGGTGAAGTCCCATTTACTGTTAAATATCTAGCTACATTTTAAAGCAGGCGTGGAATTAAGTCGTGAACTTAGAATTCCAAAACAAAAATCATTCAAGAAAAAAATTACTCGATACGAATATCAATATAAAGAACGAAGTAAGAGAGATCCAAAAACCCTGAAGTACCCTGTACGTTTTAGGTTCACTAAAAAGATTTATTAGTACAGGGATACCCCTAAAATGTATCTTGCCAATACGAGAATTACCATATGACTAACCCCAATAATAATAGTAATATCGCCTCGTAGATTTTGCTGGAGATGCTGAGATAGAAGAAGACTGAACCAGGATCGCGTTCGATGCTCACGAGATTTCCATAGCTATTTCATGATGAACATTAAATCACACAAAGTTATGCTCGAAGCTTCTCGTATAATATGTACCAATACAAATTATTTGTCTGTGTGACATATGATCGTTTTCAATTACACAGAAACAAGACAACACGCACAAAGTTTTCTTAGCTTTTTGGTATGAAAGTTAAATAAAATCCTATTTTACCTAACTGGCTCCATTTTGATAAACCTAATAGTTTCTGAAAAAACAGTAAAAATCATCTGGGGGCATGGCTTACCCTCATCAGCTTCTCTGGTTCACCACTTTTGAGTAGTAACTTTTAAGGGGTTATTTAAAATATCACAAAGAAGGCCTATAAAAAATCCATGGATCTACCTCAATTCCCCTCTATTTTTACTAATTTGACTGAACTGTTACTGTGGCATTAAAATATACATATCTTAGAAACTGTTTATTTGTGCTAGAAACATAACAGTAAAATGTTCAGGAGGTCAAAAGATTTGGCTATAACATTTATTTTTTCAAAACACATATACATGACGTGTCTTCGAAACTTTTAATTGTATTCTTGTAAACAAAAATAATCATGTTAAAATAAATGATTTAAAAACAAATTATTAAAAAACAATTATTTTCATAAACCTTATGTATTTTAGAACAAAAGAGGCTCAATACTATTTTCTCTCGTTAATAATAATTTTCAGAGTTACATCGTTTTACGGAAAACGTTAATTTTTCTGCGTTGAAGGTTATTTATGGAATTTACGAACAAATCAACAAAAATAAAGATCACTTATGTGCTTAGCATCCCGAAATCATTACGTCAGTCGTCATTTTATCTCTGATACATTCGGCAACGTTGCTGGGTTCGGTAGCGTAGGGAGGCTTGCTTAAAATTATACAAATGGGTCTGTAAACACTGTAATATGTACCGGGTTCAAGAACGACTGTCAAATATCACCAATATTTTTTTTTCATGTATTTTTACCCCTCGAGGATCTTAAATATTGCTTATCAGAAATAGATCAATATTATGTAAAATATACACATTTCAAAAATCAAAAAATGCGGGTCTACTAACGACCCTACCATATAGCGGGTCCGACAACGTCGATTAAACCAATATATATATATATATATATATATATATATATATATATATATATATATATATATATATATATTGATGCCTGTTAAGCTGTCACCTCCGTCATACAGAGGTGACGACCTGACTTCCGGGTATTCCCGTGAATATATTGCTAAAAATTTGGTATATTTGTGATGAGGGGAACCTCTAGAATCCGAATCTCAAGAAAGGGGAAATGATTTCCCTTGTTTTATTTTGTCATATATAGAGTTTACAGAAGATACGAACCGACCTCCAAAATGCATATATAAGAAGATACTTATAGTTCGCTGTTACCTCCAGCAGCGCTGCCAAGTCGTTGGAAGTCAGAACATACTAGCGTTATGCACAGTTATATATACAGAGCGTTGACTCCACATTCCATAGATGCACATTTCATAAAAAGGGTCACTTGTGGGTCTCCAGATGTTGAAATCGGGTGGTTCAAATTGCTCGCCGAGGGCATTTTAGTGGCAAAATAACAAAAGAAAACAAGCGAGCATTCTGGATTTACTTATTTTAAATTTTTTGAGTTATAGTAAATTGTCGTTTTTGTATTTCTTATGAATTATTGTAAAAGACATTAAAAAGCCGTTCCAACATAATTAAAGCGTCTTTATGAGTAGCACTGACTAGTTGAATAAGGCTTTTCTAATTATAATCACTGATTTCTCGTTTACTTCATAAATTTGTATTTCTTAAATGAAAACATTAGTAATCTGATTAAAAATACTTAGATATGTGATATATTAGTAAGAAATTTCTTTCTATAATGAATTAAAAATATAACAAAACCAAGAAAAAGGGAACTTATTAAATACTATAAATATAATAATGTTAACTAATTATCAATTCCTGTAAGCATAAGTGCGGTGAATTGAAAATAATTTAAAACCGGGATGATGCCCAGTATATCACATTTTGTTTTGATTATCCAGTAACAATAAACTGTACTTCTATCGCCTCTTACTAAATGATTCTTCAAATATGATGGGATGAATAATAAAGTCTTTGAAATGCAACCGTACGCAAATACTTTTTGCAAAACCTAGTGTCAGTATTTACATTTTTTTTTGTTATTGCCAATAAAAGTCAATAAGAATGCAACCAGCAACAATATTTGTTGTGTTAGACATACAGTAGTTATGTAACGTAATATTTGTATAAATATGATATTCTATAAAGTTTATTTTGATCTCGGGAATAACGGTTTAATTGAATATGCTTTTATCCAGATTTCATTTCGATTGAAATAAAGGCAGATATTCTTTTAATTTTTACTAAACTCGACAAGAGTTTAATATAAACAAATTAAATATTGCGATTCTTACAACGCAAATTTAAATTTCTCTTAAATGTTCGTTGTTTCCGAAGTCACGCACTTATCATGTTGGGCCATTGAATTTCCCGTGATTTGATTAACAAAGAGAGTTACCAACTTTATTAACATTAAAGCAAATCGAAACACAACAAATTAATCAACATTTTTATAGAATTTTTGCTTAAAACATTTTTTCCAACATTACTTGATCTAACGAAATACAGAATACGTATGTTACACTGTTATACATGTACCTCTTGTATTTTTTATGTTTTAACTTATGTTTTAAATAAAGCACTTACTAACGACAAAACATGAACGTTTTATGGAACGTGTACTTTAAGTCCACATTAAAGACAGGTTTAACTTAATGTAGTCTTTTTTTGATAACATTGTATAAAGCATAGATAAATAGTAGGTATATTGCGTTATCAGAATTAAAAGTGGCAGTTTATTTGACGCTTAATTATGTTAGCAATCGCGGCTCTCCATGTAAAACAAAATACCACTATGAGCTTTTGTTTGAGACAATGTTTATCAACCTTGCCACGACCTTAATATCCGAAAATGCCCCACTGCTAGACTAAAGTAGGAATGATAATTTGATACCAAGCTTGGTCTCAGACATGGAAAGATCAGAGTTACCCAATATTGGTTATTATTGATTAAAACTAATACGTTATGCAACGTTTTGGCCAATAAATGACACCGATATCGCAATAAAACTAAAGTTAGTGTTGGACCGATCTTGAATGTGAATGTAGTACCAAGGCTGGTAATTGAGAAACAAAGCAACTATTACACAATCTTTTTCCTTTAATGAATGCTAGTGCAAACAAGCAACGAAGTCTACCATTATTGTTTCGCCGTAACTGAATCTCAATCAATCAATCTTTGTGTTGGATATAAAATGTTCATTAACAAAATAAATATGAAAAAATCGAAAATTCGTATAAATGATTAATGTCTTAGACTCTTAACACATATTGAGACCGGACAAACCTAACACTTTCATAGTGTACGTCTTCTTGTGCAAATATATATGTTCAGTCGGTAAGTCAATATAGTTTACACTTTAGTCTTGCCAGTGTAAGTTTAAGTTCATAACAATGCAGTAGGTTAGCAACCACTAATCCATCTTTATAATAAACCACATTTACAGAAATTTAGCAAAATATAATATGAATATTGACCCAACCTTGGCCGAAGGGTAAGAAACCAAGATTTTGAATTTGGAAGATTGCTAAAACTGGGGTTAATTTAGCAAACCTAAGATTCAAAGTTGGCTAAGGTTTTGGGTGATAAGTATGTAACCGACTCTTGATATGTAGAGATTGACTAAGACTAGCTAAAGCAAATTAGCGAAATAGTATCTGATTCTATGGGTAACTGGCATCGACCTAACGGGTGAAAATTGGCTGAAACTTGGGCAAGTCGTAAGGAACCTTGATTCGGGGTCTGAACATTGGCTCTGATTTGTACAACGTTTAGTGAACCGAAAATTAGTGTCAGGGTGTTGATTAACCCTCGAGTGACAATTAAACAACCGAGACTCAGAATCTGAAAATAGCGCTGCAGCAGCTTTCACAGCCGTCTTAGATTTAAAAATCACTCAAGCAATAAAATTCTTTGAAGTACATCATCATTTTTATTCATATAAAACGCTTAAAGCTCTGACAGGTAAATAAACTAATAAATAAACGTCATATTAAACATGAGTTAGAGAACCAAGATTCGATATCTGAAAATTCGCCTACACTTGGATCAATGCCGAGAAAACGACATTTGACTGTCCAGTATTCAGCCAAGCTGGGGTTTATTCAAAGACCTTTGTTTTAATATTATGCCTTGTCATTAAAATTGTCGTTTTTCCTCTAATACAAAATTGTAGGTATTGCTAGACTAATCATAGTGAGGAGGTACTTTTAGCCCTAGTAGAAAAAAATAGCATGTATTATTTGGATTTAAAGTGACTTTGTTTGTTGCTATTTACGAGCGATAAATAACTCCGCTTAAATAATAGATAAATAATAATCTTATCATGTGTGCAACTCCGCTATAGGGTAAATACAAGTATTTTACTTAATTGGGCTCGATTTCTATAATCTAGAATGGCTTTAGGGGAGTTCACGCAACCTAGCTGCGATGTGCAAACGGGTTTTCCAAATCGATTATGTGGATTGTTTTCCAATTATCTTAATTTTCATCATAATGCATCAATCCTAAATCCAAATATAACATGCACGGAAACAAGATTGAGCGATGAAGATTTTTCACCTACCTCTGCGAATGAGACTTGTTTCCAACTCTTCTTATTTCATTATGTCGAGCTGTTAACAAGTGTCCAGTCCTCAAACTAAGGTCTTCCTTGATCAGTGGCGACATAGACCTGGAGCTCATGTCCATTTCCTTCGCCAACACTTTTTACGAATAGGATGTTATAAAAAGAAACATTTTTGATTTATAGTTATTTATGTTATAAATCCGGCAATGAAACTTTCCAGAACGAGTTTGATTTCTGAAGGAAGATAGAATTCGCATCTGAAATCTTGAAATGATAACTAAGGAGAGTCATTTACAGGATCTATAACGTTTTTTTTCATGCGTTGCAATTTTTCCTTTTTGAACGAAAGTTCATTCATCCCCTGCTTTATAATAATCTAGTCATACTATCAGGGTGTCCCACAATGCTGTTTACACGCAATATCTCCCTTATTTGAAAAGATAAACAAATCAACCAAAAACTATTGTGAATGACTCAAAATGGACCTTCAGAAAACATCTTGAAATGCTGGTTGAATAGCAACGTTTAAGAGATCATAACTTGATTAATTTTTTAAATTGCACCCTCTGGTTTTTTTTCACGGAAATGTATTCTTAACTCCATTGTGCATACGGTAGTATGCCTTACTTAATTATCTAATGTGCATTTAGGGGTTGAAAAATTTTTTTTATAAATTGTACACTTTATAATCACTAACTAAATTATTTATTCAAAAATATGATTAGAGCCGTGTCTACAAGGGAACTACCGAAGCACTTTAAAGCCCGTGTAGAGTCCACAGGAGGGCATTTTGAGCATTTACTTTAAGTTTAAGATAAATTCAACTTATACAAAATTTTTTTGCAACCCCTAAATGCACATTAGATAATTAAGTAAGGCATACTACCGTATGCAGAATGAAGTTAAGAATACATTTCCGTGAAAAAAAAAACAGAGGGTGCAATTTGAAAAATTAATCAAGTTGGCATCATCTCTTAAACGTTGCTATGCAACCAGCATTTAATGATGTTTTCTGAAGGTCCATTTTGAGTCATTCAAAATAGTTTTTGGTTGATTTGTTTATCTTTTCAAAAAGGGAGATATTGCGTGTAAACAGCATTGTGGGACACCCTGTATAGAAGAGTCAATTTTTGCTAAAAACGTGCCTAAGTTCTTATTTTTGATTATCTAAAGATAGAGACTTGAAATCTTTTGTAATGCCTTCAGTACTGGACCAATACAAAATGAACTATGTATAAAATGGCACGCCCCATCGGGGGGTTGAAACTCCCATTTTAAACTCCCAATTTAATGACTCGGGAAGTTTTCAACCAAGTTGAGCAAAAACTATGTTGGAGGGAGCTTTGAGATCGCTGATTATGAATCAAATGAGAAAATAAGAAAATTCAAAATGGCGGAACCAAGATGGCGGTATTTTAGATTAAAAATGCGATTTACGCCGTTTTTATTGATTTTAGAGAAAAATGAGAAAAGTCAGAAAGTGTTTAGAATGTGATTCTGCATAGGAATACATAATTCCGGTTACCTTATTATGTAACCCCTTCACTCTCACCTACTGAGAAGCCCACTAGGGAAGAGTAAAGGGGGTTACATAATAAGGGAACCAAAATAGTGTATTCCTATGCAAGATCACATTCTAAACACTTTCTGGCTTTTCTCATTTTTCTCTAAAATCAATAGAAAGGCGTAAATTCCATTTCTAATCTAAAATACCCCCATCTTGGGTCCGCCATTTTGAATTTTCAAATTTTCTCATTTGATTAATCATCAGCGACCTCAAATCTCCCTCCAACATAGTTTTTGCTCAACTTGGTTGAAAACTTCCCGAGTTACTAAATTGGGAGTTTAAAATGGGGGTTTCAACCCCCCGAGGGAGGGGGCACGCTCCCTCGGGGGGTTGAAACCACCATTTTAAACATATTACAT
Source organism: Agrypnus murinus (assembly GCA_929113105.1). Lineage (NCBI taxonomy): Eukaryota > Metazoa > Arthropoda > Insecta > Coleoptera > Elateridae > Agrypnus > Agrypnus murinus. Next base: position 106,717,376 of record OV816026.1, on the reverse strand, counting down.
TTTATATTGGTCCAGTACTAAGGGCATTAGAAAAGATTTCAAGTCTCTATCTTTAGATAGTAAAAAATAACCGCCATTTTAGGTCTGCTATTTTGAATTTTTTAATTTTCTCATTGGATTCATAATCAGCTACTCCAAGAACTCTCCCAACATAAATTTCGCTCAATCTGGTTGCGTTATTAAGTTAGGGGTACAAAATGGGTATCTCAACCATCAGGAGGGGGCGTGCTCCCATTTTAAACATATTACATTTTTTATTAGTCCAGTATTAAAAGCATTACAAAAGATTTCAGGTCTCTATCTTTAGATAGTAAAAAATAAGAATTTAATGCAAAAATTGGCTCTACTACTAGGGCAGAGCGAAGGGGTTACATAATAAGGTAACCAAAATAGTGTATTCCTTTGCAAAACCACATTCAAAACACTTCTTGACTTTTTGAATTTCTCTCAAGAATCAATAGAAATGGCGTAAATCGCATTCTCATCTCAAAGGCCGTTATTTTAAGACCGCCATTTTGGATCTGCCATTTAGAATTTTTCAATTTTCTCATAATCAGCGACTCCAAGAACTCTCCCAACATAAATTTCGCTCAATTTGGTTGCGTTATTAAATTAGGGGTACAAAATGGGGATCTCAACCACCAAGGGGGGCGTGCTCCCATTTTAAACATATTACATTTTATATTAGTCCAGTACTAAAGGCATTACAAAAGATTTCAAGTCTCTATCTTTAGATAATAAAAAATAAGAATTTAATGCCAAAAACTGGCTCTACTACTAGGGCAGAGCGAAGGGGTTAAATAATAAGGTAATCAAAATAGTGTATTCCTTTGCAAAACCACATTCTAAACACTTCTTGACTCTTTGAATTTCTCTCAAGAATCAATAGAAATGGCGTAAATCGCATTCTCATCTCAAAGGCCGTTATTTTAAGACTGCCATTTTGAATTTTTCAATTTTCTCATAATCAGCGACTCCAAGAACTCTCCCAACATAAATTTCGCTCAATTTGGTTGCGTTATTAAATTAGGGGTACAAAATGGGGATCTCAACCACCAGGGGGGGGCGTGCTCCCATTTTAAACATATTACATTTTATATTAGTCCAGTACTGAAGGCATTACAAAAATTTCAAGTCTCTATCTTTAGATAATAAAAAATAAGAATTTAATGCAAAAAACTGGCTCTACTACTAGGGCAGAGCGAAGGGGTTAAATAATAAGGTAATCAAAATAGTGTATTCCTTTGCAAAATCACATTCTAAACACTTCAAACACTAAATAACTAAACACTAAATGTTACATTATTTTGTTTAGTAAAATTATTTTTCTTTGAAAATTTATTAATCGAAATACAAGAAATATTGTTGATTTTGAAGATAAATCTTTCTTTGTGATTCGAGAATGAATATTTCATATGTCATATGACTATTCCTAAAATAATAATCAAATAATAATAATCCAATAAATCCGAAATGATCATTTTGTAAAAAGATGAACTTTTTATTTGTACATAATTACGACTAAAAAGTATTTCCTATTTAATTTTTTCATAGCTCGTTTTCAATTCAAAACTTTTTAAATGAAATAGAAATTATTACTTTATTGTTCTAAACTCCCCTAAGATCCCTTAGGTAGCGTGAAATGGTCGAAACAACGCCAAGGGTACCGGTTTCGATGGAATCCTATATACCTGAATGGTTAAAGTCTTGTACGCGACGTTGCCAATATGTGGAGGCTGTAACGTACCGTACATGATACAGAAAACAACATATATAGGCGGAGGTGACAACGTATTGGCAATTATACAACTAAGAGCGACGGCAACGCCAGCGATCTACAGCTGAACTAAAAATTAAATTTGTGAGTATAAGTATGACGTTGTCACCTCCAGACAAAAATTTGAATTTAGGCTTCTAACACCATCTATATGCTTATACAATCGAAAACAGGGCAAAACGTTGTGACCTCCGAAAACGGAGGTCACAACGTTATATATGAAGTGACAACGTACGCTGGGTATCTACTTTGGAGGTGACATGGTACCCTTTATCAATATATATATATATATATATATATATATATATATATATATATATATATATATATATATATATATATATATATATATATATATATATATAAGTACATAACAAAGGGATAATAATGGGCATTCGCGCAATAGAGTAACAAGAGAAAGTGAGTTGCAGCCGTATACACGTGTTTCGCACTTATTAGTGCTCATCAGTACGGCATAGCAGATAGAAAGCAATAAAATAAAAGCAACAAACTAGAAACGATGTACAATACAAAGTTTCACGGATAGCAGCCAACCACACATTTGCAGTATCGGCTCGAAGACACTGAGTTTTCAGTGCAACAACAAACGTCACTACGGAGGTGGCTATAGCCACTACCGTGAGACAACCTAATCCCAAGAAATATCAATAAGAATAGAAATATTAATGCGCGTAAAAATATAAGTACATAACAAAGGGATAATAATGGGCATTCGCGCAATAGAGTAACAAGAGAAAGTGAGTTGCAGCCGTATACACGTGTTTCGCACTTATTAGTGCTCATCAGTACGGCATAGCAGATAGAAAGCAATAAAATAAAAGCAACAAACTAGAAACGATGTACAATACAAAGTTTCACGGATAGCAGCCAACCACACATTTGCAGTATCGGCTCGAAGACACTGAGTTTTCAGTGCAACAACAAACGTCACTACGGCTGCAACTCACTTTCTCTTGTTACTCTATTGCGCGAATGCCCATTATTATCCCTTTGTTATGTACTTATATTTTTACGCGCATTAATATTTCTATTCTTATTGATATTTCTTGGGATTAGGTTGTCTCACGGTAGTGGCTATAGCCACCTCCGTAGTGACGTTTGTTGTTGCACTGAAAACTCAGTGTCTTCGAGCCGATACTGCAAATGTGTGGTTGGCTGCTATCCGTGAAACTTTGTATTGTACATCGTTTCTAGTTTGTTGCTTTTATTTTATTGCTTTCTATCTGCTATGCCGTACTGATGAGCACTAATAAGTGCGAAACACGTGTATACGGCTGCAACTCACTTTCTCTTGTTACTCTATTGCGCGAATGCCCATTATTATCCCTTTGTTATGTACTTATATTTTTACGCGCATTAATATTTCTATTCTTATATATATATATATATATATATATATATATATATATATATATATATATATATATATATATATATTTATATTTGTTTAACCGCTTATACATACCCGTTTCGCTATATTCTACCGACTTGTCGGACCATTTTCGACGCTCTCAGACCCGGGCTTGGGTCTGGCAACGTTCTCTTATGTTTTCGAGGTCTACAGGATAAACTTTATCTAAAACTGCAATAAAAAAATATACAATTTGGGTTTGGAAAAGTAGGGTCTGTAAAAAGTTTTATACAATCGTAGTTCATCACAATGAACTATAGGGGGCGTCGCGCCTTTCTCAAGTGTATATCGTATATTTTTATACAAGACGCTATCAAACCCGCTATGTTCTACAGACTTCCTAAGCCCTGGATCTGGCAACATTGCCATGACGCATATGTTAAGCTTTGTTTTATAAACGTTTGGTTATAATAGCTCGCATTTAATATTTGATGGAGAAAAGTGACGTAAGAATTACATCAGCTCGTATGCAAGTTTCCACTTTCCACATTTGTAACTAATTCCCTGGCTTTGAAAAATTGAAGGTTTTAATATTTATTAATAATAATAATATACTTTATTTATAGCATATAACTAGATAAATTCCATACAATACATTATAATTTCTTAAATATTAATGTAATTTATTACATATTTTTTACACTGTTTCTTAAATAATGTTAAAGATGTACAGTTTTTTACATTAGCTGGAAGTGAATTATACTAAACTAAACCTTTATGAAACAGATTATTTTGTCCTATATTTGTTGTTACTGTATGAACATAAAAATTATTTCTACTTCTAGTATTATGATCATGAACATCTTCTACGAATAGTAATTCATTTAAAATGTGCTCTGGATATATTCGGTTTTTTATTTTAAATATTATTATCATCGTATTACAAAATATATTTTGCTTACAACTTAACAAAGATGTAATTTGCAACATTCTTCTTATTCTAGTATACCTACTACATTTTAATATTATTCTTAACGCACAATTTTGTTTTTTTGAAGATTGTTAATTTCAGTATTATTTAGGAGGTAAAGTATACTAGCACAATAATTAAAATGGGGAAGTATTATTGTTTTATATAGTAATAATTTAGACCACTTGCTAAGATTTTGGCTTATTCTATCCATGAAATTTACTTTTTTTGCTTTACTCATAACATAGTTTGAATGACTAGAAAATGTTAAGTGACAATCTATTATTACGCCTAAGTACTTCCACTCATAAACTTGTTCTATTTTTTGACTATTAATTTGTATTCCCACATGACTAGATGTATCAATTTCGTTAAACTTATTTTTTATTATCATGAATTTTGTTTTAGTTACATTTAAAGAAAGACTATTTTTACCTAACCAGTTATATACATTTACTAATTCATCATTGATGATATTTATTACTTTTTCAACATCATCTCCTATAAAATATATTAAAGTGTCGTCTGCAAATAATTGAATGTTAAATTTTTTAATTACATTAACAATATCATTTATGTATAGTACAAATAAATCAGGGCCTAATACAGTTCCTTGTGGAACGCCAAAGGTAGGTAGCTGAAGATGTACTATTAAAGTATCTAGTTTTTTGAAATCTGTTTTTGAGATATTCACTAAACCATTTTATAACTATTGGGCCGAACCCATATCTTTTTAATTTCAATAATAATAGATCTCTATTAATAGTCTCAAAAGCACGTCTAAAGTCTAGAAAAACTACACCTATCACATTCTTCTTGTAAATAGCATTTTTCCATTTCAAAAGAACTGATTGTATTGCACTTTCACATGAATTATTTTTTCGAAACCCTGATTGAAAAGGTGTTAACAGTTTGTTCACTTCAATGTAGTCACGAAACTGGATATTTACGACGGTCTCTAATAATTTTTCATAAGTTGGCACCCTGTTGATAGGTCTGTATTCTTCACATTTGTTAGTGTTGGTTATTTTCTCAATGGGGATAATATGGGATGTCTTCAAGGTTTCTGGGAAGGATCCACTTTCTAGACTCATTTGAATTAGATGCAAAAATCTCTGTCCTATTACATTGAAAGCTAATTTAAGAATCTTTACTGTAATACGATCGACACTACTATTCTTATTAGGTAAATTGTTTATAATTTTTTAACTCCAAAAACTCTTTTGGTAAAAATTTTTCGAACTTGCATTGATGTAAATTAATGTGGCATAAATCAGTTTCAATTTGGGTTAAATTTGTTAATGTAATAATTTGTTGTATGCTGTTAATAAAGTAAATATTGAATTTTTCTGCAATTTGTTTTCATTTGCATGAAGTTTTCCACATTTCTGTTGAGTTGTTTTTCATATCATCTATTTTTCTTGATAATAATTTCTCTTGTGGTTCCTGATCAAACTAACAATTCCATTTCTTTGTTGTCTATACCTATTCATATCACTTTCTTCTTGTGTAAAGATTGCTCTTTTATATAATCTGTCCCTTTCTTCAATTTCCAAGGCTATTTCTGGGATCCCTTGCAACTCCATTGACATTTAATGGTTTTTTTAACAGTTGGAGCATGCCTGTTTAGTGTGTTCATTATGGTTTTAACTAATGTTTCTGCTAGTTGATTGGTGTTTGTACAGTCCGGATTCCATGGTTGATCCATTAGATCTAATTGAAATTGCATTTCATTGAAGTTGCTCATGTCTCTGTGTTGTATTGTATATTCTTCATATTTTTCTTTCACTTTTGCATTTACAGTTATTATTGAGTGATCGGTTATTTTTGGAACATGGTGTACCTGGGCATCAGTGGTGTTTTCATTAGATACAAGAAGATCTATGAGTGTAGCACTGTCCTTAGTGATTCTTGTAGGTTGGTCAATAATCTGATTTAGTCCATTATTTTTAATTAAAGTTCTCAGCCTATTTTCATAATATGAATCCTTTAATAGGTCAATATTAAAGACTCCCATAATTAGTAAGGTCTCTGATCTACTAGCATATCATCAAACAAATTTTCAAGTTTCATTAGAAATTGAGCATCACTGGAGTTTGGAGAGTGATATAAATTTATAAAGTTATATTTGTATGATTGAAAGCATATATTAATACTTACAATCCATGTGTTCATATCAATGGTATCTTTAAGTAGGACTTTATAACTGAATTAATTTTTTATATAAATGATTAGAGTAAGGTTAACAGGAATTTCGAACAAGTGAGACAACGCAACATAATACGGAAAAGTTAATTTCTGGGGAAAGTGGATGGTTTCCAAATAAGGTGGAAAAGTACATATGTCATTTTCCGTAGTAATCAAACGATAAATTTCAAGAACTTGATTAAATTTTTTAGTATAAAAGTACTGTAATATCTTCTTTGTATGTTTGTTTGAAGGATTGTTTGTGGTTAATTAAAGCTTTATTCTTTTACTGTTAAGATGAGAGAATGAATGCTTGAACTATTTGGTTAATGAATTATTTTCTGATCCCTCGTTTACATTCGTTTCCTTGGATACTACAAAGTATCCAAGGCAACGGTGATCATCACATTTATTGCTCCCTTGTTTTTTAGAATCTTACCAGCAGAAAAAGTCTCCATCAGTTTTCTTGAGGACAGGATTGGAAAGAACTAGTGAATGTACGCATAAGATGCGGTTGTGATTGTAAAGCAACTTGATAGATACGTAAAAAACCGCGTTTTTTTCTTTGGCTGGTTTTACAATTGATTAAAATTAGTACAGGGCTCTTAATGTTAATGTTCGTTACAATGATAAGAACTTAACCTATAGATATGAGCTAATAAGAATACCGTGAGAATTGAATGAGATAATTGAAAACGGTTAAAATTAAGACAGTAGATTCTAAATTTTAGGGCTCGTTGCAAAATGTAAATAAAAACTACAAAACTTAACCTAAGAGGAACTTATGAGGATTCTGTTGGACTTGTAGGTTGTTGGTTGGATAATAATCGTATATGCAACATAAAAGGAAAATAGTAAATGTATGTACACAAATGTGTCTAACAGGTAACAAAAAGTAATTGCGAACGTTCTCTACATAAACGGCACAAAAAAAGATAAGAAGGATTTGTAATGGGCTGCATCCGAGTTTATCTGCTATGTATTCCCTGTGTTCCCGATCACACGAAGTAACGAATTTTTGGTACGACCGTTTATTGAAGTTCACAACAACTGATTTGTAATTATACGTTTTGCGACGCACTGTTGTGTGCGTTTCTTGTAGGGTTCTGAAACTTTTTCTGGAATAAATAGGTTTAGCTCAGGTTTAAATCGACAATCTATGCCAACGAAATGGCATAATTCTTGTTGCATTCTAAGGATTGGAAAGTTATGAATAGCTTCTCCTTTTGAAATTTGCGGCGTAACTCCATCACTGTTCACTGTGTGGTCGAGACAAGTTAGTTCTTTGGCTTCAAAGATTGTTTTTTTAATTTGATAGTAAACCGTAATGATATAGGCGTTGAAATACTTTTTTTAAATGCTGTTGATAGTCTGCTTTGATGCAGAAAAATTTAGAACAGAAAAAAACTATACAACCGTGACTTCAGATAGATTATGAATTCAACGATGGAACTGCTCCATGTACTAGTAGTGGTAGTAACCTAGTAACTAGGTAGTGGTGGTGCTGAGAGAGTATTGATCCTCTACTGGAATTATGCTAATTGATTTCTCGACATCTGCTTCATAAATAGGATCCTGGTATCTTGAATGGTATGCTTGCAAGAGTAAGTTTCTTGACAGATTGTTGCATGTTCAATTAAAGTCGGCGGTCACCACATGTAATATCTTCTGTGTTTGTTTGTTTGAAAGACTGTTTGTGGTTAATGAATGCTTTATTCTTTTACTGTTAAGATGAGAGAATGAATGCTTGAACTATTTGGTTTCTGAATTATTTTCTGACTCCTTGTTTATATTCGTTGCATTGGATACTACACGCACACATACATATCACTGGATCACAGTACTCACTCATACATATCGTCGACGTTAATACATACTAGCGGAACTATTTTCTAGCAATTTTTCAGGAGCGCGGTTTAAATGCTTATAAAAACTTTGTTACAGATGGCATGATGAATTCTTTGAAATCGCAACTAGCAACATAGCTAGTTACAACATTTCAAAGAATTAAGTTCATATGCATTAACGGCGACGATATGTACTATATACCACCAATAAATAACAACGTCGTAGACCATTCAAGGTAAAAATCGTGAGGTGTTCTTTATCAAAAATTAAAATGGGCGAACTAAGTTGAGCATCATTTGTGACTTTTTTGCTAAAACGCTGAAGGAAAACTTTCTCGTCTGTAATTTGTAAGATTACTTAATGGAACTTTTAATGGAAACGGGGCACTCAAAAGGTTCGGAGGGACAGTGTATGTTGCAACCCCCAATTGAATTTCATGAACATTGGTATAGGGTAGATGCAGTAGCAGCACTTCACTATAGCAACAAGAAACGGCCACCTCATAGAACAAAAGATAAACGGAATAAATTCTGTGGGACGTTCTTTAACAAAAATGAAACTGGGTGGACTAATATGATTTGCGCCTGGTATATTTAAAACAAGTGCAATATAACGAAATTGAGCAAGGTTTGAAAAAACTTCTTCTTTTCTTCGTTACCTTTCGACGTTTCTGTTAAAGGCACTTAACCACCATATAGAGTATACTGTTTTGTACCTTCAAATTCATTAAACAGAAAGTAGGATCGAACATTCGATAATTTTCTTGTAACTGTACAAACGCACAGTAAAAATAGAAACTGCTATTTTTTTAATCTAGGTTAAACTAATCAAATGTAGTGTATTTTGGTCAGCTAAACTTGAAAATGACTTTATGCTTGATTTGTTCATGTTTACGAGTAGATAATATCCTGAACTTTGTAAAATATCAATATTAAACCACGCCCCCAGATGGGTTTTGTCGTTTTATTTTCAAAAACTGTTAGGTTTATGGACTGGTTTGGATGGAAGATTCGTATCCTCTGAACAGGTGGTAGTACACATAAAATGCAACAAAAAAGCTGAAAATCATTAGTGTCTATCTTTCATAATAACCGAAGAAATAATGGTTTTTGAAAAGTGGGTAGCAGGTCACTGGTCTAAGAATCACACTTGGAGCTGGATGTGCCTATCTGATACATTAACGCAGCTGCTGCTAGGTGATGTCGCAGTTTGTTTTGACTATAATTTCCAGCAGTTCCCAAAAGTTGACATTTTTAGCAAATTTTTGTCGATTTGCGTAAAAACATAAAGGGTTTTTTGTTACTATTGATGAATACTATCACACATGCAATTTATACGAAAGTTGAGTAAAACACCCTGTATGTAGACCAACAATTTCTACCAATACATTTGACGGAGCAGCTTTAGAACATAACTTATTGCGATCTTGTATTCGTCATCAAGTACTTAGCTAAGAAAAAAAATGTTGAGTTCGCAGTGCAACCTTAGCATCACTTTTGCAAAATTCATGAAGCGATGTTGTTGTTATTGTTGGTTGTAGTATTATGATAATTTTGCAGTAAAAAGAATATCTTTAGGAGAATACCCTGCACTGGACAATTATTTTATAGAAACCAAAATGTATAGGGCATTTCACCTTGTTTTGAAATTTTTCTTACTTTGTTTGTACGTCATACTGCATGACGTTTTACCTTTATTTTCTTTCTGCATTTTATAGAGCATTATTTGACTTGTCACTATTCGACTTGGGTCAAGTATACCTGTTTTGTGAAGATTTAATTTTTCATTCAATGGTATATTCATTAAACATATCACTAGCACAGAATTCCGTATCTAGCGGTAGCGGGTACGCTACAGCTACCACAAGCACAAAATAACACTAATGTATGTTCTAATAACAACTGTCCTTGAACACAAAATTTTATCCAAATTGCATTTTTTGACTTTTTTATTTTGAAGGTGTGTAGCTTTGTAACATTTCATTTTTGAACATAGATATGTTGTGCTTAATGGCCTATTTTGATCAAAGGCATTGACCCTCAGGAATTGGCACCGTCTGCTCGAGATATCCTACATGTAAAATGGGTGAAGTCCCATTTAATGTTAAATATCTAGCTACATTTTAAAGCAGGCGTGGAATTAAGTCGTGAACTTAGAATTCCAAAACAAAAACCACTCAAGAAAAAAAAGAATATCAATATAAAGAACGAAGTAAGAGAGATCCAAAAACCCTGAAGTACCCTGTACGTTTTAGGTTCAGTAAAAAGATTGATTAGTACAGGGTATACCCCTAAAATGTATCTTGCCAATACGAGAATTACCATATGACTAGCCCCAATAATAATTATAATATCGCCTCGTAGATTTTGCTGGAGATGCTGAGATAGAAAAAGACTGAACCAGGATCGCGTTCGATGCTCAACGAGATTTCCATAGCTATTTCATTATGAACATCAAATCACACAAAGTTATGCTCGAAGCTTCTCGTATAATATGTACCGATACAAATTATTTGTCTGTGTGACATATGATCGTTTTTTGATTACACAGAAACAAGACAACATGCACAAAGTTTTCTTAGCTTTTTGGTATGAAAGTTAAATAAAATCCTATTTTACCTAACTGGCTCATTTTGATAAACCTAATAGTTTCTGAAAAAACAGTAAAAATCATCTGGGGGCATGGCTTACCCTCATCAGCTTCTCTGGTTCACTACTTTTGAGTAGTAACTTTTAAGGGGTTATTTAACATATCACAAAGAAGGCCTATCAAAAATCCAAGGATCTACCTCAATTCCCCTCTATTTTTACTAATTTGACTGAACTGTTACCGTGGCATTAAAATATACATATCTTAGAAACTGTTCATTTGTGCTAAAAACATAACAGTAAAATGTTCAGGAGGTCAAAAGATTTGGTTATAACATTTATTTTTTCAAAACACATATACATGACGTGTCTTCGAAACTTTTAATTGTATTCTTGTAAACAAAAATAATCATGTTAAAATAAATGATTTAAAAACAAATTATTAAAAAACAATTATTTGCATAAACCTTATGTATTTTAGAACAAAAAAGGCTCAATGCTATTTTCTCACGTTAATAATAATTTTCAGAATTACATCGTTTTACGGAAAACGTTAATTTTTCTGCGTTTAAGGTTATTTATGGAATTTACGAACAAATCATCAAAAATAAAGATCACTTATGTGCTTAGCATCCCGAAATCATTACGTCAATCGTAATTTTATCACTGATACATTCGGCAACGTTGCTGGGTTCGGTAGGGTAGGTAGGCTTGCTTAAAATTATACAAATGGGTCTGTAAACACTGTAATATGTATCGGGTTCAAGAACGACTGTCAAATATCACCAATACTTTTTTCTCATATATTTTTACCCCTCGAGGATCTTAAATATTGCTTATCAGAAATAGATCAATATTATATAAAATATACACATTTTAAAAATTAAAAAATGCGGGTCTACTAACGACCCTATCATATAGCGGGTCCGACAACGTCGATTAAACCAATATATATATATATATATATATATATATATATATATATATATATATATATATATATATATATATATATATATATATATATATATATATATATATATATATATATATATATATATATATATATTGTTGTATTATTTTGTCGTAAATGGGATTTAGTCAAAATTAATGAACATTATATAATCAAACTGTATCATATTGCTTTATTTTAAATTAATTGCAGCGAGTAATTTCGTTTCTAGCTACATAAAGTAAGAAAATATTTTGAGTGCCAATTATTTATTGAACGGTCCTCGTATAACGCATAAATTTTATTTAAATACATGTTTCGAATTTAAAGGTGAATAAGGCTAAGCTATTTAAGCAAGAAACTTTTATTTTTGTTTAAAATATTATCACTTTGTTGATAAAGAAAATACTAAGCTCTGCAGGACATTTGTTTTAAAGTAATTAATGCTAAATTTAATAGGAAATTCGTATAAGAGTGGATTTGATGATGATATTTTATGTTAAGGAAAAATGTGTTTAGTATTGTTAAGAATTTAAAAGAGTGCCTTTACCTAGAAATAAATAAAATTGTTAGTCAGTTGTTTTCGAGCGGTACTGGTCTGCAGATGTACAGCAAGGAGAGTACACTAGTGCAGCCATGCATTTGAAAATGTATTTTCTATCGTTAAAAATGAATGAAAAAGTATAAATTATGATTTTAAAGTATGTAAAGGAGATTATTGTAGTAAAAATAGTTAATTAAAAAGGAAAATTATTAGTGAAGATAGCAAGAAGGATATTCAGTTTATTGTTTAAAGGAAAGTGTTTGAAGAAAGATAAAGTGCGGAGTTGTTTGTTTTTTTGTTTTAAAGGAAAAGGTTCCGGGGATATATTTTTTAAAATAATCAAAAACTGATTATGTTGGACATTTTTTTGTATGCTCAAGTTAAGAAAAATCATACTGGTTTAAGAAATTTATTGTTTTGAAAATTGTAAAAAGGTCATTTACAAATGTGTGTATAATAAATGTTAATTTGGTTCTAACAGTAGTGCATTATTCACATCAAGAAATATAAAAATCCTGAGAAGTAATTATTGTTCCTACCTGAAACAAAAGAAAAGAATTATTTATAAAATAATAAAAACACAGTTTTATAAAAACAGTTTATCCAAGTACACTTACTATTGGATTATTAGCTTCTCGTTCAACATCTTTGGCGTGCTTCTCGACACCCAGGGGAAAGGAGTCAATCATCTACCTGCATCCAACAGCAACCGCATGGGGGAACGTGATTACAACAGTTCAGCGCTTTTGGTGGCGGTAAGAAATAAAATGTGAACATTTGCAATCAAAATTTGAACATTCTTTTATCCGCAATAAACAGTAACCATAGATAATTATTTTGTTATAATACTTACTCCATTAAAATTCATGTAAAGGCAAGGCAGATATTTTGTAAAACAAAACTGCACCATATACGAATCTCTTTGTTTCATTTGGTATTTGATTAAAATTTATTTCTGAATTTTGAGGTGTTGCAGAGTTGCGTATTTTTGAACCTCGATAATTTTAAAAGACCCTGTGAGTATCAGTCTCGTGCTAAGATAAGCTTAGCTGGCGCCCAACATTGTTTTTTTTATTATTTCATAATTTTTAATATACAGGGGATATCAGAGTATTAGTCTTACTTTGTGTAATGGTTTGTTTTTATTGATAATTATGCTTTTTCATCATTATTAATCTAATGATAATAGTTGGTTTGATTGTATAATCAAATAATTCAACAATATATATATATATATATATATATATATATATATATATATATATATATATATATATATATATATATATATTTGTTTAACCGCTTATACATACCCGTTTCGCTATATTCTACCGACTTGTCGGACCATTTTCGACGCTCTCAGACCCGGGCTTGGGTCTGGCAACGTTCTCCTATGTTTTCGATGTCTACAGGATAAGGTTTACCTAAAACTGCAATAAAAAAATATACAATTTGGGTTTGGAAAAGTAGGGTCTGTAAAAAGTTTTATACAACCGTAGTTCATCACAATGAACTATAGGGGGCGTCGCGCCTTTCTCAAGTGTATATCGTATATTTTTATACAAGACGCTATCAAACCCGCTATGTTCTACAGACTTCCTAAGCCCTGGATCTAGCAACATTGCCATGACGCATATGTTAAGCTTTGTTTTATATACGTTTGGTTATAATAGTTCGCATTTAATATTTGATGGAGAAAAGTGACGTAAGAATTACATCATCTCGTATGCGAGTTCTTTTCACATTTGTAAATATTCTCTGGCTTTGTAAAATTGAAGGTTTTAATATTTATTAATAATATACTATATTTATAGCATATAACTAGATAAATTCCATATAATACATTATAATTTCTTAAATATTAATATAATTTATTACATATTTTTTACACTGTTTCTTAGATAATGTTAAAGATGTACAGTTTTTTACATTAGCTGGAAGTGAATTATATTCAACTAAACCTTTATGAAACAGATTATTTTGTCCTATATTTGTTGTTACTGTATGAACATAAAAATTATTTCTACTTCTAGTATTATGATCATGAACATCTTCTACGAATAGTAAATTCATTTAAAATGTGCTCTGGATATATTCGGTTTTTTGTTTTAAATATTATTATCGTATTATAAAATATATTTTCCTTAACACTTAACAAAGATGTAACTTGCAACATTCCTCTTATGCTAGTATACCTACTACATTTTAATATTATTCTTAATGCACAATTTTGTTTTTTTTGAAGATTGTTAATTTCAGTATTATTTAGGAGGTAAAGTATACTAGCACAATAATTAAAATGGGGAAGTATTATTGTTTTATATAGTAATAATTTAGACCACTTGCTAAGATTTTGGCTTATTCTACCCATGAAATTTACTATTTTTGCAACTTTACTGATAACATAGTTTGAATGACTAGAAAATGTTAAGTGACAATCTATTATTACGCCTAAGTACTTCCACTCATAAACTTGTTCTATTTTTTGACTATTAATTTGTATTCCCACATGACTAGATGTATCAATTTCGTTAAACTTATTTTTTATTATCATGAATTTTGTTTTATTTACATTTAAAGAAAGACTATTTTTACCTAACCAGTTATATACATTTACTAATTCATCATTGATGATATTTATTACTTTTTCAATATCATCTCCTATAAAATATATTAAAGTGTCATCTGCAAATAATTGAATGTTACATTTTTTAATTACATTAACAATATCATTTATGTATAGTACAAATAAATCAGGGCCTAATACAGTTCCTTGTGGAACGCCAAAGGTAGTTTTTTTAGGTGAAGATGTACTATTAAAGTATCTAGTTTTTTGAAATCTGTTTTTGAGATATCCACTAAACCATTTTATAACTATTGGGCCAAACCCATATGTTTTTAATTTCAATAATAATAGATCTCTATTAATAGTCTCAGAAGCACGTCTAAAGTCTAGAAAAACTACACCTATCATCTTCTTCTTGTAAATAGCATTTTTCCATTTCAAAAGAACTGATTGTATTGCACTTTCACATGAATTATTTTTCCGAAACCCTGATTGAAAAGGTGTTAACAGTTTGTTCACTTCAATGTAGTCACGAAACTGGATATTTACGACGGTCTCTAATAATTTTTCATAAGATGGCACCATGTTGATCGGTCTGTATTCTTCACATTTGTTAGTGTTGATTATCTTCTCAATGGGGATAATATGGGATGTCTTCAAGGTTTCTGGGAAGGATACACTTTCTAGACTCATTTGAATTAGATGCAAAAATCTCTGTCCTATTACATTGAAAGCTAATCTTTACGGTAATACCATCGACACTACTATTCTTATTAGGTAAATTGTTTATACTTTTTTTAACTCAAAAACCCTATTGGTAAAAATTTCTCAAACTTGCATTGATGCACATTAATGTGGCTTAAATCAGTTTCAATTTGGGTTAAATTTGTTAATGTAATAATTTGTTCTATGCTGTTAATAAAGTAAATATTGAATTTTTCTGCAATTTGAATTTCCTTTTTTTCTAACTCATTGTCAAAAATAATACCTTCCTTTTTTTGTCTGTTATGGCCTCCTTTAATTAATTCTTTAACTGTTTTACACATTTCTGTTGAGTTATTTTTATATCATCTATTTTTTCTTGATAATAATTTCTCTTGTGGTTCCTGATCAAACTAACAATTCCATTTCTTTGTTGTCTATACCTATTCATATCACTTTCTTCTTGTGTAAAGATTGCTCTTTTATATAATCTGTCCCTTTCTTCAATTTCCAAGGCTATTTCTAGGGTCCACCAACGCTTACAACTCCATTGACATTTAATGGTTTTTTTAACAGTTAAAGCATGCCTGTTTAGTGTGTCCATTATGGTTTTAACTAATGTTTCTGCTAGTTGATTGGTGTTTGTACAGTCCGGATTCCATGGTTGATCCATTAGATCTAATTGAAATTGCATTTCATTGAAGTTGCTCATGTCTCTGTGTTGTATTGTATATTCTTCATATTTTTCTTTCACTTTTGCATTTACAGTTATTGGGTGATCGGTTATTTTTGGAACATGGTGTACCTGGGCATCAATGGTTTTTTCATTAGATACAAGAAGATCTATGAGGGTAGCACTGTCCTTAGTGATTCTTGTAGGTTAGTCGATAATCTGATGTAGTCCATTATTTTTAATTAAAGTTCTCAGCCTATTTTCATAATATGAATCCTTTAATAGGTCAATATTAAAGTCTCCGATAATTAGTAAGGTCTCTGAACTAATAGCATATACATCAAACAAATTTTCAAGTTTCATTAGAAATTGAGCATCACTAGAGTTTGAAGAGTGGTATAAATTTATAAAGTTATATTTGTATGATTGAAAGCATATATTAATACCTACAATTCATGTGTTCATATCAATGGTATCTTTAAGTAAGACTTTATAACTGAATTCATTTTGTATATAAATGTTTAGAGTAAGGTTAACAGGATTTTCGAACAAGTGAGACAACGCAACATAATACGGAAAAGTTAATTTCTGGGGAAAGTGAATGGTTTCCAAATAAGGTGGAAAAGTACATATGTCATTTTCCGTAGTAATCAAACGATAAATTTCAAGAACTTGATTAAATTTTTTAGTATAAAAGTACTGTAATATCTTCTTTGTATGTTTGTTTGAAGGATTCTTTGTGATTAATTAAAGCTTTATTCTTTTACTGTTAAGATGAGAGAATGAATGCTTGAACTATTTGGTTTCTGCATTATTTTCTGATCCCTCGTTTACATTCGTTTCCTTAGATACTACAAAGTATCCAAGGCAACGGTGATCATCACATTTATTGCTCCCTTGTTTTTTAGAATTTTTCCAGCAGAAAAAGTCTCCATCAGTTTGCTTGAGGACAGGATTGGAAAGAACTAGTGAATGTACGCATAAGATGCGGTTGTGATTGTACAGCAATTTGATAGATACGTAAAAACCGCGTTTTTTTCTTTGGCTGGTTATACAATTAATTAAAGTTAGTACAGGGCTCTTAATGTTAATGTTCGTTACAATGATAAGAACTTAACCAATAGAAATGAGCTAATAAGAATAACATGAGAATTGAATGAGATAATTGAAAACGGTTAAAATTAAGACAGCAGATTCTTAATTTTAGGGCTCGTTGCAAAATGTAAATAACTAAAAACTACAAAACTTAACCTAAGAAGAACGTATGAGGATTCTGTTGGATTTGTTGTTGTTGTAGGTTCATAATCGTATATGCAACATAAAAGGAAAATAGTAAATGTATGTACACGAATATGTCTAAAAGGTAACAAAAAGTAATTGCGAACGTTCTATACATAAACGTCACAAAAAAAGATAAGAAGGATTTGTAATGGGCTGCATCCGAGTTTATCTGCTATGTATTCCCTGTATCACACGATTCCCGATCACACGAAGTAACGAATTTTTTGTACGACCGTTTATTGAAGTTCACAACAACCGATTTGTAATTATACGTTTTGCGACACACTGTTGTGTGGGTTTCTTGTAGGGTTCTGAAACTTTTTCTGGAATAAATAGGTTTAGCTCAGGTTTAAATCGACAATTTATGCCAACGAAATGGCATAATTCTTGTTGCATTCTAAGGATTGGAAAGTTATGAATAGCTTCTCCTGTTGAAATTTGCGGCGTAACTCCATCACTCTTCACTGTGTGGTCGAGACAAGTTAGTTCTTTGGCTTCAAAGATTGTTTCTTTTAATTTGATAGTAAACCGTAATGATATAGGCGTTGAAATACTTTCTTTAAATGCTGTAGTAGTCTACTTTGATGGCAGAAAAATTTAGAACAGAAAAAAACTTTATACAACCGTGACTTCAGATAGATTATGACTTCAGCGATGGAACTGCTCCATGTACTGGTAGTGGTGGTGCTGAGAGAGTATTGATCCTCTACTGGAATTATGCTAATTGATTTCTCGACATCTGCTTCATAAATAGGATCCTGGTATCTTGAATGGTATGCATGCAAGGGTAAGTTTCTTGACAGATTGTTGCGTGTTCAATTAAAGTCGGCGGTCACCACATGTAATATCTTCTGTGTTTGTTTGTTTGAAAGACTGTTTGTGGTTAATGAATGCTTTATTCTTTTACTGTTAAGATGAGAGAATGAATGCTTGAACTATTTGGTTTCTGAATTATTTTCTGACTCCTTGTTTATATTCGTTGCATTGGATACTACACTCACACATACATATTTATCAATGGATCACAGTACTCATTCATACATAGCGTCGACGTTAATGCATACTAGCGGAACTATTTTCTAGCAATTTTCCAGGAGCGCGGTTTAAATGCTTATAGAAACTTTGTTACAGATGGCATGATGAATTCTTTGAAATCGCAACTAGCAACATTGCTAGTTACAACATTTCAAAAAATTAAGTTCATATGTATTAACGGCAACGATATGTACTATATACCACCAATAAATAACAACGGCGTAGACCATTTAGGGTAAAAATCGTGAGGTGTTCTTTATCAAAAATTAAAATGGGCGAACTAAGTTGAGCATCATTTGTGACTTTTTTGCTAAAACACTGAAGGAAAACTTTCTCGTCTGTAATTTGTAAGATTACTTAATGGAACTTTTAATGGAAACAGGGCACTCGAAAGGTTCGGAGGGGCAGTGTATGTTGCAACCCCCAATTGAATTTCATGAACATTGGTATGGGGTAGATGCAGTAGCAGCACTTCACTATCGCAACAAGAAACGGCCACCTCATAGAACAAAAGATAAACGGAATAAATTCTGTGGGACGTTCTTTAACAAAAATGAAACAGGGTGGACTAATATGATTTGCGCCTGGTATATTTAGAACTACATATATTTCAAATGTATCAGAAAATCTCTGGTGTACAATTCGTCACTAAGAATATAATACATATTCCAATTCACAAATAGCTATTTCAGAATACAATAAAAATTGATCTTTAACTTAGTACAAGTGCAATATAACGGAATTGAGCAAGGTTTGAAAAAACTTCTTCTCTTCTTCGTTACCTTTCGACGTTTCTGTTAAAGGCACTTAACCACCATATAGTGTATACTGTTTTGTACCTTCAAAATCATTAAACAGAAAGTAGGGATCGAACATTCCATAATTTTCTTGTAACTGTACAAACGCACAGTAAAAATAGAAACTGCTATTTTTTTAATCTAGGTTAAACTAATCAAATGTAGTGTATTTTGGTCAGCTAAACTTGAAAATGACTTTATGCTTGATTTGTTCATGTTTACGAGTAGATAAACTTTGTAAAATATCAATATTAAACCACGCCCCCAGATGTATTTTGTCGTTTTATTTTCAAAAACTGTTAGGTTTATGGACTGGTTGTTAAGTGGGTTAGATAAAATAAATCTTATTTAATTGGCGCATGAATATATATCATACAGGATGTTTCACTGAAGATTCGTATCCTCTGAATAAGTGGTAGTACACATAAAATGCAACAAAAAAGCTGAAAATCATTAATGTTTATCTTTCATAATAACCGAAAAAAGAATGGTTTTTGAAAAGTGGGTAGCAGGTCACTGGTCTAAGAATCACACTTGGAGCTGGATGTGCCTATCTGATACATTGACGCAGCTGCTTCTAGGTCGCAGTTAGTTTTGACTATAATTTCCAGCAGTTCCCAAAAGTTGACATTTTTAGCAAATTTTTGTCGATTTGCGTAAAAACAAATAGAGTTTTTTGTTCCTATTGATGAATACTATCACACATGCAATTTATACGAAAGTTGAGTAAAACACCCTGTATGTAGACCAACAATTTGTACCAATACATTTGACGGAGCAACTTTAGAACATAACTTATTGCGATCTTGTATTCGTCATCAAGTACTTAGCTAAGAAAAAAAATGTTGAGTTCGCAGTGCAACCTTAGCATCACTTCTGCAAAATTCATGAAGCGATGTTGTTGTTATTGTTGGTTGTAGTATTATGATAATTTTGCAGTAAAAAGAATATCTTTAGGAGAATACCCTGTACTGGACAATTATTTTATAGAAACCAAAATGTATAGGGCATTTCACCTTGTTTTGAAATCTTTCTTACTTCGTTTGTACGTCATACTGCATGACGTTTTACCTTTATTTTCTTTCTGCATTTTATAGAGCATTATTTGACTTGTCACTATTCGACTTGGGTCAAGTATACATTAAACATATCACTACCACAGAACTCCGCATCTAGCGGTAGCGGGTACGCTACAGCTACCACAAGCACAAAATAACACTAATGTATGTTCTAATAACAACTGTCCTTGAACACAAAATTTTATCCAAATTGCATTTTTGACTTTTTTATTTTGAAGGTCTATAGCTTTGTAACATTTCATTTTTGAACATAGATATGTTGTGCTTTATGGCCTATTTTGATCAAAGGCATTGACCCTCAGGAATTGGCATCGTCTGCTCAAGATATCCTACATGTAAAATGGGTGAAGTCCCATTTAATGTTAAATATCTAGCTACATTTTAAAGCAGGCGTGGAATTAAGTCGTCAACTTAGAATTCCAAAACAAAAACCATTCAAGAAAAAAATTACTCGATACGAATATGAATATAAAGAACGAAGTAAGAGAGATCCAAAAACCCTGAAGTACCCTGTACGTTTTAGGTTCACTAAAAAGATTGATTAGTACAGGGTATACCCCTAAAATGTATCTTGCCAATACGAGAATTACCATATGACTAGCCCCAATAATAATGATAATATCGCCTCGTAGATTTTGCTGGAGATGCTGAGATAGAAGAAGACTGAACCAGGATCGCGTTCGATGCTCAACGAGATTTCCATAGCTATTTCATGATGAACATCAAATCACACAAAGTTATGCTCGAAGCTTCTCGTATAATATGTACCGATACAAATTATTTGTCTGTGTGACATATGATCGTTTTTCGATTACACAGAAACAAGACAACATGCACAAAGTTTTCATAGCTTTTTGGTATGAAAGTTAAATAAAATCCTATTTAACCTAACTGGCTCCATTTTGATAAACCTAATAGTTTCTGAAAAAACAGTAAAAATCATCTGGGGGCATGGCTTACCCTCATCAGCTTCTCTGGTTCACCACTTTTGAGTAGTAACTTTTAAGGGGTTATTTAACATATCACAAAGAAGGCCTATCAAAAATCCAAGGATCTACCTCAATTCCCCTCTATTTTTACTAATTTGACTGAACTGTTACCGTGGTATTAAAATATACATATCTTAGAAACTGTTTATTTGTGCTAGAAACATAACAGTAAAATGCAGGAGGTCAAAAGATTTGGCTATAACATTTATTTTTTCAAAACACATATACATGACGTGTCTTCGAAACTTTTAATTGTATTCTTGTAAACAAAACTAATCATGTTAAAATAAATAATTTAAAAACAAATTATTAAAAAACAATTATTTGCATAAACCTTATGTATTTTAGAACAAAAGAGGCTCAATGCTATTTTCTCATGTTAATAATAATTTTCAGAGTTACATCAGAGTTTTACGGAAAACGTTAATTTTTCTGCGTTTAAGGTTATTTATGGAATTTACGAACAAATCAACAAAAATAAAGATCACTTATGTGCTTAGCATCCCGAAATCATTACGTCAATCGTAATTTTACCTCTGATACATTCGGCAACGTTGCTGGGTTCGGTAGGGTAGGTAGGCTTGCTTAAAATTATACAAATGGGCCTGTAAACACTGTAATATGTATCGGGTTCAAGAACGACTGTCAAATATTACCAATATTTTTTTTTCATATTTTTTACCCCTCGAGGATCTTAAATATTGCTTATCAGAAATAGATCAATATTATGTAAAATATACACATTTTAAAAATCAAAAAATGCGGGTCTACTAACGACCCCACCATATAGCGGGTCCGACAACGTCGATTAAACCAATATATATATATATATATATATATATATATATATATATATATATATATATATATATCGACGTTTATAAGGAAGAACGACGTAAGCGCCAAATATACCGAAAATGAGTTATTCACATCGGCGTAAACGCCATTCGAAGCCGGATTGTTTGGTACCACTAAAATGTCTACAAAAAAATAATTGTTTGAGATATTCTGGTTTAAAGTGTGCGTATGCGCCACCTATAAACTTTTTCAATTTCCTTGTGGCGTAAGCGACACCTGCGCCATAACAAAAGCACAGTGTTATTAAAGTGGCAGTGTCGTTGATTTTGGACACAAATAATGTAAGTAATAAACAACCATGGAAACATCATGTTCCTTGCATGCCTTGCAGTTACAATAAGTATAAATAAAGTCTGTTTACTTGCTTAAAATCCTATTAAAATTCAAAGTCGTTTATGCCAAACGGTAAAACCATATTTCATTTGGCGTAAGCGCCAATTGCCTATGCTTAGTATACACGTTTTGTTTTTCTGCTTTTCTAAAATTCTAGTCGCTTTCCTTTCATGAAACGATAAAAAATGATTAATTGTAGGTATATATTTATAAAGAAAATAATGTAACCTGTTTGAAATGCCAACTTTTTCACATAAAACATGATTTCCATTTTGTCGCTTACGCCATTTATTTACTTTACAGTTTTGATCATGAGTTCCACTTCTAAGAGTTTTGAGCCCTTATCAAGAGGGAAAAAAATTCTCAGTTTATTGAACCTTCAAGCGCCCGACACTCAAGAGAACTTCAGAAAAAAGCATTATTATTTTACAAAACCAAATCATATATCCAAGTCAAGAGGATATCCCCGTTATTTCCCAAGAAAATGACAGTCATAATACTGTGTACGAAATTCTTCCACCAAGTGCCGTTATTATTGAAGATGTTGTAATGGGAGAAGGCTCTAACGTTATTAATAGCATTGAGGCCGAACCCCTTGCTAACACAGAAACAACTCTTTTTACGATGAAGGATATGGAACTTGAACCACAAGACTGGATTAACGGCTGTGACCAATTAATATTAGATAGTTATAATCAAGAAGAAACAGAACCAAATAATGTAGGACCAAAGATATTACAATGTGATCGCACTTCGTGCAATGTTTTAGAGGATATTAATAATGAACAAGATTTGTCTGATGCAGAACGTGACAAATCCGATGAAGACTATGTTGTTTCCAAAGAAGATTCTAACAGCAGTACCAGCAGTGATGAAGATATACCTGATGAAGAAAATACAAATAAGATACCAGGAACACAAGACTCACATTTACGCCATCCGAGAAAAATTACCAAGAAGCGAAAAATGAAGACACTGAAAGATTCTGGTCAAAAATATGTAAATACACGGGGAAACTTGGTAAAAGAAAAAAAATGTTAGAAAATCCTTGTGCAAAACGAAACTGTGTAAACAAATGCAACAGTTTTTCAGATGAGGAAAGACAAGAGTTGTTCACTTATTATTGGAAATTAGGCGATAGTAATAAACAGAAATCGTTTGTGAACGACTGTGTTGTAGTTAAAGAAGTAAAAAGAAGACGACGGTCGGCAGGAATAGTGAACCGAAACATATCAAATGAATATTATCTACTTAAACAGAACGTACGGCTTAAGGTATGCCAGCACTTTTTAATAAATACCTTGGCAATCACTCAACGCCTTATTAGAACTGTGATTGAGAATAAAAAATTATGTAAATTTCCGAAACAGGATTTACGAGGAATCCAGAATCCTCCTAACAAAATCGCTGTAGATGAGCTGGCATTTCTTGATAATTTCATTAAATCGTTGCCACTAGTTCCTAGCCATTATTGCAGAAGTTCCTCTTCAAAAACTTACCTGCCAGCAGAAGTAAAGAGTGTTAGCAATTTGTACAGAAAATATTTAGATAGTCACAGTAAAAGTAGAGAGAGATCTGCTGCTTTAAAAAATTGTATGTTTTTTCGTTTATTTAAAACCAAATATAATATTGGTATTCACGTACCAAGGAAAGATAAATGCATCAAATGTGAAAGGTATAAAAATTTAGGAGGCAGTGCATCTCCAACCGATACTAAAATTTACGAAGATCACATTAAAGAAAAAGACTGGGCCAAAAACTTGTTTTTGCAAGAACAGGCGCTTTCGTTAGAAAATGGAACTCTTGTGGCTAGCCTAGATTTGCAAAAAGTGTTAGCAACACCCCATGGAGATACAATGACACTTGGTTTCAGTAGGAAGTATGCAGTCTACAATTTCACCATATACGAGACAAAATCTAGACGAGGTTTCTGTTACATATGGGGCGAGAAAGATGGAAAAAGAGGATCCAATGAAATCGCTAGCAATTTACTAACTTACTTGGAGCAACTAGATAGTGAAGAGCAATTTAAGAAGATCTCATTATTCTGTGATAACTGCGCAGGCCAAAATAAAAATAAGGCTATATTTGCTATGATCAGACACTTCTTGGATAAGGCTAATTACATTGAAAACATCTGCTTGACTTTTTTAATAACGGGGCACACCTACATGCCTGTGGATTCCATGCATGGAGTGATCGAGAAGTACATTAAAAAAACGATAATACAGGCACCCTCCGAATGGCCAACTATATTGCGAAATGCAAGAAAAAATCCATTCCCCTACGTGGTAAAAGAAATGACTTACAAGGATATTAAGGACTTCAAATCGATTAATTTGGTGGCGCCTATAAAAATCAAAATTTCTGAGGTAAAAACGGTAGCTTTCAACAAATTTTTGACTGAAGTTAAGTACACTACGTCATTTACTGATGACAAAATAGAAAAAACATTTAATTTGAAAACCAAAAATGGATCCGCACCTGTCCACTGTTACAAGGGGGAGTTACCCATCAATAAACTGAAATACAACAACTTAAAGGGGCTTTGTGAATCTTTGGCCATAGATCCCAAATATCATTTTGAATACTTGACACTAAAGACTAGCAATAACATACCAGATGTTTTAGACGAATCGGATATAGAAGACCAAGTAGTGGAAATCTAAGAATAATAATTGTATTATAATACAATCATTATTCTTAGATTTCCAATACTTGATGGTAATTACCGGCAGTATTATTTTTTGGTTGTACAGTAAGTACCAAAATTAGGTATAGGAATATAGTTTATGTTGTGTTGCCAGAATATTTTGTTTAAATACCTAATAGTATTGTAGTTTTTCTTAAAAATAAAGTTTAGTTTTTATTTTTGTAATAAAAATTTGTTTAGACGTAACCGACATTTTCACGTCCTTTTAGGATAGAGTAAAATGACGTAAGGAATGCGTAAGCGCCAATCGCAATAAGAATAATTGGGTTTATATGGCGTAAACGACTTTCTATAAATGGCATAAACGCCACGTAAGTATAATGAATGGCTTAAACGACATTTTTATTCTTTTGTCTTGACTGCAACATTCAAATCAAATAATTTTAGTCTAAGAGTGTGTAATGTATTTTTTTTTAAATTGTACATTTATAGATAACGTTCTATAAATTTATAAGTTACTAAGAAAAGAAGATTTTTCAGTCTCCTGTACAATTCGTTCAGTGGCGCTTACGTCGTTCTTCCGTATTAACGTCGATATATACATACATTTTTTGATTTTTAAAATGTGTATATTTTACATAATATTGGTCTATTTCTGATAAGCAATATTTAAGATCCTCGAGGGGTAAAAATATATGAAAAAAAATATTGATGATATTTGACAGTCGTTCTTGAACCCGATACATATTACAGTTTTTACAGACCCATTTGTATAATTTTAAGCAAGCCTACCTACCCTACCGAACCCAGCAACGTTGCCGAATGTATCAGAGATAAAATTACGATTGACGTAATGATTTCGGGATGCTAAGCACATAAGTGATCTTTATTTTTGTTGATTTGTTCGTAAATTCCATAAATATGTTAACCTTAAACGCAGAAAAATTAACTTTTTCCGTAAAACGATGTAACTCTAAAAATTATTATTAACATGAGAAAATAGCATTGAGCCTCTTTTGTTCTAAAATACATAAGGTTTATGCAAATAATTGTTTTTTAATAATTTGTTTTTAAATCATTTATTTTAACATGATTATTTTTGTTTACAAGTATACAATTAAAAGTTTCGAAGACACGTCATGTATATGTGTTTTGAGAAAATAAATGTTATAACCAAATCTTTTGACCTCCTGAACATTTTACTGTTATGTTTTTAGCACAAATGAACAGTTTCTAAGATATGTATATTTTAATGCCACGGTAACAGTTCAGTCAAATTAGTAAAAATAGAGGGGAATTTAGGTAGATCCTTGGATTTTTGATAGGCCTTCTTTGTGATATGTTAAATAACCCCTTAAAAGTTACTACTCAAAAGTGGTGAACCAGAGAAGCTGATGAAAGTAAGCTATGCCCCCACATGATTTTTACTATTTTTTCAGAAACTATTAGTTTTATCAAAATGGAGCCAGTTAGGTAAAATAGGATTTTATTTAACTTTCATACCAAAAAGCTAAGAAAACTTTGTGCATGTTGTCTTGTTTCTGTGTAATCGAAAAACGATCATATGTCAAACAGACAAATAATTTGTGTCGGTACATATTATACGAGAAGCTTCGCGCATAACTTTGTGTGATTTGATGTTCATCATGAAATAGCTATGGAAATCTCGTTGAGCATCGAACGCGATCCTGGTTCAGTCTTCTTCTGATGCTCAACTTAGTTCGCCCATTTTAATTTTTGATAAAGAACACCTCACGATTTTTACCCTGAATGGTCTACGACGTTGTTATTTATTGGTGGTATATAGTACATATCGTCGCCGTTAATGCATATGAACTTAATTCTTTGAAATGTTGTAACTAGCTATGTTGCTAGTTGCGATTTCAAAGAATTCATCATGCCATCTGTAACAAAGTTTTTATAAGCATTTAAACCGCGCTCCTGGAAAATTGCTACAAAATAGTTCCGCTAGTATGCATTAACGTCGACGATATGTATGAGTGAGTACTGTGATCCAGTGATATGTATGTGTGCGTGTAGTATCCAATGCAACAAATATAAACAAGGAGTCAGAAAATAATTCAGAAACCAAATAGTTCAAGCATTCATTCTCTCATCTTAACAGTAAAAGAATAAAGCATTCATTAACCACAAACAGTCTTTCAAACAAACAAACACAGAAGATATTACATGTGGTGACCGCCGACTTTAATTGAACACGCAATAATCTGTCAAGAAACTTACTCTTGTAAGCATACCATTCAAGATACCAGGATCCTATTTATGAAGCAGATGTCGAGAAATCAATTAGCATAATTCCAGTAGAGGATCAATACTCAGCACCACCACTACCAGAAGTGATAATCTATCTGAAGTCACGGTTGTATAAAGTTTTTTCTGTTCTAAATTTTTCTGCCATCAAAGCAGACTATCTACAGCATTTAAAGAAAGTATTTCAACGCCTATATCATTACGGTTTACTATCAAATTAAAAAAAAAACAATATTTAAAGCCAAAAAACTAACTTGTCTCGACCACACAGTGAACAGTGATGGAGTTACGTCGCAAATTTCAAAAGGAGAAGATATTCATAACTTTCCAATCCTTAGAATGCAACAAGAATTATGCCATTTCGTTGGCATAGATTGTCGATTTAAACCTGAGCTAAACCTATTTATTCCAGAAAAAGTTTCAGAACCCTACAAGAAACCCACACAACAGTGTGTAGCAAAACGTATAATTACAAATCGGTTGTTGTGAACTTCAATAAACGGTCGTACCAAAAATTCGTTACTTCGTGTGATCGGGAACACAGGGAATACATAGCAGATAAGCTCGAATGAAGCCCATTACAAATCCTTATCTTTTTTTGTGCCTTTTTATGTATAGAACGTTCGCAATTACTTTTTGTTACCTGTTAGACATATATGTGTACATACATTTACTATTTTCCTTTTATGTTGCATATACGATTATGATCCAACCAACAACCTACAAGTCCAACAGAATTCTCATACGTTCCTCTTAGGTTAAGTTTTGTAGTTTTTAGTTATTTGCATTTTGCAACGAGCCCTAGAATTTAAAATCTGCTGTCTTAATTTTAACCGTTTTCAATTATCTCATTCGATTCTCACGTTAGTCTTATTAGCGCATTTCTATAGGTTAAGTTCTTATTATTGTAACGAACATTAACATTAAGAGCCCTGCACTAACTTTAATCAATTTTAAAACCAGCCAAAGAAAAAACGCGGTTTTTTACGTATCTATCAAGTTGCTTTACAATCACAACCGCATCTTATGCGTACATTCACTAGTTCTTTCCAATCCTGTCCTCAAGAAAACTGATGGAGACTCTTTCTGCTGGTAAGATTCTAAAAAACAAGGGAGCAATAAATGTGATGATCACCGTTGCCTTGGATACTTTGTAGTATCCAAGGAAACGAATGTAAACGAGGGATCAGAAAATAATTCATTAACCAAATAGTTCAAGCATTCATTCTCTCATCTTAACAGTAAAAGAATAAAGCTTTAATTAACCACAAACAATCCTTCAAACAAACATACAAAGAAGATATTACAGTACTTTTATACTAAAAAATTTAATCAAGTTCTTGAAATTTATCGTTTGATTACTACGGAAAATGACATATGTACTTTTCCACCTTATTTGGAAACCATCCACTTTCCCCAGAAATTAACTTTTCCGTATTATGTTGCGTTGTCTCACTTGTTCGAAAATCCTGTTAACCTTACTCTAATCATTTATATAAAAAATGAATTCAGTTATAAAGTCCTACTTAAAGATACCATTGATATGAACACATGGATTGTAGGTATTAATATATGCTTTCAATCATACAAATATAACTTTATAAACTTATATCACTCTCCAAACTCTAGTGATGCTCAATTTCTAATGAAACTTGAAAATTTGTTTGATGTATATGCTAGTAGATCAGAGACCTTACTAATTATCGGAGACTTTAATATTGACCTATTAAAGGATTCATATTATGAAAATAGGCTGAGATCTTTAATTAAAAATAATGGACTAGATCAGATTATCGACCAACCTACAAAAATCACTAAGGACAGTGCTACACTCATAGATCTTCTTGTATCTAATGAAAAAACCATTGATGTCCAGGTACACCATGTTCCAAAAATAACCGATCACTCAATAATAACTGTTAATGCAAAAGTGAAAGAAAAATTTGAAGAATATACAATACAACACAGAGACATGAGCAACTTCAATGAAATGCAATTTCAATTAGATCTAATGGATCAACCATGGAATCCGGACTGTACAAACACCAATCAACTAGCAGAAACATTAGTTAAAACCATAATGGACACACTAAACAGGCATGCTCCAACTGTTAAAAAAACCATTAAATGTCAATGGAGTTGTAAGCGTTGGTGGACTCCAGAAATAGCCTTGGAAATTGAAGAAAGGGACAGATTATATAAAAGAGCAATCTTTACACAAGAAGAAAGTGATATCAATAGGTATAGACAACAAAGAAATGGAATTACTAGTTCGATCAGGAACCACAAGAGAAATTATTATCAAGAAAAAATAGATGATATGAAAAATAACTCAACAGAAATGTGTAAAACAGTTAAAGAATTAATAAAAGGAGGCCATAACAGACAAAAAAAGGAATGTATTATTTTTGACAATGAGTTAGAAAAAAAGGAAATTCAAATTGCAGAAAAATTCAATATTTACTTTATTAACAGCATGCAACAAATTATTACATTAACAAATTTAACCCAAATTGAAACTGATTTAGGCCACATTAATGTACATCAATGCAAGTTCGAAAAATTTTTACCAATAGAGTTTTTGGAGTTAAAAAAAATTTGAAATTTACTAATAAGAATAGTAGTGTCGATGGTATTACAGTAAAGATTCTTAAATTAGCTTTCAATGTAATAGGACAGAGATTTTTATATATTATTTTTTAAACATTTAATAATATTTAAAATAAAAACCGAATATACCCAGAGCACATTTTAAATGAATCACTATTCGTAGAAGATGTTCATGATCATAATACTAGAAGTAGAAATAATTTTTATGTTCATACAGTAACAACAAATATAGGACAAAATAATCTGTTTCATAAAGGTTTAGTTGAATATAATTCACTTCCAGCTAATGTAAAAAACTGTACATCTTTAACATTATTTAAGAAACAGTGTAAAAAATATGTAATAAATTACATTAATATTTAAGAAATTATAATGTATTATAAGGAATTTATCTAGGTATATGCTATAAATAAAGTATATTATTATTATTAATAAATATTAAAACCTTCAATTTTTCAAAGACAGAGAATAATTTACAAATGTGAAGAGAACTCGCATACGAGCTGATGTAATTCTTACGTCACTTTTCTCCATCAAATATTAAATGCGAGCTATTATAACCAAACGTTTATAAAACAAAGCTTAACATAAGCGTCATGGCAATGTTGCCAGATCCAGGGCTTAGGAAGTCTGTAGAACATAGCGGGTTTGATAGCGTCTTGTATAAAAATATACGATATACACTTGAGAAAGGCGCGACGCCCCCTATAGTTCATTGTGATGAACTACGGTTGTATAAAACTTTTTACAGACCCTACTTTTCCAAACCCAAATTGTATATTTTTTTATTGCAGTTTTAGATAAACCTTATCCTGTAGACCTCAAAAACATAGGAGAACGTTGCCAGACCCAAGCCCGGGTCTAAGAGCGTCGAAAATGGTCCGACAAGTCGGTAGAATATAGCGAAACGGGTGTGTATAAGCGGTTTGACAAATATATATATATATATGTATATATATATATATATATATATATATATATATATATATATATATATATATATATATATATATATATATATATATATTGTGATGATATTTTGAATAAAATAAAAGAATTAAGGGTATAATATAATAAAAAACTAAAGGATACATTAAAATTTAACAAAATAAAAAGAAGGGGTATTATTTTATAAGACAGGTTATTATAAATTATAATATTAAACATTCAGACATAATCGTTGTTGATGAAGGGTCATGTAGATGTTTTCTTTATGAACGTTGTTTCATGGTTTTCATTGAGTTTGCAGCAAGCTAGAAAAAAAAACCTTAAGGATAAATTGCAATCACGCAATCAATCCCATAAATTCATTGTTCCAAAAGGATGGATTGACGTCCTAGCGGAGGGGAAAGACGAGACTGAGTTTGACGGATGTCATCACAAGTATAAAGGAATACAATTAAATCCCGAAACTGACTCAAAACTACTAGCAGCTCGGGACATCATTTTAAGTTTTACATTTTCCAATGGTCGGAATCCGGATAGCAGATCCGATCAGGTAATGGCCGTGGCAATCATGGATCTCTTTTGTGATGTAACATCAATGAAGATTCCAGATTCAAAAATTGATGGTCACATTTATGAATATTTGAGGTTGGGATTACCATCAACGTTGGATAACCTAAGTCTCACTGAACCAATTCTAACTAATTATAATGCTCAACCCCTCCTGAATAAAATGAAAAATAAGGAGGTCTTGACTCATGCTGAAATTGATCAACTCATTTTAGCCTTGAGTAATGAGCTCTTGAATCAGCTCAAGGGGGAATTAGAATTCTGGATGCTGGCTTTCATGATTTCTATCTCCAAATGCGGGAATGCAACAGATGGCTATATCGACAGAAAACTTGCAAGTTTTGCGTCAATCATTAAGCCATCAAAAATTTTCTTAACACGCATCAATCTTCCTCTCCTCCAACAAATTTGGAGGGGAGTTAAGATGGGTCTTGATGCTGGGCGGATATCCACCGGGGAACTAATTGAAAATTTATACACTCTGGCTCAGACCACTGACAACATTACTATCACCCCTCTTCCGGAACAGATTGCCTACTCCAATCTGACCTCAGTCATTACTATAAGTAAAGCAATAACCGAAATTCCAGACTTCCCATGGGAATCATTATCCGTCAGGATGCCGTCCGTTCAAAAGGAATTAACCATTTTCTCTGGTTTACTACAGGTCTATGAGAACGATAAATATGTCGGACTGATCGTAGGAGGATTCAGTAAGCAGCTTCCAAACCTAGCATACCTATCTATGCAGCTTCAGATAAAAGTTCTAGGGAACACAACACTCCAGAACTATCGAGGAGTTGGCTCAATCAGTAATTGTGCCGGGATTAATAAATCTTATTTAGATTCCTTAATCCAGGATTATATCGATGACAAGGTTAAATATTACTTGTACAGTACAAATTAAATGGCGACCAACGTGTTTGGCAAGTTTTTGCAGAGTTAAATAAGATTAACTTTAATAACCAACGTGTTTGGCAAGTTTTTGCAGAGTTAAATAAGATTAACTTTAATAACCAACGTGTTTGGCAAGTTTTTGCAGAGTTAAATAAGATTAACTTTAATAACCAACGTGTTTGGCAAGTTTTTGCAGAGTTAAACGAGATTAATTTAAAAAAAAAAACCAACGTGTTTGCATACTAGTGAGAATTAATAAGTTTGAAAATATCACATTTTTTTAGATACTGTCTGCAAATATAATAGAATTCATAATAATTATTTTATTTGTCTATGTATATAACATAATTTTTTTTAGTAATTTAAAGTAGAAAAACAAGAATGGAGAAAGGAGACAGGATGCTTAGAAGATCCGGAAAACATTATGTGTCACAAGACGATAAAAATAAGGGAGATGAAAGAGAAACAGGATCCGACGAAAAACAACAAACAATCATAGAAGAAGAAAGTTTGGTTAGTAAAAGAAATTTACCTATTATTAATTTACAATTTAGGGATCAAAAATATTATGCTTTAGTAGATAGTGGTTCGGAAATGTCGTTAATTAATGAAGAGATTGTGAAAAGAAATTGGGACGGGTTGAAGAATAGAATTTATAAAATAAAAAACATTAATCTTGTTTCAGCTATGAAGAAAAAAATATCAACAATAAATCAAATGGTTCAAATTAAGATGAAGATTGGAGAAGATGGTTTAGAAGATGCAAGTTTGTTAATTGTGAAAGGATTGAGTTTGGATTTTATTTTAGGTATGGATTTGATAGAGAAATATGGATTAATAATTGATGGAGAAGAAAAGTGTATTATATTGAAGAATAGGAAGAAGAAATGGATTGGATTGGGAACAGAATTAAGTAAGATGGATGTATCAATTGGGAAAGAAGAAGTTTTAGAGGCAGAAGAGTTAATGGATGGTAAAGTTGAATATGAAGATGAGATAGTTTTGTATAATTTGTTTGAAAGGATATTTGAAGAAAGACAGATTGGATTAATAGATGATGAGACAAGAAGAGAATTAAGTAACATATTGCAACAACATATTAGTTTATTAGATGATGAACCAAG
Source organism: Agrypnus murinus (assembly GCA_929113105.1). Taxonomy (NCBI): domain Eukaryota; kingdom Metazoa; phylum Arthropoda; class Insecta; order Coleoptera; family Elateridae; genus Agrypnus; species Agrypnus murinus. Next base: position 106,683,755 of record OV816026.1, on the reverse strand, counting down.
GGTGGCTGAAAATTATCAACATCAATTAGAAGTTAATGATAAAGAAGGTTTTAACACTAAAATTTATCCAATACCATTTGCTTATAGAGGAGCTGTTAAAGCAGAAATTATAAAATTGTTAAAGAATGGAATTATTGAAACTTCAAAAACACATTTTATCAATCCCATAGTAATTGTACCCAAACAAAATAAAACGGAAATGAGAATTTGCCTAGATGCGAGAAAGTTAAATGCCATAACGAAACCACAATATGAACAACCACCATCATTGGACATCCTGTTAAGTAGAATCTGTGGTAAAAGTTATTTTAGTAAGTTAGATTTGAAAAATTCATTTTGGCTTATTCCTTTACATCCTGAAAGTAGAAAATATACTGGTTTTAGTATAGAAGGAGAAGTATATCAATTCAAAGTGGTACCATTTGGATTATCCACTGCTTCAGCTGCATTAGTTAGAGCTATGCAGAAAATATTAAATAAGTATGAAGAATTCTGCGCGCATTATATTGATGATATTTTAATTTTTTCAAAAAGTAAAGAAGAACATCTCCAGCATGTGAAGAAAATATTAGAAAATTTAGATGAAAATGGTTTAAAGCTAAATAATAGCAAATGTGAATTTTTTAAGGATGAGGTAAAATATTTAGGTTATGTGATTAGCAGAAAAGGCGTATTTATCAACGAACAACGTTTAGAAGAATTGAAAAATTTAACTAGACCTAAAAATCTTAAAACATTAAGAGGTTTTCTTGGAGTATTAAATTATTACAAGAAATTTATTCCAAACTATTCAGAATTATGTATACCCTTAATAGAGTTATTAAAAAAAAATATAAAATGGAAGTGGACTGAAAAACAGGAACAAGCATTTCAAAAACTGAAAATGGTCTTTTATACAGAATTATTACTTAGGTATCCAGATTTTAATCAAATCTTCATATTAAGAACAGACGCCTCTGATTTTGCGATAGCTGCAGAATTAGTTCAGGAGCAACAGGGAGAAGAAGTGCCAATATGCTTCATATCGAGGGTATTGAAGGATTGTGAAACCAGATATACCGTTGCAGAGAAAGAAATGTTAGCCATTGTAGTTGCTGTGAAAAAACTGAAGTTTTATTTAACTGGAAATAAGTTTGTAATAGAAACAGATAATTCTGCAATATCATTCTTAAAAAATAAAAAATTCTTAAACAATAGGTTGTACCGATGGGCGTTAATATTACAAGAATATATCTTTGACATTCGGTATAAAAGGGGAACTGAAAATGTGACGGCTGATTTCTTCAGTAGAAATAACTCTCCGGAGTATGGTAAGTCAAATGAAGTTATGATAGCCTTACAAAAGTTTATGGTGAGTGGAGATTTTACTAAAGAAAGATTTCAAGAGATTCAACGAGAAGAAGAGATACAAAGGATAAAGAGGGAAATATTAATGTTGGGAGTTGAAGTATGGAAAGGTTATGTAATAAGGGAAGAATTATTGATGAAACGGATTGGAAGTAAAGAAATGGTAGTACTCACAAATGGTATAGCTAAAGAAATCATTGTTATGATTCATTTGAATTATGGTCACATTGGGGTGAGAAAAACATTTTTGGTTTTTAGAGAACTATTTTATATAAAGAATGATATAACGTTAATCAAGAAAATTATAAAGAATTGTGAAATTTGTTTATTTGGAAAAGAGAAAAATTATAAAAACCAAAACAAATATATGAGTTTTAAAATAGAATATCCTTTACAACTAGTTGCAATTGACTATATTTCTAACTTGATTCCAGGACAATTTGGATATCAACATATCTTAGTAATGGTAGATGTATTTACAAAATTTGTGAAACTGTTTCCGGCAAAAAATTGTAACACTGTACATGCAGTAAGATTTATTAATCAATTTATTGAACATGTAGGAAAAATGGATACTGTCTTAGCAGACAATGCTACATATTTTAACAATTTAAGATTTAGAGATGAATTGCAAAAACAAAAAATAAAAACAATTTATTCCAGTATTAGACATCCACAAGGAAATTTATCAGAAAGATACATAAAAGAAGTGGTAAAGTATTTGAGATTATTAACATATCGTCAACATAATCAATGGGTGAAATATTTATGTCAAGTGGAAGAATATTTAAACACAATCCCAAACGTGACAACTCAAGTATGCCCAATTACTTTAATGAAAGGTATTATTCCTGAAAGACCTTGGAGGGAATGGGAAGAAAATATAGATGTCACTGAATTATTGCAAGAAGTAAGATTAAGAATTAAGAAGAACCAGAAAAGGATACAAGAAAAAATGAATAAAAGAATTAAAAAGAAAACAGAATTTAAGATAAATGATTTAGTTATAGTTAAAACTTTAAAAGTAGCAGATAGACAAAGAAAAAAATGTAAAAAGTTAAATCTCCCATTTCAGGGACCTTTTTCAATTTCTAAAATATTTGCAGAAGGGAATACTTATGAGTTAATGGATGAAGAGGGTAAAATAAAAGGGAGATTTCACATATCACAAATATATAAATACAAAGATGAAAATAATCAGTTGTTAGAGTATGATGAATATTCATAAAATATTGACAATCTATTTTTTTTTATAACCTCTAATAGCAATAATGACATTTATTAAATTAATATGACATTTGAAAGAAATATAAAATGTTAATGCAAGGATAAAATTTTTATTTATAATGGGAGTCAGTATAATGATAATTTTTCATAAAAGGAATGGAAGAATTCATTCAAAGGATAAAATGTTAATTTGTTGATGTTGTTAGTTGATAGTTTATTTTATTGTTGATCTGTTACATATAATTGATTCAAAATCAATTTGATTGGTTATAAAATTATTTAATGAAAGAAAAAAATTAAATTTCATATTATGATAGTTGTTAAAAATGTTATTAAAGTTGTTCATGTGATTTAATTTTTTTATTTATTAAATAGTGGGGCTTTTATGTGATGATATTTTGAATAAAATAAAAGAATTAAGGGTATAATATAATAAAAAACTAAAGGATACATTAAAATTTAACAAAATAAAAAGAAGGGGTATTATTTTATAAGACAGGTTATTATAAATTATAATATTAAACATTCAGACATAATCGTTGTTGATGAAGGGTCATGTAGATGTTTTCTTTATGAACGTTGTTTCATGGTTTTCATTGAGTTTGCAGCAAGCTAGAAAAAAAAACCTTAAGGATAAATTGCAATCACGCAATCAATCCCATAAATTCATTGTTCCAAAAGGATGGATTGACGTCCTAGCGGAGGGGAAAGACGAGACTGAGTTTGACGGATGTCATCACAAGTATAAAGGAATACAATTAAATCCCGAAACTGACTCAAAACTACTAGCAGCTCGGGACATCATTTTAAGTTTTACATTTTCCAATGGTCGGAATCCGGATAGCAGATCCGATCAGGTAATGGCCGTGGCAATCATGGATCTCTTTTGTGATGTAACATCAATGAAGATTCCAGATTCAAAAATTGATGGTCACATTTATGAATATTTGAGGTTGGGATTACCATCAACGTTGGATAACCTAAGTCTCACTGAACCAATTCTAACTAATTATAATGCTCAACCCCTCCTGAATAAAATGAAAAATAAGGAGGTCTTGACTCATGCTGAAATTGATCAACTCATTTTAGCCTTGAGTAATGAGCTCTTGAATCAGCTCAAGGGGGAATTAGAATTCTGGATGCTGGCTTTCATGATTTCTATCTCCAAATGCGGGAATGCAACAGATGGCTATATCGACAGAAAACTTGCAAGTTTTGCGTCAATCATTAAGCCATCAAAAATTTTCTTAACACGCATCAATCTTCCTCTCCTCCAACAAATTTGGAGGGGAGTTAAGATGGGTCTTGATGCTGGGCGGATATCCACCGGGGAACTAATTGAAAATTTATACACTCTGGCTCAGACCACTGACAACATTACTATCACCCCTCTTCCGGAACAGATTGCCTACTCCAATCTGACCTCAGTCATTACTATAAGTAAAGCAATAACCGAAATTCCAGACTTCCCATGGGAATCATTATCCGTCAGGATGCCGTCCGTTCAAAAGGAATTAACCATTTTCTCTGGTTTACTACAGGTCTATGAGAACGATAAATATGTCGGACTGATCGTAGGAGGATTCAGTAAGCAGCTTCCAAACCTAGCATACCTATCTATGCAGCTTCAGATAAAAGTTCTAGGGAACACAACACTCCAGAACTATCGAGGAGTTGGCTCAATCAGTAATTGTGCCGGGATTAATAAATCTTATTTAGATTCCTTAATCCAGGATTATATCGATGACAAGGTTAAATATTACTTGTACAGTACAATATATATATATATATATATATATATATATATATATATATATATATATATAGCGTATTTCATTTAATTATTATGCAGTCGTATTTAAGGAACCTGTCTCGAGAGGATAGAACAAGCAAATCAAGAGTGTATAAAAGCAAAAACGGAATCGCGATTTTTTTTTTCTCAGAAATTTATTACCTACTATTAGGAATACAGCCCTAATTTTTTATGTCGATTGTTGAAAGTGATATGAAACATAGTCTATTGTCCTATTGACACGGTCATAAAAACACAACATCGACAATAACGTCGTCGTCGTTGTATACATTTCGAGGGAAATCTTTTGTCAGAACGCGTAAAATAGCATTTTAACAATCCTCATTAATAACAGCATCTGTTGGTTCTATTTGTTTACCCCTATAGATTATAATCTATAATGGTAAAAATTCTTTCTTCGAGCAGTAAGGGCTAACAGATAAAGAGCTCGAGAAAAATCATAATTAGAACTGAGTGTCAGTTTTACATTATTACGTGTTTTGTAAATTGGACTATATATATCTCGTTCTTATCGTTTCTCTATAGAGCTGTAAATCGAAAAATGCATAAACTAGGACGCACTTAATTATTTTCGTAATAGCTTAGAGGTCTCAGCCAATCCGAACTAAACAAAGTTAACGTTAACACCTTTTGTATTTTAAAAACCATGTTTAGGGGTGGGACTACATATTTCGTTTTTTAGATAAATACAAAGATTACTACCCGTTGACGAACATTACATAAAAAAATTTTCATAACGATACTACTACCTTGTATAAATATTTTTAAAATGGGTAAGTTGTTTTTTCTTTGATTACAAAACACTTAGTTATATATTTAAAATCTTAAATTTTGCAGCAAATGTATCGTTAGCTGTTCGTTCTTGGAGTGGGTCAGTGTTGCGTAGGGTGTATGGTGACACACCTCATAGAGGCGTCGTAAGTAGGCTCTTATTTATCTATAAACAACATACTAAACAGTGTTAATATTTTTCAGTTCTTAATGCATTATATGGGTAATGGAGTGGCGTTACCTACTTACCCGAGGCGTGTTGCGCAACAAATTGCAACAGGTCATCTAGAGGTGGGCGACGTCACAGCGGTGGTCGAGTTGTATGTACGACTCGACCACAGAGAAGCATGGATTATTTACGTACGTTTATCAATCTATATATATGATAGTGTATATATTTATGTATATTTACTTTTTCAGGATACGTACCAGCTACAAATAAACACGTTATAGAGCATATGTTATTGCTAAGTTATTGAATAGCATATAATAGTTAATACTTAAGTCTACCTGTTTCGTTTATTAACTTTAATTGTTCATTATAATATTATATTACTTAAAATTTTTTTTAAGAGGTTAAGTGGTAGAGCAGCGTCAATGTGAAGTGCTGATGCCGAACTTCGCCTCTTTCTACATCTATATTTATTCGTTTATAAAATTTTCTTTTTTTTTTGGGTAAATAAAAGCAATTATTATTATTATTATTATATAAAATAATAAATAAATGTTTTAAAACGCTATCTGTCTTTTAATTAATTTCCAACCTCTCTCTCTTTACAGATAATTGAAAAATAGGTGAAAAATACCTTCTAAATAAAGCTTCTTTTCATTTCATATTTGAAACTATTTACTAGAAGGCTGGTAATTATCTAATTGATATATGTATTGTAGCAGTTTTTTAAATCTCTACAAATAATAATAAATAAAGGCAAAAGGTGTACATTAAAATTTACAGGCTCTTGAAGAATGCAATATTAAATACCGAGATACAAGGGGCGGTTATCTTTTATAAGCTATTTACCCATGTTTCTCTCATAAATAATGTAACCTTTATTTAATACAAAAAGGAATTATTATTGCCACGTATATGTATCAAGGATGCATAAACTAAACTTTCCAACGTCATAATTATTGTACCCAGATGGGGATTGATTGATTAATAACTTAGAGTTCCTTTATGATAATATTAAATAATAAAAATAAGAGTTGGGACATGTGGATCCAATGTCAGGGAGTACATGATCTTAATAGTCTGGCACTTTGTTTTAGATTCTATAACAAAATTTACCAAACTGAAAGCTGATAGGCGAAAATACTTCATGAGAAACCAAGTCGTTCTTGACATTGGAACCACATGTCCTAACTCTTATCTTATATAGCCTATTATTATATAGGAACTCTGTAATAACCATAGTAATATTCGGGGTAAAATCCAGCCATTATTTTAAAGGTTTAATTTTCATTGCAGACAATTTTGACACTATGAGTTTTAACATTTTATCAGGTGGTTATAAAGTTCTCTTTTTATGTACTCTGTTAAAGAGTTTGAGAATTATCGCCCCTTCTATGCAATAAACATTTGAGAGCATCGTTCTAGAGATTTCTATCTAGCCTGTCATCGTTAGACAAGAGTAGCAAAATTGTCAGAAAGGTATTTTTTGTTTTCTCAGCTGTTATAGATCGGCTAATCAGATTTAAAAAGGTCAGTTATACATGTAGCTTATTCACGTAATCAAAGTGTTCTATTGTATTAGAATTTATAGACATGACAATTTTCCCTCATAAACCAAGAACAGCTCTTAATAAATATAAACTGTTGACCCTGGGCAGGGGAATAAAAATTATCTATGTAGAGATCTACATTTTTTAAACATCAGTAAATTAATAGGCAGGTGTTCTCGTGGGAACTTGATTTTACCCAACTCTCAGGCGATTAGCCGGTCATCGTTAGACAAGAGTAGCAAAATTGTCAGAAAGGTATTTTTGTTTTCTCAGCTGTTATAGATCGGCTAATCAGATTTAAAAAGGTCAGTTATACATGTAGCTTATTCACGTAATCAAAGTGTTCTATTGTATTAGAATTTATAGACATGACAATTTTCCCTCATAAACCAAGAACAGCTCTTAATAAATATAAACTGTTGACCCTGGGCAGGGGAATAAAAAATTATCTATGTAGAGATCTACATTTTAAACATCAGTAAATTAATAGGCAGGTGTTCTCGTGGGAACTTGATTTTACCCAACTCTCAGGCGATAACTATCAAAGGTATGCTGCGCATCACCTTTGATAACCCTATGGGATATTGCGCAAGATCTTGTAGTTTGGTAACGCGTCCGCCAGGGGTCTCGTTTACTGTTTGGGTATAAAACCCTAACTCCTAGCAATACCTGCTTTATATATATGCTCGACTACAGATCAAGAGCTTCATTACGTTTAGTGGTTGTAAACTCTGTGTGTGTGTGTTAGTACCAACCTAAATCATCAACTTTAGCCCACCATAAGGTAGGATTTTACTCTTATTTTTGTAATGATTCATTTGTACTAAATTTACGCGTTGATGTTGTTTTAAGAGAGAGAAAAAGTAACAACAACTGTTTGAAATTGCGCGTGTTTATGCTTTATTATGTACGTCTGTGAATGTATCTGTTTGAAATTGCGCGTGTTTATGCTTTATTATGTACGTCTGTGCGTGTATCTGATTGAAATTGCGCGTGTTGATACAAGATCTGACCTGTCTGAACTCAGATATTTCTTATCATATATAAAGGGATGCGTAAAATTGCATTATTTAGTTTGCAGCAGGTATCCGAGATAGATCATCGGTGTTTGCATTTGATCTGGTTCGTGAATAGTCTCAGTTAGTTAAATTTAAACTATTTTTAACGGGAATTAAACATTGTGTGTTATACAGAATAACAAAGATATTTTTAATTTGATTAAAACTGGGGCTATCTATTGTTAAAATTTAATTAAATTAAAGCGGCAAATCATGTTGAATTTTTACAAAAAAATTTTTAAGATAGCGCTGGTGTAAACAGATATTGCTGCTGAAATGATTTGTTAGCAGTAATAAATAATTTAACGTTGTGAATTATAACATGCTATCGAATATTTATTTGTGTAGTGTATAAAAGTATATAGCGTGATTGTTTAATTATGATTTCATATACTGCGTTTCTTTTAATGTTGCTTCTAGGAATTACTTTTTATCCTGACAGATAAAGCTAGTGATCATTTTCAGGTAGTCATAAAGCAATAACCAGATATATCATTTTTTTTGTTTATAATTATATATAATTCCTTTTTATAAGACAGATATTTTTAATTTGATTAAACTAGGACTATCTATTGTTAAAATTTAATTAATTTAAAGTGGCGAATCATGTTGAATTTTACAAATTTTAAGATAGCGCTGGTGTAAACAGATGTTGCTGCTGAAATGGTTTGTTAGCAGTAATAAATAATTTAACGTTGTAGATTATAACCGGCTATCGAATATTTATTTGTGTAGTGTATAAAGTACATAGCGTGATTGTTTAATTATGATTTCATATACTACGTTTCTTTTAATGTTGCTTCTAGGAATTACTTTTTATAATAAAATTTGATGTTCAACATGCCTCGTATCGAAGTCTTTAAATTTAGCATTTCATACCATTGTTGACTTAATAACATGATTTTAAATACTAAATTACGTTAACTATCTCGCATGTTATATGATTCGAAATTTTCCCACAGGTTCTTACGGAAACCCGTTGGCTCAGCTCTAGAGTTTATCACCACATCTTTGCATCGTTTTCTCGGCGTTACGTGTAGAGAGTATCTAAGAAGCGTTGTCGTCTGCGCTAGCTCATTGTTAATACAGCATTCGTGTTGACAACATCAGTTGCTACATCCATTATCAGTTTATTAGTTCACTTATCATAATATCGAAGATGTCAGTAGTTAATGCTGCAGTCAGTAACATTCAAGCCTTGGTAGGTATTCTATCCATCGCTCCGGCTAATAATGGCATCGGAGAAGGGGTTAAGGAATGTACGCGAACTATTAGAAAAATCCATCGTGAGCTGAAGTGTGTTAAGTCTGTTGGTGAAAAGCAGCATCCATGACTCAATTGGCTCAAGTAAAAACTTTTAAATCTCAGCTCAAAACGCTTCAGAAAAGTGGTTCTGGATCGAAGAAGGAAACTGTACAAACTGCTAAACATCGGGTTCACTGGAATGATTCCTTATCAGCTTTTGCTAATAGAATTCGCAGTGGGGTGATCAGTAACCTTAAACATAAGGATCCTAAAGAGTTCTTCACAGATTGTAAGACTCTTTTCAGACGAAGAATTCTTAAGATCCAGAAAGAGTATGAAGCTGTAAAAGTTAATGTTATTTTCATGGGTGAATTTGAGTGTAAGAGAGGTATGCTACTTCTAAATGAAAACAAACATTTTACAACCTCGAACTCTCCGATATATAGAGATACAGATCTAGATTCATGGTTTAATGATAAAGTAACAAAGCCGATATTAACTGAGCTGGAGGAATTCCAAGAGCGAGAGAGTGGGTGGTCGCTTAAATCTATTATTAACCTTCAGGTTAATATTAATAAGTACACGCCTCAGCTAGGATCGTCATACATCAAACTACCGAAACAAATAAAAATGAAGAAAGCCTGCGTCAATGCACAAAACCAAGATGCCGCTTGTTTTGTATGGTCCGTTGTCTCGGCCCTGTATCCTGCACCTGGTGATATAGCTAAAAGGGTGAGCAGCTACCCTCACTACTCTAACGTTTTAAAACTTAAGGGTATTCAATTCCCTATGACAATCAAACAGATCCCTAATTTTGAAAAGCAGAATAATATATCCATTAATGTTTATTCCCTGAAGAAGAAAAACCTAGATTATGTAACAGTACCAACATTTCTCACTAAAAATAAAGTAGAACGACATGTGAATTTACTACTCGTTCAAGATATGTACTTTGATGATGATGAAGATATAGAAAACTACACTACACCAATTCGTTATCATTTCGTTTGGATAAAGAATCTAAGCCGACTGTTGTCCTCTCAACTTAGTAAGAAAAATTGTAGAAAATATTTCTGTGATCGCTGTTTACATTACTTTAGATCGCAAGAAAAGCTAAATATTCATATTGAAGACTGTCAGCAGCTCAACGATTGTGCTATCAAAATGCCTAAAGTAGGCGAGAACCTGTTAAAATTTAAGAATTTTAAAAATAAAGAGAAGGCTCCTTTCGTAGTATATGCTGATTTGGAGAGCATCCTGAAACCGTGTAATAATAAAAATCTGTATCAAGAACATATCCCCGCTGCTGTAGGTTATTATGTCAAATGTTCATAAGATGACTCATTATCTTTTTACCGTTCCCATCGAGGTTTGGATTGTATGGAATGGTTTACCGATGAGCTGCAGCAGTTGGCTGAGGATTTGGAATCTGTATTTCTTTGTCCTTACGATATTACTATAACAGCTGAACAGGAAGCAGAATTTAGGAAATCTACTCATTGTCATATTTGCGAAAACCCTTTTGGACTGGGTGATAAAAAAGTACGTGATCATACGCATCTGATTTCAGAAAATAATTACGGGGGCCTGCCCATGAAGAATGCAATATTAACTACAAAGATGCAAGGGTTATTCCTGTTGTCTTTCATAATCTAAGCGGTTATGATGCTCATTTTATAATTGCTGATATAGCGTCTAGGATGCAGGGTGCTGTTGATTTACTACCAATTACTAAAGAAAAGTATATCTCCTTTACTAAACATATGAAGGAATCTTTGATTCAGTTCCGGTTTATCGATTCATTCCGATTTATGGCGTCCTTCTTAGAAAAGTTAGCTTCATACCTACATAGTTTTCCGAATTTGGGGTCGCAATTTTCTGATATATCTCAGGATCTCTTCAGTATGTTAACAAAAAAGAGAATAATGCCGTACGATTATATCGATTGCATTGATAAGTTTAGTGAAACTTGCTTACCACCTATTAAAGCTTTTTATAATAAGTTGGAAAATAAAAAGTGTTCAAGAAAATTGTATAGAAGAGCTAAAGATGTATGGTCTAAATTTAATTGTAGCAGCTTGGGCGAGTACGTTGATCTATATATGAAAACAGATATACTGTTACTAGCAGACGTTTTTGAACAATTTAGAAATAGTTGTTTGAAAACCTATGAGTTAGACCCTGCTCATTACTTTACACTTCCTGGTTTCACCTGGGATTGTATGTTAAAGCATTCAAAACAAGAGTTAGAGCTCCTAACCGATCTCGATCAATTTCTCTTTGTTGAACGAGGAATTCGAGGTGGTCTTAGTCAAGTTTGCTCTAAAAGGAGATCTACAGCTAATAATAAATACCTTCCAACATATGATCCGACTAGTCCTGAAAGTTATTTAATGTACTATGATGTCAATAATCAGTATGGATGGGCAATGTCGCAGTACCTTCCATATGGAGGTTTCGAATGGGTCAAATCTGATAGTATTGATGTATTAGCCATCCCTGATAATGCTCCTGGGGTTATATATTTGAGATTGATCTAGAATACCCTAGGCAACTATGCTCATAAAGATCTACCTTTCTGCCCACAGCATGTTAATCCGAAGACTGGAAAACCCTGCGCATCTTCTTCACAGGTAGCTAAGTTGATGGCTACTCTCCATCACAAAGAAAAGTATATCATCCATTATAGAGCTCTAAAACAGGTGTTGCAGCATGGCTTGAAGATTAATCGGATTCATAGAGTACTTAAATTTAAACAATCAGCATGGCTAAAGTCATATATCGAGTTAAACACTAAGCTACGCCAGAACTCAAGAAATGAGTTTGAGAAAAACTTATTTAAGCTCATGAATAACGCAGTCTTTGGTAAGACGATGGAAAATTTGCGTAAGCGTGTAAATATACGTCTTTTAACTAAATGGGTGGGTAGATATGGAGCGGAGTCTTATATCTCCAAGCCTGAATTTAAAAATTGTAGTATATTTAATGAGAATCTAATAGCAATCGAGTTAAGAAAATCTGAAATCTACCTGAACAAACCGATTTATGTTGGTATGAGCATTCTGGATCTCGCTAAAACTACCATCTACGACTTCCATTATGGCTATTTGAAGAGAACATTTGGCGATAGGTGTTCTGTCTTATATTCTGATACAGATTCTCTCATATATGAGATTCGTAATCAGAATCCATATGAAGATATGAAGCGTGATTGCCTTCAGTATTTTGATACGAGCGACTACCCTACGAATAATGTATACGGCATTCCGCATGTTAATAAAAAAGTTCTTGGGCTAATGAAGGATGAGTGTAATGGGGTACCAATGACTCATTACGTAGGGCTCCGATCAAAATTATATACTATAAAAACTACCGTTTCAAAAGATGACGTAGAAGCATTAAGAAATCGTTTACATGAAGAAGAATATGATGATGAAATCTCCGATATTATATCTAATTATAATTTAATCAAGAAGGCTAAAGGAGTTAAAAAATCTGTTGTTCACACAAAAATTACCTTCGAAGACTACGTAGAATGTCTTGAAAACTTTGTAGAAAAACGTGTACATCAAAATATAATCCGATCCGATAAGCATAATGTCCATTCAATTACGCAGCAAAAGATTGCTCTTAGTCCGTATGATGATAAACGTTACCTCATACCTGGCTCCTATGATACCCTGCCTTTGGGTCATTATTCGATATTAGAACAAATGGATGTAGTAGCCTGATGTATGTCCTCACCGAAAATCTTATATGTAATATAAAATTCTGTAAGGTTAGATATTAATGTAATCTGTGTATGTTTGTTGTATATTGTATGTATGTTTTTAATATGTAATATATTCATTACGATATCTGACTTCTATGATAATGTTATATGTTTCAATTTGAGTTAATAGATCGAATGATATCTTCTTTTCATGTAAGATATTATAAAAGCCTTGTGGTCTGTAATTATTGTTTTCCTAATGAGTAGTTTAGCATAAGATATTGTTAATCATATCATATCATCCTGTATTTTAATTATAATTAAGTATAGGGGAGAAGTGTGTACCTTGGGACGGTGTGTACCTCAGGACATCATTTTATTTAAAAAATTATTCAAATTTTAGCGCCACACGCTTGTTAAAATTTAAAGTCTATGCTGGTAGATGGCGCCATATGTGTGACAAAGTTAATACGGACGCTTTCTGAGATTTTGTATCAATTTGTGGTTCGGTCGACACGAAAGTAAATTATATCTACCAACATCGTGGCCTGTAAAGTCAAAACAAAGTAAGTTGATGTAATTTCTTTGCGTTTATTAAATGTAGCACACAATTTGTTGTATATTGCGACAACTTAAACAATTTTAACTGTAAAATGTAAAATTTTGTTGTACAACATGTGATCAGGCGTCATTCTGGTACCTTGGGACATGTCCATCAGTGTACCTGGGGACATGTCCCAAAGTACACATTCATGCAATCTTTTTTTTTCTATAGATGCCTCGCAGTAAAACCAACGTAAGAAGAGTACCTCCAGATCCCGAAGCTGTCCAAGCAGCGGCTGAAAAGGTTCTGACTAATCAGTTAACATTGAGAAGAGCAGCCCTAGAATACAATGTGACAAGAACGACATTATGTCGCCATTTAAAGAAGCATAGAGCCAGTGGGGCCGCAGAGTTTGTTTATGAAGCATCCAATGATGTTAAAAGAGTTTTTACCACCACACAGGAAAACGAATTGAACACATATTTGAAACAGTGCTCAGATATGCACTACGGCTTATCAGTAATAGAAGTGAGAAAGTTGGCATACAACTATGCTACAGCGAACAACATTAAGCATCCAGATTCGTGGACGAAAAACAGAATGGCAGGCACAGATTGGCTAAAGTACTTTTTAAAGAGGAATAGGGACCTAAGTTTACGTAAGCCGCAAGCAACCAGTCTTGCTAGATCTACTGCCTTCAACAAGGTAAACGTAAACCTATTTTTTGATAAGTTAGAAGACGTCTTGAAACGATTTATGTTCGGTGCGCAAAACATCTATAACCTGGATGAAACAGGTGTATCAACTGTCCATTCTCCTGTGCGCATTCTTGCCCCAAAAGGAAAAAAACAAGTTGGTAGCATGACGTCTGGAGAAAGAGGGCCAAACATCACCATTATATCTGCTATAAATGCTTTGGGGAATTCGATACCACCGCTTTTTATATTCCCCAGGGTACACTACAAAGAACACATGATGAAGGGAGCCCCAGTTGGAAGTGTTGGAGCAGCCAATTTGAGTGGTTGGTCTAATTCTAACATATTTTTAGAGTATTTACGTCATTTTGTCAAACATTCTGGGGCAAATGAAGTAAATAAGGTGTTACTAATATTGGATAACCACGACAGCCACATTTCGGTTGAGTCGCTGAATCTTGCCAAAGAAAATGGCATTGTAATGTTGACAATGCCACCTCACACGAGTCACAAACTGCAGCCACTCGACAGAACTGTCTTTGGCCCTTTAAAGAAATATTACAACACGTCGTGCAGTGAGTGGCTTCTATCAAATTGCGGTAAACCGATGACCATTTACGATGTGGCCAAGTGTATAGGCAAAGCTTATCCCAAAGCTTTTTCACCAGAAAATATACAATCAGGGTTTAGAGTGTCTGGCATTTTCCCGCTGAATAGAAATGTATTTGGGGAGCATGAGTTTTTAACCTCATATGTGACTGATCGTCCTATAGACGTTACTGAAGGTACACAGAGCCTGAAGGTAAATTTTCCTTAGAAGAAAGAGTTGTTGATTTACAAAATGAACAGTCTACACCGAGTACGTCATCATCTGTGGAAAATCATCTAACTCCGGAAATGATCCGACCGTTTCCAAAGGCAGAAGCTAGAAAAGGTGGTAAACGTGGAGGTAGAAAACCTGGCCGCTGTAGAGTGTTAACTGACACACCAGAAAAAAACGAAATAGAAGAGCAAGCTGAAGTAAGAAAAATAAAAATGGAGCGTAAGAAGGTAGCGGTTAAAAGGAAAGTATTAGAAAGTACCAGCAGCAGTTCAGAAGATGATGAAGAACTCGTTCTGTCAGATGATAGTTTGGAAGATGTTGAATGGGGAGCACCAGAATTAACAGACCAAAATGACGTATCTGATGGTTTCAAAGAAAATGATTTTATTTTGGTCAAATTGTCTTCGAAAAAATATTTCAAATTTTATGTGGCAAAGATTATTGAAATGTCATCATTAAACATGAATGTTCAATATCTAAAGAAAAAGTCCAACAACAATTTTTCGTTGCAAGATGAAAATATATACGAAATTTCATGTTCGGAAGTGATAATGAAATTGCCCCCACCCTACACAACTGGAGGAACGCAAAGGACAACTAATGATATGAAATTTCCGATAGATTTAACTGGATATCACATTGAATGAACGGTTTCATACTGTGTCCCAATGAACACTTGTACACGTCCCAAGGTACACGAACTAGTTGTACCGTGGGACATCGGTCACTTTTTTTTGAAGTTGCATTTTTATTTGGTTTTTACAATTTTCTAAATAAAATTTTTATTGATTGCGTTGAAAATAAAATGTATCCCACGACACCATGATTTGTTTTCTCAATATCGGTTTTTTTAAGAAAAAAATACCAGTTTAAAAAAAAATGTCCCAAGGTACACACTTCTCCCCTATTTACTTACTATTGTATATTTACTATATTTGTTTAGTTTGATGTTTCTACATTAATGAATGTCTATAATATTATTTTTTTTTCCTGTGAGATATTAGTAAAAGTCCTTACTCAGAGTTGATAATTAGTATTTCTTAATAG
Organism: Agrypnus murinus; assembly: GCA_929113105.1. Lineage (NCBI taxonomy): Eukaryota > Metazoa > Arthropoda > Insecta > Coleoptera > Elateridae > Agrypnus > Agrypnus murinus. The sequence continues at coordinate 106,667,751 of OV816026.1, read as the reverse complement.
GTAGATTAGTTTAAACAAATAATGATCTTCTACTATGACAGTTTAATTATGGTTAGTTGAGTATATATTTAGCTTGAAATGTATAATAGCTAAATAAAATAATAGTGTATAAACCATATTTGTGTGTTTTATTTACAGCTCTTTATTAAATAATATATGTATAGTCATATGAGTATTACATGCTTAGTGAGAATAGATAGCGAGCTCTGTCGTGTAGTTGATGCCGGCAGCACATGATTAGTATTTATTAACATAGTAATTATATAATATTTCTTATATGTACCCATGATAATTTGTTAATACATTATTTTCAATAGACCATCTAACCATCTAGAGTTAGATGTGAGCGTAGAAGTATAATCATTTTCACTTACCATGGGGCCCTGTTACTAGGGTGAAGCCCTAGAATGCCGTGATGTCGTCATTATAAAATCCTTATGATCTCAGACGACTGCATCAATCACTGCGTAATACAGATGTGAGCGTAGAAGTATAATCATTTTCACTTACCATGGGGCCCTGTTACTGGGGGTGAAGCCCTAGAATGCCGTGATGTCGTCATTATAAAATCCTTATGATCTCAGACACCTGCATCAATCACTGTGTAATATGTAGAGTTAATGCGTATACGTTGCGCTGGCGCGCGTTGAGACTGGTCGCGGATGACCTTGAAATTGACCAAAAATTCTATGTTGGACCTTAGCGATTTCCCATGTTAATTTCCATAAGGATTGCCGCAGAACCCGCCTAGTATATCTACTTACACGTGTTTTGAGATTGTGGCAGTGATCTATACTGTTAATTAGTTATTTGAAGAAAGAGTGTGTATTTAGAATGGAAAATAACGACGAAGACACCGATAATATCCGAAAGGGAAAGAAACGTTCTAGAAAGCCTAATGGGTGGAAATGCAATGTTAGAAAGCAGAAAAGATTGAAAGGGGAGCCGTACATTACATGTAAAGGAAAAAGTGTTAAAGGCAAGTCCATTGTAACTCCTGTATGCAGGTAACCTCAAAGACATATTATTAACATTTTTGTACCTACATATAAAATTTTTTTAGCTGTAAAATGGAATGCTGCCGTAAACTTACTGAAGAGGATCAGATTACATTGTTGAATCATTTCCATGATTTGCAAACTAAGGATGAACAAGACCTGCATTTGCAACGTCTAATTGAGTGCCTTAGCATTCAACGTCGACGAGGAAAA